>CM073777.1:65584660-65896911 GCA_037158775.1 Hetaerina titia | reverse complement strand
TAAGCGACTGCGATATTTTTTAATAAAAAATTTATTGTGGTATATTAGGTTCTTTCTTCGAATGCTTACCCCTTTCAGTTAAATGCCAACTGAGGGACTTGGCAAGGATGTTTAGGTGCTCGACAGAGTTCTTTTGTTTTTTTTTTGAGAGACGCGATCGAAGGATTGTTTTGTGATGGAATGAGGTAAACCGAAGCATTGTTTTTGGAGAAAAATCATCAAAAAAATATAAAACTTTGAAAGAGTTTTATATTTTAGTAAACCTCAACCAGCTGGTTTTTTACGTGCGCTTTTTCAGAAATATTTCGAAGAATATGGAATTTTGTTTTCACATTTTCCATGTAAGAGGAGAAGATGAAATATATTTCAGCTGCCTATTAGGAGTTACTAGATTCCTAAATACACCCGTTTAACTTAATGCTTCTTAATTTCCAAAATGGGATTAGAATCCTTCTGCTTTTCATGGAAATGTGAAATATGGTGAAGTCATCATAAAAAGCAGACGTGTGTTCACGAAAAATGATTGGAACGACTTGAATTAAAAGTTTCAAACTGTTAATAATATTTCAGTTAAGAGTGTTAAGTGTGGGTGGTCTACATTCATGAAAATACTAGTAGTTAGTTTTAAGTGTGGGTTGTCAACACAGAAGTCCTGAGGTCTACACAAACAATGCGGAGTCATTTATTAATTCGGGGATTAAATTTTAGAGATTTCAATGAGAATTTTACAAAATATCTAGGAAGATTAAATAGAAACGGAAAGGCAAGAAAGGCTGGATCAAGAAATATATGTAGATTGGTTAACTAATTTAAGGTTGTCCAGAGGATGAAAATCTGGAAAAGTCAATGAAAACACCTGGACAATGTTTTGGATTCTTGGATTATTTTGAAGGTTGTGGCCGAATTATTTTGGAATAAATTTAAATATTTTTTTGCCGTTGAAAACAACTGACATGAGTAAGATCTTGCGCAGTTTTTGGCGGAAAACGCCAACGAACGGAGGCTCTTTGATTCGTTATGATATTATATGGTATTTTTTTATGATCACATGGTATTTTTATATGATAATATGGTATATTTCAATGAGTAGAAATCTTTTATGGAGAAACCGAATAAGTAGTTCGAAATACTATCTATAATCGCGTAGGGTGTTTTTTTTTCTAGCGATCGCCTTTCGGAGGTCCCGTTATATTGCGATTCTATGGTATTGACTTTGAAATAAGTGGACGATGACGTGGAAGCAGTTCTTCATAGTAAGTGTTCATCTACATCTACTCAATATCACGCAAGCCGCCGCAAGGGCGTGTGGCGGGGGGTGTTAGGGCATCACCCGTAATTTAGAAAGAAAAAAAAACCGCATGTAGAAGCCACATATTTATAGTCCACAAACCAAACATGGTATACATTCATGAAAGAACCATTTTACCCCAAACACATGCAAACCCGCAAACTACCAACAAACATACACATGCACCTACATTTAAACATAATATCTTTGAATTTTCACATTTGTTCCGACTTGTAACTTAAATGTTTTTAATATTTCTAAATGGAGTTTGCATTCTTAAAATCATGATTTCTGTTTGTTCTGGGAAAGAATGAGTATTTGAATCTATCTGTATTGGAATCTATCTCCCTTATTTTATCTTTGTGTTCTGACCTACCTAATTAGTGTGGGGCCATTATGTTTCCTTTAGTGTCATCGTTAAACTGGCTGGTTCTGAATCTTTATAAAAGTCTAAGTCTCGCTTGTTCTCTTCGTATTTCAAGGGGCTCCCAGCCTAATTCCCCTACGAGACCTGTTGTACTTGTGTTCTTATCATAAATAATTTTAAAGAATCTGACGGATTTTCTCTGGACTTTGTCTAATTCCTTTTGCCAGAAAGTGTTATTTCCCTTCATCAGTATTTTGCTCTTAATTTTTTAATATCTACTACCGATTAGTAATTTTTGTATTATTTTAAAAATTGGTTAAGCGCAGATTAGCATTGTGAACAGTTTAAATTTGTGGAAGATTCGCGCTCCAGGAGTTCTCTCCAGCTGGATTTTAACCTCTACATGGATGTCTCAAACTCTAGGTTTAGAAAGACGTCACAAAAGGCTTTTGGATCAAATCTTTTCTTGATCAAAGGGAATGCAGAGTGCGTTCGGAAATTCATGCAGTTTAATTTCTCTCGCCGCTCCTATTAGTTTAAATGGGATCAAACTAGTTGGAGTGTGTGGAAGAAACACTAAGCTTTGCCGCAAAATTGGTCTCAGTGCTCTCCAAGTTGTGAAAGTGGCAGGACGTCAATTATTGTAAACCTCTGCGCTCCGAACGTGTCACGAGAAAAATGGAATCGACGATCGAGCAACGATACGCGATTACTGTTTCATGTTATGCTGAAAAAACCTCTTGAGAAGACTAACAAAATGATTCGTGAGGCTTACGAATTACTCTGCTCTGTCCTACTCACAAGTAGGCAGGAAAAGGTTCACGACGATCAACGGTCTGGGCGGCCGTCAACCAGCAAAACCGACAACAATGTGGCTCGTGTTCGACCATTGTTGGACTGTGACCTTCAATTGAATATCAATATGGTTGTTAATGAACTGAAATTGTCGTCTACTGTTGTGTTTTGCATTGTTACAGAATATGTAGTGCTGAGGAAAGTTACTGAATATTTAGGGATGAGGAAATTGTGCGCCAAGCTCGTACCCAAGGTGTTTGCCACAACGCGCCACGAGTCCACGAGTTCCTGGACAAACACCTGGTGCCAACGCCGCTCCACCTCCCCAATAGTCCTGACGTCACCCCAGCTGACTTCTTTTTGTTCCCTCGGGTTAAGGCAGCCCTGAAAGAAACCTGTTTTTCGTCCATCCATGTACATCTACATAATACCCCGCAAGCCGCCGAAAGTGCGTGTGGCGGGGGGTGTTAGGTCACCACCCGTAAAGTGGAACATAAAATACTCATTCGAAACCAACACATACATGCAAAGCCATGCCCACAGTGGTGCATACATTCATGCAAAAATCCTATCATTTTACACCCATGCAAATACAAGAATGGATGGATACAAATCAGCCGTGATGAAGACCTTACGAGAGGTCCCCGAAGATACCTTCCAGGGCGCGCACTGGTCGTGGCAGAGTCGCTGGAAAAATTTGTAGATGCTCAAGGACAGTACTTTGACGAATTTAAAGTATTGCTGCAAATTTGTTCAATAAATTAATTTTTAAAAATAATTGCATTACTTTCGGAACGCACCCTTTATATCCGTTAATAGTTTTGATGGTGAAATTGTTGGGCACACGACGGCATTGCTGCTTAGGTAATGGTCTAAATACTTACATGCAATACAATTTAGCCAGATCGTCATTAGCCTTTCGACCCAAAGATTGATTTACTGTAGCCTTTCCATTTAACATATATAATTTTAATCTTGCAAAGCATCCTTTAATATGCGCGAATCAGTTATGACATTACCATTATGTAAACGAAGGGTCTTTAGGTCATGTTGACCTCTAACAAATTCTTTAGTCTCCATTAGTGATGGATTAGGACGAAATTTCTTGTTTTCTATTCGATCGTTCCATCAAAATTAATGTCCACCAGGCTATTACAGGCTACTGCGTTTACTTTAGTATTGCATTTCGACAGGAATCAGTTGATTGAAGTTGTTTATGAATTCTTGAGTCCGAGGTTTATGCGCTCTTACCTCGGAAGATACCGAGAGGGGGTAAGCCAAACCTATGATGGCTTAATGTATTCATATATTTCAAGCAAAGTCCACCAATTATCATATCAAATCCATCCTGACATTTAAGTCGGTATACTTGATCAAACAATCATCTATTTCAAATTTAGTGTCCTAATTATCAGACCAAGTTCATCCTGACATTTGAATCAGGATATACGAATATCGAATGATTAAGAATTTTTCTTGCCCCTCCGGGACGGATACCGGCTATCGTCCTTAAAGTTCTTCCTGAAAGTTCTTAGGATTCCTAGTTTCGGCTATTCTTTCTGATCAAAGTTGAAAGTAAACTAAATGATTATGTAACAATATATTATTTTTTCGGTATTTCATGCTGTGTATTGAGCAAAGTTTCAAAAGGCTCGTAGCTTCGTTTACCCATAACGCCATCAGCTAGAGACGAATTTCACTTCTTTCTTTCTGTTTGGCTCACTGCCTAAGATGTATAATTTGAAAGTGGGTTATCACTCAATGCTAACATAATCTCTAATAATATGACTGTGGGACGGAAAAGTGATGGATGGGCAAATTGGCTACTTTAATTAATTACCGGGGATCGATTTTCTGTCATTTGAAATATCAGAAATGTCTGTAGTTAATCTCTCACGGTTGCTCAGGATTTTAATTATTCACCTGTATTTTGCGGTCCTTAGATTGCCGAAGGTGCAAAGCACTGTTGTTCAACATGTCATGAAACGTGTCAAGCCGAAGACGAGGTGTAATCCACAACTTTCTGGACGAAGAAGTCCACCAAGTTGTGGATTTCAATTTTTGGATGATGAACAATTAGGACTGTGGTAAGTCAGTCGCATCCGAGGCTGCACTTGACTTGTAGTTGATGCAGTTAGTTCAGGTGGTGTGCCTCAAGGCTTCGCATTTTCGACGTAATCTGCTTGCTCGCCCAAGATTAATGTTCCCTCTTTTGATGGGAAAATCTCTCAGTTTAAGCTCTTTCATCACGTGTGTAGTAGTTTGGTATATGCGAATCCTAACTTAGCGAACATCGAGTTTCATTATCAAATAGGCAGCATTAAGGGAAACCCATTAAGTGTTGTCCCGAGTTTGTCTTTAAGTGCCGGAAATTATTCAGTCGCTAGGGAGGATTTAGTTCATCAACATCAGAATAAGAAACTTCTAGCATTAGGTAAACCATTAAGTTGTCTCTCTTGAACGATGATTTGAATGAAGGCTTGCGATCCACTGTGGAGATATATTTGAAAATGATTGGAGATGAAAATTTCGTGTGTTGGTGATGTTATAATATTCTAACTAGACTTTCGGGCCCTTGATGCAAAAGTAATTTGAACTGGAAAACGATCATGCCGAATTTACCTGCGTGGAAATATTACTGAAGTTAATGCAAGATTATCTGAATGCTTGATAAATGTCCTAAATGAAATAAAAATCGATAAGGGAATAATGGAACTCAAGGAGATAAAAGGATTTACAAAGGTTTACGATTAGGTAACCACAGGGTAGAAATAACATTTTTGGACTAGTGTGCAGTATGTATGAGGAAGGAATTAGGCTGGAAGGATTCATTTGATCTTAATTGATTCCAGACGCAAAAGGGTAGTATATGAGGACTACACGTTTGATTATACACGCCTTAAAGGTAGTACTAGACTAATCAAATAGAATACTGCATTAGAGCCCTAGGAACTACCTTGGGGAAGATCCGGTTTATTGCTAAGGGAAGACGAACACGTGAAATCATTGCGTAAATGACATTTGTAGGAAGGAATGCATAAGGAAATCAGAATATCTATGTAGATTTGAGAGGGTGTTTGATGGATACAACTAGTGGCAGTACTACGGAAAAATGGAGTAGAATGGAAGGATAGGCAACTCATTTCACACCTTATGCGAGCAAGCTGACACAAATAATGGTACCAGAGTGAGTATCGGGATGGACAGTGACAGGCAGGGGTGTGAGGCGGACATTCGTTATCACCGATACTTCCAACAAATATATAGAGGTGATGTTAAGGGTAGCCTGTTTCGGGCACCGCAGTTGCGGCGGTGCCCGTGATTTCCCGACGGACCTTGAAAATTCGGGAGAGGGTCACGTGGAAGAGTCGCGCCAGCTCATACCCATATCCGCAGCAGGTCTCCAAGGTGAAGAGCCTCTAGTCGATAGAATAATGTTGGTAAGGGAGGTCGGCAAATGGGAACCGTAACTTGGGGGTAAGGATTGGCTCTGAGTGTCGGGCTTGGCCGGGAAGCGGGCTAATAGCTGACGTGTCGGGTCTTGGAAAGGAGAATCGGTGCGTTCACGCGCCGTGGATCCGAGTTCGGTCCCGTGCGTTGGCCTCCCGCAGGCATTCCTCGCTGCGAGGATGCGCGTGGCGACCTCGTGGTACGTCGTTCGTTCCATTTGGGGCCACCGCCCGCGCGCTACCCTTCGGCCGCCATTAAACGACGGGCTCAGAACTGGCACGGACCGGGGGAATTCGATTGTCTAATTAAAACAAAGCATTGCGATGGCCCCAGCGGGTATTGACGCAATGTGATTTCTGCCCAGTGCTCTGAAGGCCGACCTCGGAGCAGGTGAGACTACCCTTTGAATTTAAGCGCCGAGACATCCGCAACTCAGCACGTAGTCACTGTTCTCCGCCGGGAGGTCTTCGGGGGATTCGGGCTCGGCCGATTCGCACAAGCTGAGAAGAGTCTCCTCACCCAGGATGAGAGCTCGCTCGCCGCCCTGCAGGACGGGCCATTCAGAAGGATGAAGGCTTCCGCCCCCGGGATGATCCCCGGCCCCTGCCGGAGTTCCGTCGAAAGGGCTGTGGTGGTGCGTCCTGCTGTCGGGTTGGTCTGGGTGGTGGTGGCTGGTATCCCGGCGGCAGTCTTAGGATCTCTACTTGGACTGGTGGCGTGAGCTGAAGGGCCTCCGGCCATCCGCAGGTGGCTACGGTGAGTAGCAACCGGGTTCTATTATATAATGTTCGTTGTAGTTCTGGAGAAAGTTGCTCGCACTCTGCCCCGACGTGTAGTACAAACACAACCTCAAGAATAGCTCTCGGCCTAAGTCTGGTTGAGGAAAAATTATTCTTTAACAATGTTAGCAATTGTAATACCTCTGCATCCGGGGGTGCTTACAAACCGGGTGATGAAGGGGGTAGGTATGACTGCGTGCTGAGTTGCGGGTATGGCTTACTGCAATGTGGCCAGGGCCTGCGTCAAATTGGAGACTTGGGTGGTCAATAACTGGATTTGCTCGTCCATATTCGCAGATGTCTCTGCACTGGGGTTATCGTCCTATTGTTCTTCCTCTAAGATTTACAAATATCTTTGTCTTGTTTCAATTTGTTCTTGATACACCAATAAATCGTCGCCAGTTCCAACCCTGGAACGTGTTACTGGCATTTGCTGCTGGTGCTGGACCCTGGCTCACAGCACTTTCTTTTGCTTTTCTCGCTTCAAAACCAACTCGGCTTAACTTCTCGCTTCATGTCAGGGTTTGAGTTGGGAATAAAAGTGTTACACGAGAAGATTAAGTTAACTTGGCTTTCAGGCTCTCAAAAAATAATTATTTAGAATCCAAGGGTTAACAGATATTGTTGAGTGCTTAGCTGGAGCAATGTGAAAAGTATGGGATGAATGTTGACCATCAAAAAAGCTAAGTAGTAGGTTTTCAGTAAGTAGGAAGGCTCAGTTAAGCTTTAAATTAGGAACTTGGAATAAACCAGAACAGGTGGAGCAGTTTATGTATTTAAGCAAAAATTTGAATAGAAATGGGCGTGGTAGTAGATGAATTAAAAAGAGAAATGCTTTAATCAAAGAATCCTTGCAAAGAGAAATAATATTGATGACGGGTACATGATTAATGCTTGTTAAATATGTAAAGGAAAAAATGATTGAAAACACACTGTGATTTTCCACAGTATTTATTGGCATAATACTCCGGGTTCGACATTTTCACATAATTGCCCATAGTACGTAGTTGGGCATAGTACGTATTAGTACATCTATTACACGTGCGTAGTCAGAATTTATGTTGGGGGGGGGGGCATGACACTCACCCGCCAACATTCTTTCTGTTACTGTCTAGAAGTTTCGGAATGAAATTTACTAGCAACAGTTTTTAAAAATTTCTTTCTCTTGATCCCAAATGCTTAGAAAAATCTTTCTAAATGCTCATTCATTGGAAATTTGAACAAAAGAAAGTTGGATTTTAGGGTCTAAGTTTTAAAAAGGACATCTTATCGAAAAAAATCAAACTAAAAAAAGTTTTCTTGGATTATTCTGAAATTATTTTCAGCACTTTCTCCTCAAATTCCTCATTTTTTCCAAAGGAGTTTTTCCGTTCTCATTTAGTATGCGTAGCCCAGACGCCCTCTTGTCATCGTAGACCTTAGATCTTTACTCTTCGCAAGGCACTAAATGACTTCTCTAAGGTGTAAGTAGCGCATGGGTGAGCAAGAGAGATGAGCGGAACCTTTTATGTGGTTGAGGAAAAGATTTCAGACTCCTTTACTAGGCCTGCAATGTTCTGCTCTATTAACTGCTCTTTGCTGAGTTTCTTCTTCTTCCACGCGGCCTACCATACGTAGTTCAGCTTTGGTTTTGAAGTCTTGAAAGTCATAAAAACTCTAAAGAAGCTTGGGTTTCAACTTAAAATCTTGAATCATCATCTCCAACATGATAAAGGATGTACGTAGAGGCAAAAGTGTAATAGTAGGTGATTACTCTTCTGGAGAAATGTTACTCCAACGAAGACTCTTACAGAGTATAATTAAGGAATTAATAGACACTAGGTACGCAAATGAACGTTTATTAAGTGTTAAGTTGGCTTTGGCGAATGTAATACGCTATTAACTCGTATACGTGTTCAGTTTCGGCATACTCCTTACCATATAGAATGCCAATATTTTCTTCCCACCTTCCTTTGATCTTTCTTGGATCGATTAATAATTTCCCTTCTGTATCCTTAACAGTGTGAAGTTTTTCTCTCTTTTCTTCCTAATAGTACTTTCGCCCTTATGTGTGTCGTACTTATTTCTCTCTTCCTTAGTAAGTTTCATATATCCATGCTCTGAATCTTCCATCACGCTTATTTCACTCTGTTTCTTCCCTCAGTTTATAATCTTTATACTTCCCTTCCGTCTTCCTTCTAACAAAATAACCAAATTTCAATAACTGCTATATTTGATAACTACTTGATCTGAGTAAATTCATTTAATCCAAATCAGGTAATAGTAAAAATCCTATGTTAAATCTTTCCGTGACTATTTTTGTGCCAAGAGAAATATACATTTAGTAAATTATCTTCCGTTGTGAGAATTACCAGACTTAAATAAAACAAACGGTAGAAGGCTCAAGACGGTTACCTTAGATATTGCACAGATATTTGCTTATGAATGAAACTTGAGTTTAACAAGCGGTGGATTTCCAACATCGTCAAAAAAAACCCAAAGGGCATTGAAAAAGTTTGTTGAAACCACGTTGTTAAAATTCCTTGGCAACCATATTGACACTCAATCGATGGTCAGAGTCCAACAATTGTCGAACACGAGCCACATTGTTGTCGGTTTTGCTAGGTAACTCCCAACCAGACCGTTGTTCGTCGTGAACCTCTTCCCGGCCTGCTTGTGAGTAGGACAGAGCAGAGTCCCCGTAAGCGTTGTGCATAATTTTGTTAGCCTTCTCAAAATATTTTCAGTTAACTTAGTAATCGCGTAAGGTTGTTCGATCTTAGATTCAATCCTGTTAATTCAAATAAAGATAAAGTGTTTGCATGGTTTTCGATGAACTTGGCATCCCTAAAACTGATGTGCATCGACTTGTGACCGAAAACATGGACACGAGAATGGTGTGTCCGCAGTTGGCACCGCGAGTGCTCTCGGATGGACAAAAGGAAACTCGCACACGGATGTGCCAAGAGCTTCTCGACCCTACCTGAGCTGCCATACAGCCTTAACGTTGCTCCACAAGACCTCTTCATCTTCTTCACCCACCTCAAATCCGTGCTGAAAGGACGCCACCACGGCTCGGTGGAAGCGTTACAACAAGCCATGACGTCGGAGCTTGGCAGCATTTCGGGTGCCGCCTTTCTCCTTCCTCTTCTTGGGTAGAACATGCCTTGTTTGTCTTATTTTCCCGCAGGGCTTTTTCTATCTAGTTCCTAAGTACTCTTGAACCTAAGTTATCATCATCTACGTCGCATATATTTTCTTGTTTGCAAGATTATTTGCCTAAAGTCTTTATCTTAGCGTTCTACGTATTATTTTCACCTTCTTTGAATCTTTTCCGGCTGCAACAACAACTTTTCTGCATAATTTCCTAAACAAGGTATATATATTTTCTTTTCTATCTCCCAAGTAATCTCTTAACTTCTTTCATAGCGCTTATAAATTTCGCTGTCCAAATTTCTTCATATCCTCACAGTGCTCTTTCCACCACGTCGTTTCTTCGACCCTAATAGGTTCTCGACTTCTCGTTATTTGATTTTATGTCTTATGTATGTACTATGTCTTTTTCTTCTCATCTTCTTGCTAAATTTCTCTTCCTTTTCCCTTTCTTTTCCTACCCTTTACTCATCCCTTCTGTGAGCTATGACATTTCAACTAGTTCAGTTTCATACTTTACCCTTCCTCTTTTGCAATCTACTATCCCTACAAACCGTCTTGATTTTTACCTTCCACTTTGAAGCAACTGAATTATGCTTTAAATCTGCATTTGCTCATGGGAAGTTCTGCAAGTAGATAACGCTATTCCAAAATTTTAATTAAAATTCTTCATATAACCTCAATGAAATTGGACCAATCCCTGTGGCAATTTCTTCCGGCATTTACACTTCATCTACATCTACATTAATACCCTGCGAGCCAGCAAAAAAGGTGTGTGGCAGGGGGTGTAGCACCAGGAGGAAAGGGTAAGGGATGAGGGGGTTGGGGTTTTTCAAATAAGTGGGGGAAGTTGTGGGGGGAACCTGTGTTTTCTGTTTAGATTGATTCTTATTTTATACTATTAAAAATAAATTTTCAATGCGTTCAATGCATGCAGCCATGCGTTCTGTATGACTTTCTCACTCTGGTTCTGTTGACTTTTCAAACAATAAATTGGATTATCACGAAGTTTCAAAGGATAAAGTTTTATTTGTCGTAAGTCATACGGATATTTATAATTATTCATATAAGGTAATTCATCGGTTAAGGTAGGTTTTTGGATGGACACAGCTATCAAATAATTAATTTGCGACTCCAAACAAAACACAATCGAGCAACCTAATCTACATCAGGTCCCTCTTCATCTCTGTGTACTTCTTTCCTCCGTTCATCCCGTCCAACATCCCTATCCTGTTCCTGCCCTTTCCTCGTTTGCCCAACATTCTCCCCTCTATTACCGTCTTCAACATCCCACTGCCGCTCACTATGCCTTTCATCCATTTTTCCTGCCTCCATAGGATTTCTCCCAACAAACCCGTCTCCTCACCCACCATACCTAGTACTTACTCATTAATTTTCCTTTCGATATTTATAATATTACCATAATATCGATTTTTGTGTTGACTCTGACTCCTTCCCTAGGTGCTCGTTGACATACAGTTCTTTTTATCGTTAGTACATTTTGCCTGCACGACTTGTACTTATTAAAGCTTCGTAATTTCAGACTTGACTCTGTGGAACTTATCCATTACGAAAAGAAAAAAACGCTGCTTTGTTATATCCACTTAAAATTAAGTGGAATTAATAAAACTGCTTTTTTTTTCTTTCCGCAATCGTTTAAACTGATTCAACTTAACGTAGTTTTACTTTTAAAACTATCAAGAAGATATATCCCATCGAGTTTTATCATTTAAATGCGATTGAATATGAAGGCTCGGTAAAAATTACTCATATTACGAGTCGCATGTTTTTATCCTTCACAAGAAATATAAAAATTTTGATAGAGTTTTAGAAGTACAGGGTTCGTCCGGAAAATAAGTGCAATAAGCTCATTGTCTTTTTTGACAAAAGGGGAGTCGTCCACTACGAACTTGTACCTGAACGACAAATTGTAAATGCTGCATTTTACGTCCAAGTGCTCGACAGGCTTCGAAAACGAGTCGCCCGCGTCCGGCCAGCGATCAAAAACATCTGGCGGCTGCGTCACGACAATGCGCCGTCTCACACCGCGCTTGTCGTGTCGGACTTCTTGGCCAAGCACGGCGTGGCAACGCTGCCGCACCCGCCCTACAGCCCGGACTTGGCAACATCGGACTTCTTTCTGTTCCCGAAGATAAAGAGGAGTTTGAAAGGAACGCGATACGGGACTTTGGACGCCGTCAAAGAGGCCGTGACGACGTGTCTTCGAGAGGTTCCCGATGATGCCTCCGCGGGAGCGTTCCAGAAATGGGAACGCCGCTGAAACAAGTGTATCGACTCACAAGGGTCCTATTTTGAGGAATATTAGCTTAAGATATGTAAAAGTGTAATAAATTTTTTTTCCTGAGCTCAGTACACTTATTTTCCGGACGAATACTGTACATATTTTTTTTCCACCCGAGGAATGTTAGCTTGAGACAGTGTGACCCGAATTTATCACAAGTATTCTTAGTACTGACGCTTTAATAAATCAAACCACTTTACTTTTCCACATAAACTTAAATTAGTACATTTACTTACTTAAATAAGTTTATGGGGAAAAGTAAAGTGGTTTGATTTATAAAAACGTCAGTATGAAGATTTTCCACCAAGTTACGCCAGAAACTTTTTTTTTTAAAGTATTATTAGCATTAATCCAACACAATCATTTTTATGGATTTTCTACTGAATAGAGATGATTTTGGTGAGTTCCCGAAAATTGTTCAGCATCATCATGAATTTCTAAAGAATTTACTATTTATCTGCCTGACACCCTGTAAGTCACCGTTAAGGTGTGTGACAAGGAGTTAATACACACCAGATATACAACATCACAAACTTAAGTTTTTCTTAAAATTTAGTTACAATATAATATGTAAATTGATTCAAATAATGTAGATCATGATAACTACAGTACCTAAGCACCCACTAACTCATGCACGACACCATCTAAGTGACATATACCTATCTACTTATGGGGAAGAAGCTTTTGGTAACAAAAAGGACAATAGTTTAGGCCAGATGATATATTAACAACATAATATGCTTCTTAGAATGTAAAAAAGGAAAATGAGCTTTCCTCCATAACGGGGTCGGATACAGTTCTGATTCCTTATCGTTCGTGGAAAAAATTACATCTCAAATCTTTTTGTAGTAAACTTTATCCTTCTAATGCTATTAATATGAACTCTCCTACCTTAGTACGATGCTGCTAATGATGCATTTTCAACATCCTCGCTAAAGAGACCTTCGTTCAATTTATGCAAGAGATTAAATCGGTAATTTAGCCTTCGCTTCGTGAGTAAATTCCCGCCTAGGACCTCTTATATTCTTGATACGCTACTCAGTTTATCTAAACAACGCTTTACAAATCTAGCTCCTCTACGCTCCCCGCGAGCTAATTAGGCAATTCCTCCAACAGCATGAAATACCGAATTATTTAGAATTAACGCACCGTATAAATACCTTTTCCCCACACTATTTACTTCTTAACCTTTGTCTAATTTTTACTCTCCGTCATTACTCCCCCAACAATCCTTATTCCTTTCCTAATTTTACCTAAATTACCTAACATTCTCCCTTATAGCACCCCCTTCAAAATGCCACTACCTCGCAACACTTATTCAATTTTTCGATCACATTTGATTTTCATTTGATACAAGTACAATGTACACTCTCTTCATCAACGAAATCTAACAATTTTCTTTTCTGTGTTCACTTTATCCAGCTATTTTCCTATCACCTTATACCACAATATCTACTTATTCTATTTCCTATGAGACCAATTCTATGCTGAACACAATGCTACGATATGTGTCATGGTCATTACCAACATTTTATTTGTTAATTTGGAGTCGCTTTAAAATCCAAATTCACCGTAAAAACTATTTTATACTTTATTTTCTGTTAACTGCATTCGATAATTGTAAATTGATTTTCTTTTGCGCCCAGCGCCGAATCCCTGAATGAGCGTCTATCTACAACTTCTATTTCCCTTGGCCAAACTAACCTGATTAGAATCTAACGCTACTTCTTAGGCTTCTCGTATCATTGGTTTATGTATTAAAAGTAATGGCGATAAGGGAAGAACTCCTCTTATTTTTCTGTATGCACTGCTCGCCCCATTTCACCATCTTCTACCTTCAATCGTGATCTGCTTCATTTAAAGATTACTATCAAGGCTCCTATCCCTCCAGTCTCCTAAATTTTGCAATACTATCATTAACTTAGTCAAATTTTCCCAGCTTATTCTCGGTATTTTTGTATTTAGCGAAAATATTAACAATTTTCTATAACATTTTCTAAAATTATTCTAAATGTTGCTATGATTTCACGGAGTTTCTCCGTTCTTCTAAAATCCAAAGTGAGATTACTTAACCTATAAGTCACTTTCTCTATATTGTTGATACTTTTAGCACTCACATTCTTTCTCACATGGGAAATTAAACTTGTGATCACGTGCTTCTAAAAGTCCGAATCTTTAGCCCTTTCATCAACTTTCAAATAAACGAAAACTTCGGATTGACTATTGATTTTTATTCTTCCTTGGGACGGAAATAAAATTGATCTACAGGCTGAACTTCCTCCCCTGAAAGGGTTTCAAAATCACCCCAAAATTTCCCCCCTCTTCTTTCTCCATTCCCTTAATATATAATTACCCTTGAACCCAAGCTATCGTCATACTATATACATCATAGTCCCTTCCAACATCGAAATATGCTGACTTACCGTCTTACAATAAGAAAACTTAAGCGTTTTTTTCTGCACTTTCTCGTATTTACCCTTTCTTCTATGAATCCAATTTTCTCTACATCTGTAATTTCTCCACATAAACCCAATTCTTTTCAAATCGGTTTCTTGCACCTTTTTCTTTCTCTCTTTACCTTGATATTATTTTCTCTGTACATCCTCAATCAAACTTCAGTTGAATTTTTCTCCCTTCCTTTTTCCGTGTTTTTAACAACTTGTTCTTTAATCCAGAACGCGATAGTCCAGTGTGTAGAGCTCTGGAATAAGGCCAGGATGGCCAAAATTCGATTCTCGGAGACAACCCTCGGCACCATCAGCTTAGTAATTTTTTTGTGCACCAGCTCTGTCTGAGAAACCAGAGGTGGCGCAGGGAAAGGTACTGGTTCCCCTACCATGATGCGTGAATTCCACATTCCGTTGGGCTTGGTTGAGCTCTAACCCTCACCTATCAACCCGACCTTCGGGTTGGTAACTGTGTTTAGTTGGTACTGCAATCCATGGATTTCTAATTCATATTTGATTTTGTTACTTTTCCTCTGCAGCAGATTTCATTTTCTCTCTTTTTATCGCTTTTTTATACAGCTTTCGTTTGATTACTCAGAATTTTATTGAGTGCTACTTATTATATTTTGGAACCTTTTACGGAGTAACGGTCTACATTCCAGCACAAGTAGTTCCTTTTTGTTTCGAATCTCTTTGAGTTTATTATTACATAAGCATTAAATTATGATGGAAATCTTTGGTTCCCAGTAAGCTGTTGAAGTGCAAACTGATGACTTTTTCCTAAGTATTTTATAACTTAATATTATATGATCGGCATATTCGTATAACTCCGGGTATATTTGTTGAAATTTTCCATGGCTCTATTGGTGATTAAACGAAGCTTTAGCTAGAATTACATCTTATATCCGACAAACTTATATCTTCTCACAATGTTTTACATACTTAAGCGTGTTCGCCCCTTATCCATTCAAGACCCCTGCATTCCAATACCCCATCGCTAGAAAACGTTTTCTTCTAAGAATCCAAATGCTTCCTATACATGGCCGGATTTTAAATCTATTTCCTTCTCTCTTTGACTTCTTATTGACACTAAATTATTTATAACAAGTACTTTTGTTCGATACTCTCTTCTTTTCAATTAATCTTATAGTGTCATAGCTACCCGAGATTGACCCTCTCCCCCTGCGCAATATATTTATCTGTACCTATCGCAGGGTATAGCTTAATGGCCGTGGCTAACTTTCCGTCTCACTTCACAAAATCCTTACGTGGCTACACTCCCTTTCACCATTTATTATTACATGTTTTCGAACTTCTCCACTCTCGGCATCGTCCAAGCAGTCCTTTCTTTATTATAGACATTACGCATTTTTTCTCTGCCTTCTTTTCTGCTGGCCCTGATTCATTTTCGGACGTCCATGCAACTATTTTATGTGATGTGAGCCGAGTAGGTTTTCCCTTCCTCTATGCCGTTAAATGACACGTGGCCCAGTTAGGTAACACTATAATAGTCGATACTTTTATAGCTGTTTTACTGTTTTCATAAGTACGTGTATTTCATGGGCAGATGAAGTGGTTTCCTGTTGTTTTCATCAATTCGTCGTTGTTCTTAACGTAACCTCCCTCTTGAATAACCTCCTCATGAATGATCCAGAAAATGTTGTCATTGATGGCTAATGTTTCAGAAGATATACATGCAACGTCATCATTATGTTGTATTCTTAAAATCAGAAGTGAGGCGAGAGAGTAAGCATTATAACTAACGTACAACGACGCGGGTGTTGACCACTGCCAACTTGAAAGCCCCGCACATATAGCTGTACTACTGTCACTTAATTTGTATCATATAAGAAGAATCTTCCTGACATCAAGTATCGTATATAACAGTGGTGGACCAATAATGTTTGAGTTGGACGAAAGGGGGGACACTTGTCTCCGTGTCCTTCACTTCATTTCATCCCCATTGTTGTCAGGCACCTTTGCGTTCACGTATTTAGGAAACAAAGCAGTATAAACCGTTATCCGTACATATATTCAATGATTACAAGCTAACTTATGCATTATTTCCCTAAAATTATACTCAGATATGTACTAGTTTCAATGCATAGCGCTCATCTTCACGGAAAATCGTTTGCAAATATTCTCTTATGCAAAGATAAATTTCCTTCCTCCATTGCTTCCATTTTTACCTGTAAAACTCCTGAAAAGGATGCCTTTGCGTAGAATCCTATTGCACATCAATTAATATTAGCGGAAGTATATCGTTTTCCTTGATTGGCGATTATTCATCCAGATCATATGCCTCAATATGCATAGGCATGCGTACTATTACGAGAGTTCATCTACATCTACATAAATACCCTGCGAGCCACCAAAAAGGTATGTGGCAGGGGGTGTAGCACCAGGAGGAAAGGGTAAGGGTGAGGTAGTTGGGGTTTTTTAAATAGGTGGGGGGAACCTGTAACAAAAAAATACACATATATCCACGCGCAGTCCCCTGTACCTGTAAGTTAATCACGGTAACATAGCTTTTAGCATCATCGACAGTAACAAACCCTCATCAGTATCAGTAAATAGTGCTCCAGAGGGGGAAACAAAAAATCTCTAAAGTTAAAATAAAAATTAAATAGTGTTTTGGAAATTGAAGCAAAAATAAAATTGTTTGATACTACATATTGTAATTAACTGATAATTGGTTATATCTCCTCGAAGCATTCTGTGATTATCCAATAACTCAAAACTAGCAAGAGGTAGCAATAAAGAAAATTATTTCCATAATTAACCATTAGTTTTTTCACGCTGTTTCTAATGCAAAATACTTGATAATCAAAGGCAAACTTAAGCTAGAGTCGTATTATTTTCCTGCGCGAACGGTTGGAGTCATATGTTGTCGTGCTTCCGTAATTTTACTTATCCCCTACGCTGGCGATTTATGAGTATGCTCTCAGTCATCGAACTTTTATGAAACAATTTGTGCATAATTAGTTGGCAGTTACACTTCTATCTCCAATCATTTTATGAGAACCAGGTCAATATGATGCTTGCTGCTAGCCCAAGTATTCCGAGTATGTCACCATAAGCGTTTTTTTGCCAACAATCTAATGAGCGGAACGGTTCTCTTCAAAGGAAGACATTCACTAATACAGCCAAAGGAACGTTTCTTGGCTGGGATTTAATTCGTTTTCTATATCTATCTGACCACATATACCTTAAAATGAGATCCGGGATGTTGGATATTATGTGTCATGTATTTCTACATTACATTTTTACATTTGGAAACGCTTCTAATACTTATTAAATTTTGCTACTAAAACGGTCAATTCTTGATCTCAAAATCAAACGTGGACACCTCATTCACTTTTCTCATTTCAATTCTCTTTCTCCTCCTCACATTTTTAACCTAGTACTCTTAAACCCTTAGTTTAGTCTAGTTTATCCTAAATTTTTAAACCTAATTTTAAATGATTACTCTAGTAAAAGAAAAATTAGCCGTAAAAATATGTTGAAGGTGCTTCTTAATTGAAAAGAAAAAAGAATAAGAAATTAGGTATGTTATTAGAAATATAGTGTAGCTATTGCTATTCATAACGACAATCACTGTTTGATTTTACAATATCAATTAAAATTTTATTAAGTCAATGACGATTCACTTTACTCGAGTGACATATTCATTATAAATGCAGTAGTATAAAAATGAAGTTTGTCGCGTGTTGCTTGCATTAACGCACTTTTTTCACTGAGCGAGAGTATTTAAAATTATGACTGAGGTCGGAAGGCGAAGTATTCGTGAATAAAATTGATGAACTATGAATTGTTTGGTTCAAAATAAAATAGGTTCAAGGCAAAATGCATGCGCAAAAAATATAGATTCCCGAAGAAAATTTTTATAAGTTCACATGTACGTTAAGCTCATTTCTTTAAGATGATATTTAATTCCTTCTTCTTCTAGTTTCTGATCTCTTAAAAATTAGTATACCATAGAGAGGGAGAATGATTGATGCGAAAAGAATGTTTTCACTCGTAAGGTCTGGTTTAGGAGTTGCATGTGTTTTCAAACCAAGTTCTTTCCTGCTATTTTTATAACAAAGGATGCTTAATTAGTCTCGTAAATCTGATTTATTGACTTTTTCTTACCGATTTTTGATTTAATCGCCTAATAATTACAGAAAATGTTCAATGATTTCCATTTTGCTCATTACACAGGAATGGAAATAATGAATTTGCAAGAATGCATTATCTCCATTCACACGATGTACTAAACATTGCTTTCACTACATGTATCAAAACATAGCTATGAAGACTATTACAACTCATAATTGTTGACTTTTTAGGACTCGCGTACAGATAAAATTTTGTGAACACTGAAATGTGGAATGTTGGAGTTCATGAGGCGACTTCTACCTGGGACCCTTCCCTTTAAAAGTGAGCGTTTCAATGGATTTAAAATCAATTGGCATATCAGGAATTGATATTGTGTGACAAAAATGACTGTTTCAATTTCAATGGTCTTATTTCAACTTCTCGATCTATGCACGCGTCCGTCATGCGGGTATAAATTTGAAGTACGTAGGCAAATTTATCACAATTACCGCACGAAATCAGTAGACAAAAATATTACAACTTAACCTTCAGCAGTTTGGAATAAAAGCCTTGTTATGTATGGCTATTTTGAGTAGGTTATGTTTACTCTTCCTCATAATATTAAAACATATGCCTCCTACTTCCAGGCGGCAATTTCTATTGCTCCCGTTCATCGCAGAAATTACTCCAACGGGAGTTGCTCTAGTGCAATAGCCTTAACTACCATTCCCCAAGGAGGTCTGCACACGCCGTCTCATTTGTACTTCTAACCGCTCTTTTACTATTCCCGCAGCGTTTTTCGAGTTTTTTTATCTCTTTCATTGCCCACTGAGATCTTATTTTTCCCCTCCGTTATTTTCATTCGAACTTGTTTTCCCGTCGAGTCCCTCTAAATCTAGCCTGCCCCTCCATAATCTCCATTCGCCACCTCCCTTAAATCCCCTTTGCCTTTTCCCCGAGTTTCAACCCACTTCCGGCTTATCCTCATTCACTCTTGCCTTAAAATCTGCTCTTTCTCCTCCTCTGTGTGCCTGAAAGAGGTCTCCCCATTCCTCTCCACCACTCTTCCCCTTCCTTCTCTTCTCCTCCCTCCTTCGCTTTGCTCCCTTGACTGGCTCTCCCATGCGGAATTAGGTTTATTTGCCTTTAGGGTACAAGACGCCCTGAACCCTTTCGGCTATCCATTAATGAGACATTTAGGGAAAGCAAGAGGTTCCCATGACGCCGAAAGCGATAAGATAACTTGTTCTTTACTTTCCTTCGGAGTAGGCAGGCCAAAAACAATTATGCAAAATTGCCTTAATACAATATATTCAAATAATTTTCGTTTTTCGTGTATTTATTTTCGCGAAAAATGCTAATCAAAACCCTTCCGTTCTCATCTTCTCGGGGCTTTTTGTGTTGTAGAAACTTTTGTTTGTTAGTTCTGAAATTGGTTTGCTTCTTACACACCGTCAAACAGAGATAAAGCTTGGAAAGGCTGGAAATCGACTGCGAAGTTTGCTTACTTCCACCTAATACCTATTCAATCCGCGCCATTCATTTCTCGTTATCGATATCATAGGCCGGTTAATCATAGAGTTGGATTTCCCTTCCAGGCTGCTATTTATCATTTCTTTGTTACTCAACTATAAAACTGTCCTTCATTCTTTTACAACTCTTTTCGCGGAGTTTCTCCTTCACTTAAAAACTAATTATTGCCATTCAACCTGACTTTGTATGTAGTTTAATCTTTCTACAGTCTTTTGAAAAGTCTTATATCACAGAATGGGATCAATTAGTTTTTCTCAAATTCTCATCCATTGTCTGCAACAAATTTCTTCTTTTATAACTCTTATTCTAAGGTCTTCTTCATTCGCCATAAAATGTGTTCATTTTATTTTCAGTGCAGCACTTTATTTAATTTTTGTCAATGATCTTTTTATATGCTGCACAGACCATTGTTCATATGTCACAACCGTACATAAATAAACTATATATTTTTTATTAAGAACCTACTCTAACCTGATAGACTAATGCTAAAATATATGCATATTTACAAAGCATTCCCTGATACCCAGATACTCTTATTTGCAAGAAATGCCCATTGTTGTTTTTCAAAGTTTATCTGAAATTTTCGCTCATCTGGTTACTGTTTTCCCCTGCCTACTTCCACCGCTGGTGATCGCGTTACTTCAGTCGTTAAATATTTCTAAGACTTTGAACGTGACCTTCCCTAGATTTGTTTAAAATTTATCTAGGTTCAAATATTTAAAATTTGAGCATTTAACTTTTTCTATTTTTTATATTGTACTCTTTCACCCTATCTTAATAGTGTAGTACCATTGTAAGAATCGCGCTTTTTTTCTTCTCTGCGAGCAATATGTCTTACGCAAACCACGGTATTTCTCTCCATATAAACATAAAGGGTTGTAAAGAGCTACCCTGTCTCATTACTCTTTTTATTTAAGGTTGATATCTGCTTTCGTTATACTGAATTACAGCTCTTGCTCCATAAATCAAAGCGTTTATCAATATTCTGTCATTTTAATTAATTCAAAT
This sequence comes from Hetaerina titia, assembly GCA_037158775.1. Taxonomy (NCBI): domain Eukaryota; kingdom Metazoa; phylum Arthropoda; class Insecta; order Odonata; family Calopterygidae; genus Hetaerina; species Hetaerina titia. The sequence continues at coordinate 65,875,730 of CM073777.1, read as the reverse complement.
GTATTTCGAGATATTTAGCATCATGTTCCCGTATATTTCATCAGAAGATTTCTCTAAATTGTTAATATATCGTAATATTGCTCTCTTAGCTCTCTTGCACTTTTTTTAATATGATTTTTCGAGGACCATGCGGCATTTGTCTTGCTCGTCTGCTTTTAGTTAATTCAAATATATCAACCCTTATTTCAGTCCGAGCGCTTTAAATTTAGTGCAAATGGCTGTCTTCCTGTAATATGGAAAGCCACGGAAAAGAACTACATGATAATCACGAGGAATCACAGTTTAGCACAGATCTTTGTATCAATTTTTAGTGAGACGATTTTTACTAACAAGAAAGAAAACTAGAACGATCCCTATAAACATAGATTAGGATAGAAACTAATCATCAAATGTGTTTATTTTATTTTAAATGTTGCACTTAGCACTTTATTCCATTTTTGTCAATGATCTTTTTTATATTATTAGTATTCATCAACCTGACCCGGTGGGAAACCCGAGAAAAATTCTTGAATCTTTTTTATATGCTGCAGAGACAATTAGGGTCTAAGGACATGGGTTACACGAGACAAAACATTATTTAAGTGAAAAAATTGGTTTACAATCGGGACTGCAATTGTAAAAGCCACTTCAATGGTTTCGAAGGTTTCAGGATCTTAAGACTACAATGGATGAACGAAATGAAGTGTAGAAGGAGAAATTTGGAAAAGAAACTGCAAAATAATTCGCACAAAGTGGGTAAATATAAATGGAGGACAAGTAATAAAAAGATGAGTGATGAAATGAATGCTACCAGCGATAGGGTAATTATAATTAAAGTAACGTAGGGATTTAAGGATTCATTCTTGGCACTAATATACAGGGCATATAAGTAATATACACCTGTGTGCACGTACAGCAGTTAATCAAGGCGAATGATGTGAAAATGTAGTAAGTAAATATCTCGGGAATCATAACAAGTGCTAAAGGAAAAGGAGATACAATACACTTGGGAGAAAGAAACAGATTTAATTACTGTAAGCTTGTGTCTATATGACTTCAGCCTCTTAGTCGCTGATGTCCATTTTAAAGATGGTGCAATGGCCATAATTTCCTAATGCCAATTATTTACGAAGAATCATTTCCATTTCTCACGACCCTCTGAATGTTTTAAACTCGTGGTATATTATTATAATATGGTAGTTTACCATTAAAAGGTAGGTTTTTAATGGGCACAAACTAAACGCGTTAACAAAAACAAGGCATCTTGACATCCAGTGCTACGATACGGGACTTGTGTGCCACCTGAAATTTGTCTATTTGCACATGTACATTTTAATAATAATAGTAATAAACCTTCATTGAATTCCGCATACATTCTCCCTCTCTTCATTCCGTCCAACATGCCCATCATTTTCCTCCTTCTTCCTCGCCAGCCCAACGTTCTCCCCTCTATCACAGTATTAATCATTCCATATTCGGTAAAATGCTCTGAATCTATCTTTTTTCGTGAAAACTGCCTTGCCTAATGCAATTCTTCTCCTCATGTCACTTCTACTTTCACCATCGTAGCCTAAAACACTTTCAAGATTGGTAAACTCTTCCACCTGCTCAAATATTTGCCCTTCCATTTAACGTTTCACGTATCCTTCCTTCCTCTTGAAAACCTCATTAACTTTGTTCACTTTTTCATTTTTCTCTTTCTATGCCTATCGCACTGATTTTCTGATGTACACGGCAGTGATTCTAACCCCTTGGCAGAGTAGCTAAAGCTTGATCATTCACAAACTTAATTAATTTCCTGTATTTCCCACGGAATTTCAGCCCAATCCCTAGTTCTTCCCATGATACACCATTTCCTCCACATAAAAGTTGAAAATGGCACCCATGGTTTACCCGTTCCTCACATTTCACATTCCAACTCTTCATCCACCACTCGCACATGGGCAGTCTGGATAGTCAAGAACAGGCAACGAATAAGTCGTCTATCCATCGTCTTGTCTCACAAACAACTCGTCTTCTGGGATCTATTTGTAAATTCCACTTGATTAACTCAACGTCCTCTTGGAATCAACGAAAGAGACTAATAAATTCTGATTGGCTTCTATTTTCCTTTCTATTAGTGATTTCTATCGCTCCCCTGCGAAATAAATTATGCATGAGTGTGCTCAAGAGTGTGGTCTTCTCTGTCTCTAGAATGTGTCGTACTAGAAATCGTATAATGTATGAAATAATGGGTATAAAAATGAATTACAGACGGAGTATTGTCTTCCATTTTTCGATTTAGCGTCCAGCATTTCAGGCTCTAGACTTCTTCAATTGAGCAATTCCTTTATGACTAACAACTACTTTGAATTACTTCTGAAAGCAGGAATTGAAATAATCAGGAAATAATTCTTTTAAAACCATAAAGATATCCACCAAACGTTGGCTATTCAAAGGGACATGAGAAATTCATGGTGATAGTCACCTCATTCTACGTAGCTTTTTCATGGAATTCTTTGTTTTGGAGAGAATATAAAAAAGAACTTCCTTTTTTCTCCCGAGCATCACCCTTCAGATGCCATTTCTGTCTTTTGAAGTGACAAATAATTCTTTGCTCGACTGTTTCACTTAGGACCCAGCTACTAGTAGTTATGTCAAACATTGCGGAACAGCTTTTGAAATAACAGGCTTTGGATTGGTACATAATTAACGTGCGGCTAATAAAATACTCCAGTAATGAGGCTTAGATTATTTTTGTGGTTCAAAATGATTAACTCTTGTTATATCGCCACAAAACTCGAGTCATAATGCTTAAAACGTAATGAAAATCACTTTTAGGAATAATTGTTTTCTTTTCACTTAAGACTGTCTAGATAAATGCTTCATTCTTGATCGTCTTTTACACTATCCTTTGAGATGAAAAATAGTGTCTACTTAAAACTTTCTTAGAATTTGAGGCATTTAATTATGGAAAGGTGTTCGTTATGTTCCGTAGTAATGCCATCTGGCAGCGCGGAAAGAAAGTTGGACGGAAACTTACTCCATGATGTCTCCTGAAAGTTACTTCCACGGCCAATGAAGCACTAATCTTCTTCCCATTTCGTGCCTTTTTTTCCAGTTCTTTTTCTTTTTCCCCTAGAAACATACGGAATGGTCCTTCACCTCTCTTCGGAGTTGACCTCTTCCCGCCCGACCATTCTCTCCCTCTCCCCTTCCCCCAGATCACCTTCTGCCACTTCTTCTCGCCCACGTTTCACAGACCACGTCCACTACTAATGCACTTTGCGTTTCCCAGGCGCTCGGGAATTTCGGGTCTGAGAACAGAGAAGTCCTTTGAGCCGGAGCAAAGGTCGAGCGGGAAGGGAGATTGGGAGGGTTGGAGAGGAAAAAGGAAGAGGGAGTGACAGGGAGATGAAAAGGAGGCGGAGGGCAAAAGAGTGAGTGGGAGAAAGGAGAGTGAAGTAGGAACGGGGAGGGCGAGGGAAAATAAGGGTGAAATGATTGAATTAAAGTAACCGCGTAAATGTGATTGGTTAGAGGCATAGAACAAGTGAAGTACTTTCTCAAATATCTCGGCAATTTATGTCCAATAATATTTTTTTGATAATTAAAGACACCGATTACATTCATAGGTGAAAGAATTAATTTAAGGAGATTTTTGTAAGTAGTGTAGTCTTGTTTGACTAAACTATAAAAATTATAATAAACGTACTTCCATAGCTTCAAAATGCGTCGAAAAAATAACGTAGAGAATAAAGGTGACTGACTGAATGAGTAGATGAAAGGTTTTTATTAAAGCTACATTAAAGGGGAATATAACGTGAATTTTAATGAAGAATGAGGTAAAATGATTGGAATATATTATGCGCGGAATTATGCATGGAGTGCCCTATAGAGGAAACCGTGGTAGGTAGGACAAGTAAAAAAAGATCAAGGATTGCATGATTTATGATACAAAACTATGCCTTGTAATTGTAGTAGTACCTCATAGAAAGAGCACAGGTCCAGGAAACTTTAAAGAAGCATTTTAACTGGTATTTGTCAAATTAAAAGTTAAATGAAAATAATAAGATGACGGTGAGAGACAAGTATGGTAAGGTGAATGGTGGTGTTTTATTGTCTGTTATACGTATAAAAGTACTATATACAAGGTCAAACAACGCTTGAGAATTTCTCATTATGTCGTAATATATTTATCAATTGATAAAGACTATAGTCCATGTCATCCGATAGAACCAAATGTGACTCGCCAATAACTAATAGCATGATTTTGATTTTATGATTTTTGCAAACTCGCCGGCTTTAGACAAAACAGTCTTCATTACGGTAACAGCTGGCCTTGACTACGCATAACTAATCGCACGTATATTAATTCCATAATTAATGTAAGCTATATATCAATATTATAGACGTAGATTGAAGGCTTTTGAAATGTGGGTGTGGAGAAGAATGGAGAAGGTGAAATGGACAGAAAGGAAAACAAATGAGGAAGTACTAGAAATGGTGGGGGAGGAGAGGGGTTTGTTGAGAGAAATCCTATGGAGGCAGGAAAAACGGATGAAAGGCGTATTGAGCGGTAGTGGAATGTTGAAGAGGGTAATAGAAGGGAGAATGTTGGGCAAGCGAGGTAAGGGTAGGAACAGGATAGGGATGTTGGACGGGATGAAGGGAGGAAAGAAGTACACCGAGATGAAGAGGGGCCTGATATAGATTAGTTTACTAGGTGGGGAGTCACAAAATGTTTATTTGATAGTTGTGTCCATCCAAAAACCTACCTTAACCGATAGATTACCTAATAATAATAATAATATCAATATTATATAGATATAAAATGGCTAGCAAAAATATGAAATCCTAATCCTGATTATAGATAGAATACAGAAAGAATAAATAAAACTTCACTGCTGACTGCAATTACTCAGAGGTAAAATTTAATATTTTTCCGGAGTCTTATATTGTCATTAGTCAAGTGTAAATTTGATAGTCTTAATTAATATTTAAGATTTGAAAGGTCAGCACATGACTAAAGGAACCATGAACTACAATGATCACAGTATTCAAAAATATACATCTACTTGCTACGAGTCATTGAATTCTATCTGCGAGGATAGACCTGAAATGTACGATATGTATTTGAAGGAATTATGCAGTTACCTTTGCGAACAGTTATAAAAATATCCGGTAAGAATTAGATTATTACTAGTGTTTAACGTGGAGGTAACACTAAAGTAACTTTTCACATGGTCGGACATGCGGAATAAAACATGGATAAAGTATCTGGAGTGTTTCCAAGAAAGGAAAATCTTTATTTTTTTTGGAGTGTCAGAAATCTAATCCAACCCATAAACAGTTTTACTGTATGATGATAATAATATGATTAATGTTAGCTACCAATGTCACGGCATGTGGGCCAAGGAATATCATGAATCAACCATGAAGTAAAAATAGTTCTCTACTAATAATTCAATGCTTTCATCGAAATTATTTTGTCAAAAAATGTTCCTTAAATTAAAAGACGAGAGACTTCAAATTAAAAAAAGAGAAAATTGTCGAGAATTTATAAACTTGCATTATAGCCTCATAGACGAAGTTACGATTTTTACCGTTCCTCCTCGCAATTTTAACCACTTTAGATTTGCTCAGTTGTAATTTGAAGAGGAACCGCTGCAGACGCCAGCAAAGATCTCTTTTATTCCCTCATGGGCGGCGACCCCGCAGTTAAGAAAACATTAGAAGTCCGTACTACGGGTCAGGAGTACTTTAGATAGCACATGTGGTTCGGGGCAGTCTTAGAGAGCTGATAAATTTTTTTTATATGCAGCTCCCACCAAGAGAGGAGATGGAATACGACGGAAATCAATAAGGGATAGTTAACCAGATGATGAAAGAAATGAGACTCCATTTGAAGCGGATGGTGAGCACTCGAAAGGAAAGGCGGAGGAGGTATGCTATAAAATGGTTCGAAGGGAAAGACGTTGGGCAGGAAAAAGAGTGAAGGATATAAAAGAATAGAACGAGATAAATAGAGGAAGGGAGGGGGACAGAAAAAGAGAGGGGCAGAGAGAAAGGAGGAGGGAGATAGAGAGGGAAGATATAGGTAGTAACTCAGCTTCTAACTCTTGGGTCACCTCCCAAGGGGTCATCGGAAGGGAAAAAGTAGAAGGAGTAGTGGGATTGCTAGGGAGTGGGAAGGAGAGGCGGGTGGGCTTGGTGAGGTCCTGGCCCTCCATTTTCTCTCCTCTCCACCGTCCCACTCCCCCGGGCGTCCCCATTAGTAGCCTCTGTGAACTGTTCGTATCGGCAAAGGGAATGGTGTGGGCAGCTGAGAAGCAATAGCGAAGGGGAGAGCGACAAGTTGAGAAGCGCAAAACAATGGGCAAGAGTGAATGGTTAGATAAGTAATCTTCTTTATGTTAGGGTAAAAAATTGAGACTTTTCTGTCTCTACGTAAACTGCTTGTAACGAATAAGAAATGTAAAAACTGAAAAATTGCACATAAACGTATAAGGGTAGAGGTTGTAAATATATTCACTGATGATAAAGTATTGCAATTATACGTGTATATAAATTTCTTGAAGATTTATAAATGCTCGGGATGTGCCAAAACCAAGAATGTTTATCGAATTATAATGATCTAGATCAAGTGGGTTGACGATCATCAGGGAGAATTGTACAAATTAGTGGTAGTTTTTATGAGAGGTGACCGACAGCTAAGGTCATTTGTGCCATTAGGGATGGATGGGAAAAGAAAGGTGGAGAGAAACCCCATCGGCATTAGATTACTCTTGTCGAAAGGCGCCCAGGGGTTCGCAGTTTAACGTCCCATCCGACGGACTACTCACTCTCAAGTGCTCTCCACAAAGCACCTCAAGTAGGGATCGGGAAACCACTAAAATATCTACCACAAAAATATCTGCCACCTCCAGGATTCGAACCAGGATTCTCTGTGGGAAGCCTGTACGTTAGCCACCGCACCATCCCGATCCCCCGAGAATTGTATAAATTACAGAATTAGGTGTGATGAGTTGAAGCTTTTCCATAGTAACAGGGACAAAAAACTCTTGCAATTTTCCACTTAATAAATCTTTTTTAAAATTGCAGGAATATTTCGTTTCTGTTATTGGGGAGAATTTTCTTAAGATTTTGGCACTGAGAAGATGCTTTTGCGCTTCACTTAGGCTTTGAATCGAGTTTTTCGGATCAGAAGACGGTTTTTTTTTAAGGTTTGAAAATCGTTTCTCCATTGACAAAGCATTTATTTGTTTACAGTTTCTACCTGTTGTGTCCATAGTAGCAGCAACAATATCCTTAAAAGGTTTTCATATGAAAAATATGGCATGTTTCAGGAAAGGTTGGAATAATATAGGGATAGAAATTTGCGTGAAAAAAATAGCAAAAAGAAGTGTGTGCATAGATAGAGACATGGATGGCATTTGAGGCAATATTCACATCGGAATTCAATTTCTCACCGTTGAAGTGAGGATGGTGTGATGCCGGTCTGATAACTCATTGGTGGTATCCTGCTATGATTTTCGATAAATCACTTGAGAGTTGTACGCCATCGTCGTAATACCTCAGATGAAATATATATTCAAATATACGTTCAAACAAAAAACCGGCGGTGCAGTTGAGGAAAGGTGATATACTTTTGAGAAAAATGAAGAAGTTGGGCTTTTGTCCTGAACGAGAAGTTCACCGCAAGAAAAAACGGTGTCGCGAAATATACAGCGAAACTGTGTTAGACGATTCAGAGTAAATTAGTGTGAAAGAAGAGGCCGAAGGAATGATAAGTGGACTAGGAACATAGAAGGAAGAGCAGAGAAATGAAAGTGGTAGGAAATAGTAGGTCGAGTTTTCCGAGTCAGAAAAGAGATGCCCACGACAGAACGTTAATTTTAATCTTTTTAAGCCTCGCCAAAGAAAAGCGAGCCACGACTAATTGCAAGGCTTGCCAAAGAAGTCGTATCCACGGTGTCCGTATTAAAGAGCAACACTTGATGCGGCGTAGTCTCCGGACTAAGGTTGCCTCATAGCGTAAACGCAATCTCCATAAACATATTAAGACAGCAAAACTTCTATATCCGAGGTGGGATTAAAACCTGCAGTCCTTGCACGAGACGGTGAGTCCGCTTCCTACGAGACCAACGCTGCCCCGCAGATAAGAGGTTTAAAGCTAGTATCATTTGTGGTTACTTTGCTCACTTACTATAAGACACAAAAAATCTGAGTAAATTATATACCAGTGTTTTTAATCAAAATGCGGGCCAAATTAACCGGATTGCCCTAATAAATGCGCCGTGAGGAAGTTAGGAATCTTGGAAGTATTTCGCTGAGGATGAGTCCATTTATGAAGCATGCACTTCATTTGCAAGTTAAGCTCTACATTAAGCACGATATTTCATGACGAAATTAAATTAAAGGGTTTATCAAATAACCAACAAACTAGCATTTGGAGGGACGGAACAAATTTTACACTAAAACTTATCAGAGGGGGTTAGACACTTTGTTGGAACATTCACTAAAGACATTAAGTATACTTCCTACTTCTTTAGTTATATTCTGGTGATGCAATCTAGTCAATCCAGGAAATCTAATGTCTACCTGGTTGATAAATTTTATCTAACGAGGTAAAAATAAGTACCAGTGTTTTACATTCTTGTAATTATGTACCTGCTAAAGAGAGGACTTGGGAGTCGGGAATATAGCTACACACTTTGCAAGGATCTAAGAACTACTTAACCAAATCCGTAGGGATTATGGGTCAATTAATTTTGCTGCTTTCATATTTTTTTAAATAGCTAGAAATACAAGTCTTTGAAATGAATTCATTTTTCTATAATATTTTGCAAATTGTTTATTTTAACTAAAAGTGGTGTCAACGGTACTACATCATTTCAAGGTCCTGCTAAATAGGTATATCTTGGAAGGGATTCATACAAACTGTATTTTTTAAAAATGAAGTAATCTACCGGTTATGGCAGGCTTTGGATGGACACAAACACCAAATAAATATTTTATTACTCCTAACAAATCACATTCGTAAGCAACGTACTCTACATCAGGTCCATCTTCATCTCTGTGTACCTCCTTCCTCCCTTCATCCCATTCAACATTCCTATCCTGTACCTGCTCTTTCCTCGTTTGCCTAACATTCTCCCCTCTATTACCTTCTTCAATATCCCACTACCAATCAATACTCCTTTCATCCATTTTTCCTGCCTCCATAGGATTTCTCTCAACAAATCCCTCTCCTCACCCACCATCTCCAGTACTTCCTCATTTGTTTTCCTTTCGGTCCATTTCACCTTCTCCAATCTTCTCCATACCCACATTTCAAAAGCCTCCAATCTACGTCTATCCTCCTGCTTCAATGACCATGTATCCGCGCCGTACATAAATACGCTAACATGATAAATTTTAGGTTATTAACTTATCGAATTCCACCAAATCAATTTTCTTGTTTGAAAAGTAATTCATGGAAGGAGGGATCACTAAGCAATTAGATTCCACTCTGCCCGGGAACCCATTCTTTTTCGTCTAATAAATCAGTATCAAGTTCAAATACTTGTTAATGAGATTATCTTCTTTGAACTTGATCCAGATCCTTAATTAAACATGCGTTTATCAAAGAATGTCTCTGTTGGACGATACATCTCTGGAGAGTTTTTAACGATTGATCTTGGTAGTGTGCCCTGGGGCGACATTATTAAGTGCAGTATGGCACTTAATGTTGGGTGTAAAAAATATTTAAATAACATACAAACACTCGGAGTTTAAGGGGACAAGGTAAAATATAAAAATCCCTTCCAAATATATTTTGGGCAGCGTGTTAGATAAGATCCTTTTAAATACACTCTTTTTACATTAAACTATTTATCAGGTTGAAATTATCGAGTATAGAATAATTTGCCTGCCAGGAAAAAGGGAAATCAAATGACTCAGGAAAAACTGGTATGAATAGGTAACATTTTGCCGAAAATTGAGAGGATTTTCACTTTTTCGGGAGAGAGTATCGAGGAGTTTATACGAGCGTGGATGCGCTCTCACGTAGAGCACAATGGAGAAAGGGATAAGAAAAAGTTTCGCCGGAAGAGTCCAAGGAAGAGAAGGGAAAAAGATGAAAGTGGCGGGTGGGTGGTCACAGACTTGCCGGAACGTGTATAAGGTTTAGTTTTGAAGGGATTGTAAGTGTTTGGAGAGGGGGAGAGTCAAAGGCGAGAGGGGCAGGTTTTTCGGGGAGAGGAGAGAGAGGGAAAAGAGATGATGGAATAAGGTTTCGGCTTCGGCGCTTTGGGAGGTTGCTTACGGAGGCGGCGGTCCTTGTTGAGGAACCTGGTGGTTTGAAGTCCCTTGTTTCTGATTGGAGTAAGGGGCTGAGTTTTTGAGGGTGGCGGTGGAATGGGTGGGGGGGTAAAGGAGAACGAGATGGAAGGAAAAGTGCGGGTGATGGGAGAGAGAGAGAGGAGAGCCTTACGAGAAGGGAGACAGGCCAGGATGTAACAGGGAATGACGACGTGTGGAGGGTATTTGAAGTGTGGCAGGAAATAGTTTACGAAGTTACGAGGGGATAGAGGAAGGATTGGGACAACCTTTTGCCATTATTAGCCGAGTCTTGCCACAATTCGCCGTTCGCAAAAGCAATTTATTTCGCTTCATACATAGCTATTGAAGTTAACGTGTATTTTGTCTCCTAACAAGTCCAATCACTTCAAGACTAAGTTTTCCAGTGGCAACTCGCAAGTATCAACACATATTTGTCAAATCGTGCTCATAAATAATTTAAAAAGTGAGATATTTAGAGTTCGTACAGATTTAAATTTAGTCTTGCCCCAATTGGTAATTTCTCAGTTAAATGACTGTCAAAAGTTAGGTAAATTGTTAAGGTCTTCCGTTCCATGGGGACATATTGGAACTAAATGATGAGTACACTACCGATATGAGGCCTGTGTCTCATAATCTTTCAATGTATCGAAAAACTGTGGTTTCATTTATAGAAATATCGACGAAAATATCTTCATCTTAGAATGCCCATTGTGCATAAATGCGTCTCTATTTTTAAGTTTTAAAAGGTTGACTTGCACGATGGATTCTTGTGCAAAGAAACTTCCGAGAAGTGAGGCTTTATAATAATGGAAAACATGAGGTTGGTAGAAAGGAAGTGAAACGAAGTGTTGGGAGAAATTGTGGAAGAAAGTCAGTGGGGACAATTCAAAAATAAAAAAAAACTGGATCCAAATGATATTTAGCCAGACGTTAAATTTGATTTACCACTAATATAAGTAGGAATCCTAGAATCAATAACTGGGTTGAAATAACACGGTTAATGCATGATGAATTATGATTAAGGGTACGCACACATGTTATCATGAGAAAAGTTGGAACGAAAGAGGTCTGCAATTCCGATTAGTAATGCTACATCAAGCACGCGTGACTTTACATGACCACTCTTAGATCGGATTGAAAGTTCACCTCACCATTCTGACATTTAGGGGTGAATAGGGTGTTCAGCTGATACAGAAAATACGAGATTGAAAGCGGGAAAATGCAAATGTGTTTTGCTTTGCATATCGTGATTCCAATTTTTTGATCATATCTACTCAAGCTTTGATGAAAATGATGAGTGGGGAAATATTGTCGAGTTATACTCGCAAATAATGAAGGAAAATATAGAAAAAATAATGAATAATTTTCCCTCGAATTTATGCTGCTCGTTTTTGGGAAATTGTATTGTAGACATGAAAAACAATCGATCAAATAATTTTTACCCGAAGAATTTATATCATCTTTTCAATACCATTTCATCTTATTATTCGTATTAATTTGTAGACAACCAGTAAATGCTCGTTATAGATTGGCGTGTTTAATACAACCCGTTAATTATCAATCTGATAAGATCTATTTAATAGCTTAGTCATGGCAAGCAGCTTAAAAACGAAATCTTAAAGACTAATAAAATAACTGAGCTGTTATGTACCGTCTTTATCAAAACATACTATATGAGGTTTAGAGATATGTGTGCATATCTTCCCACATTTACCCTTCCCTGGAAAGGATGAAAAGATTAATTTTTATTTTTAATTTTAGAAAATTATCCTGTTGAACTGATTTATTCGATACAAATCCATCCATTCATATATTTTTATCCTAGAGTATATTCAAAATTGTTTAATACTTTGATATTATTCTTAAATAATTGATATGCTACTTATGGGAATCCAAGAATCATCGTTAGAGGGTATCAGATCACAGCAGTGCTAAAATGGACGTCCAAAACCTGTTAACCTTCCATTCCCTCCCTATCATATCTTTCCCAAAGATATACGAGATTACTCGTATTTTAATATTTGCATAAAAAGTAAGTGTCATTATTAAATAGGAAATGGCGAAACAAAAAAACTCAATAAAACGAACTTCCAGGGACTATTACAGGATATATTTATTTTAAGATATAAGCGATACGCTAGGAGTCTTGGGCGAACGGCTGGAAATTGATAGATGGATGGATAGCGGAATAATGCCACGTGTGTGACCAATAGCGTAGAAAGTATTTAGGGACGACATCCTGGCCACAAGATCTCTAACAAGATGAGCGAGAGGTGAATTTTGGGAAAAGGTCAAACAAGCTGCCATAGTTTCGGAACGTCGACTAATTATACCTCAGCATTATCGAAGAGTTCCTTCCAGAAATGCCTGCAGGTATTTCCTCTGATGTTTGCGTATCGTCTATTTCATTTTCCCTATGATTACCTGTTTTAGCGAAAAGAGGAAGGAATAGTTTTTATGGCTTAACATAGGTGCCATTTATGAGGGAGGAATTCGGCCGGAAGATTTCGCTGGATCAGTATTAGTGCCCATTCAAAGTAAGGAAAGGCAGCCAAATTAGAGGATTATAGAACAATAAGTTTAATTTCTCTAGCAGCTTAAGGTGGTACTTTAGGAATGGAAATGGGGTAAAATGATTTGGGAACCATCAGTTTAGGTTCAGAGAGGGGAGAAGAAAGCGCGATGTCATAGTAATGAGGTCACTTATTAATGGGAACGTAAATTAAATACCGCATACATTTGTTTCCTAGATTTCAAGAAAGCGTATAAAGTGTGAATTGGGTTTAAGAATTTTACAGATGCCATTTTAATCTAATAAAATAAAATTAATCCCTGTTCAGAAGGAAAAAAGTAATTCTGCCCAGCGTATATAATGTAACCGCAATAGAGTAATCATGGTACTTTTTTTCGGGAAAAAAGGAATTTCCTTTGGTGGTTGTCTTTTCTTAGGTTTCCTGGCCTTCATTTCAAGAGGATCGCGCCAACTACGCGTAGTAGTTTGGAGTAGGTGCTAAACGCTGTGACCCTTTATCGTATTTTCCCAAAAGTAGGCTAATGCCGATATCAAGTTTTGTTTCCCGCAATTTCCTCTTTCCGGGGATTGTCTGCTCGTCTTTACGAGCTGGTGATCTCTAGACCATTCGTGCAAATTCCTCTTCTTGAATAGCTGGTACATCTCTTTGGCTTTGGATGCTTTTTTGTCGAAAGCTTGTATGTTTCTTGAAATGGAGGCAACGCTTCTCGATAATAATAAATAACCTTTAATGTAGAAAAAAGCAATACGAATATTACTAAATTTTATTTTTACTCTCCTCCTTTGGTCGATAGAAGGGAAAATAATTTCCGTTATTTTCGTTATTTTAGTAAAGTTTTAATAAAATTACTAACAAAAATAAAATGCAACTGTAAAATCTTGGTTCAACTCTGGTCAGTTTCCTGCAAAACTTTCGAAATTGAGAAAAAGATTTCTTATTAATTAAAAAATAAGAATCGTCAGATTACCATTCGATAGGGAGATCCGTCCATCCGAGATTCTGGACGAGATCTGGTACTATGGAGAACGAGGACTGTCGGCGCCATAATCTATATCAGTTCACAAAGAATGGAGGCAAAATATTAAAATTTCATCTAATTTTTATTAACATTCATAGGTAAATGGTTAGTAAAACAGAAACAAGAAGACATAAGAAGCAGGGATTCAAAATGGATCAACCAACAAAATCATTTAAAACAAAAAAATTTCTCTTCTTATTTACATGACCTGCCAACGTCGGATTTTCAGGTGTGTAAGCCTCATGCAACCTCGTAACTTAGTGACAAGTTACTATCAACGATATTATCATTAACATATAATAAAATTATCAGGAGGAGAAAGTCGTTGAATGACTTTGTGGCAATAGAACAGAAAGTTTTGGATGCCATACACTTCTTTGTTTATCTTGCAAACTAAGCACTAGAGAGACTGAAGTAACGGAGAAGGTCCAGCCTTGGAGTTGAAGGTCACCGGTTCAATTCTCAGGGGTTCTATTAATTTTCCAAATTTGGGAGAAATTGTATTGAATGATTTTAATTGATCGAGACAACGAGCAAAGTGTCTTACGTAACAAATGTCTCTGAGAGGTAACAGTTTCGCCATTAAGAACTGATGGGGTAGATGAAGTTCTGGTATCAACTGCATAATTGAGGCAGTTTAGGACAGTTCGGATTTGAAAAACAAGACGATATAAGGGAAAGACTGATAGAATTATGTGATGAAAAGTACAGGGTAGTGGAAAACCCCTCTTTCAAGCAGCCTCGGAGAAGAAGATATAGAGAAAAGGTCGTGGGACAGAGCAAGGTAAAAATTGGACTTAATCCATGCCAGAATGAGATGCAATAACCAAGTTAAGCAATTTAACAGCTACCCCAACGCAGATATAAATAGCGATCACAACAAGGTGGTGATGAACAGTCGTGGGCGATATCAGAAGTAGACACAAGTGACACAGGGACCTAGGTGGAATACAAGGAAATACTGAAGGAAAAGAAAGAAAACAAAAAGTTCACCAAGATAAGCAGAAAAAGAGGAGTGAATGAGACTAGTTTAGGATTACAGAAGGAAATTAAAAACATGATAAACAAACTAACAGATGAACAACTAGTAAGTTGGCAAAACTAAGTGGGCGTGGATAACAGTTTTAATAAGAGACCTCATCGAGGCAAAAAGAAAATACAAGTTTCCAAGAAATAAAACTGAGGAAACCTTTTATGCGATGTTGCGGAAACGTTATACGAGAGTGAAAGAAAACTAAGGAAGCGTGGATAGAAAGCCGCTGCGTGGAACTCAATGGCAAAACTAAGACAGAAAACTAAGACAGAAAACTAAGAAATGACTTTTAAACTGGTGAAGAGACAATTTGGGGAAATAAAGACAAAATCGTACAAATTCCGAGATTTTAATGGAACGATATTTATAGAAGATGAAAAACTAGGGAGAGGTCGAAGGAATACATTTAAGAACATTATCGGGGGCAAAAAGTTGAAGGAAGCATAATGAAAGAAGAAATCGTGATAGAATAACAAGAAATCACAAGAATGTAAAAAAGCTGTTTGTCAAAACTTTCGTATGGAGAATGCTATTCTTACTGGGCCAGACACATGGACATTGGAAATATGGAGCGTGAACAATAGAGTTTTGAAACAGTACTGGAAGAAGATGATTAAATAGACAGAGAAAGTGAGGAATGAGGAAGTAATAGGAGAGGAAAAATCATTTGGAGATTTCTATGGTCAAGATAAGCGGTTGGGCACACCTTTGATCAGTTATACAATCATAATTTAAGGGAAGATCCCGCAAAGGCCAAGAGACTAGTACACAGGAAAAATGAAGAATGACATAAAAAAAGAAACTCTCAGAGGGCAAAGGAATGGCCACTAAATAGAGAAGAATAGAGGGTTACAGTGAACTAATCTCTGGACGAAAATGCTGATCATGACGATGATAAAGTACTAGGCGTGGAAGGGGAGAGAGAGTGTTTGATGATGGAATTTTGAAGACTGCCTTAGAGGGGAGAACGTTAGGGAAACGAGAAACGGACAGTAAAAGGAAAGGAATGTTTAACGGAGTGAAGGGAGATGGAAGGATGCAAAATCGAAGAACAGATTATTGTAGCATGGAATGGCAGGTTGTCACGCTAGGAAAGTAAAAGAAACGTTAGAATGTTTAGTCGGTATCCATGTGAAAACAACTTAAAATGATATATCATTAATTAAAAAAGTATGGAAAATATTTCGTTCGAATTTTCCTTCATATAGTACTCCTGATTTTACACACTCGTTATGCTGCAGTTTACTTAAATACAGCGGTTAGTGATGTAAAAAAAATGTGATGTAGACTGCAATGCTAACGAATACAATTACGTGTTATTGAGTGGTATTGAAATGTGGTGAATTGATGCGGTAATATCTTGTAATGGGGATCAAGGATGACGACACTCTAGCCATAAATTTACTTCTGGGTTTAACAGTTAAAGCCACCCTTTGTAACTTCCAATTAGCTCGTGCGTATGTATGCAGCAATTTAACCTAAAAATGCATGTATTACAGGCTGTTGAGAAATTGACATCGCTCAAAAGTCGATGAAAAGAATTTCGTTTGACCTTTGTTAGAAAATTGAGAACTACTCGGCACGATACGCTGCCAATTAAAATGTACTTAGTTATTTATCTACATCTAGATCCCAAAATCTCCTTGGCAGCAAGAGGTACTCTATAGAAATGCGTATCCGCTTACATTGAAGATTCCATGCTATTTAGAATACGCAATTATCATTGAAGGAGCTCTAAACTCTAGCTGCGCTGCCGCCAGCGAAATAAAGGCTGCTTACAACCTCATGCTTTGGACGAGGATCCGATCACGGTAAGGGTTCTAGTCAACAGCCTTAGGTATTATTTAACTCGAGCTGACTGAGCCACATTTCGGCAGACTATCTTTATTTTGCTGCATTTCCTATCGATTTCACGTGTATATTTTTTTAAAACTCTGGATGGGACACTGCAAGATAAAGATTGTATGAGAATAGGTAATTGGAAATCAATTATTTCCCATTCGAAATATTCAAGAAACATACCTACATAAGGTATTTGCATCTTGAATTATCCCTTTATTTGATTTAATACCTTCGACTTTTCCTACTCCCCATTTATGATCTTAGCGGTGTCCAGAGAAACTGTAGGCTATATTTAGTGTTTTTAGGTGTAATCACACTGTAATTAAGTTGTTTTTAATCACAGATATAATAGAAAAACGTAATTATGTAACCATATCAGAACTCTCTGGGGATAAACCACATATAAATCTAAAGGTACACCACTGTATATACATAAGCTGGCTACTGTATCGCAATTAAGATGCAACTTTGAATAGGGGTGGTGATTAATGGTTAGAATTAAGAGTTAACAATGACACTTCACTCAAATTTCAAATATAATGAAATAAAATTTCGTGAAAATCACACGTGCATATCGAAAGGGCTTTCTGGGTTTACTTATATTAGTAAGGACTAGGCTAGGACTGGGAGTACTTATTTTAGCAAATGTTAATTTTCCCCCAGGCATTATTTGATTTCAATTCCCTTATTGACCTTTAGATCACGCCATTGAGTAAGCTATCCTCATATACATCATATTCTCTTTTTATGTCTAACCTTTCGGATCCAATGCCTTTACTGTACAGTTCCTCCGCATATATATTCCTGTATATTCCTTCCATCTCTCTTTAATATTTTTCCCATGTAATTTTTTCTGACTTATATTTGATTATTTACAAAGATTTTCCCTTTAAGTTAGACGAAGGTATATTAAAAATAAATCTTTTTTTTTTAAATATGGAAATGCGTAAATTTTAAGTAGATATGAAAACGCTCGGACTAATTCTTTTGATACAATTAATATAATCGTAATTGTATGAGAACTAATAACAATGATAATATAAAATCTGTAATGAATATTACCTCTCATTGTGAAAATTTCCCCGTTATTTTCTTTCATTACCGTGCCTCTGTTACTGGTTTGTTTAACGCCCTATGTCATATACTTGCAGTATGTTCTGCAGATGTAAAGAATTTGCAATGACGTTGATGGTGGCAATACTTTTTTTTGGCAACGGTTCTTTAATGTTGCGACAGTTGAGAGTTGAGGAATCAGACACTCAAGAAAAGGCTGGTTAGTAATAGAAGGAGGGTGGAAAGAGGAGACGAAGGAAAAGAGGACCCTCAGGCGGAATCTAAGTGGGGGAGGTGAGAGCGAGAGGGTTGAACCAGGAAGGTGGTCCTGTGCTGATGGAATCACCCTGGAGGAAGAAGTTATTTGGGCGGGAATGGTGGAAAAATTGAATTTATGCGGTCCCTTTGCCACCGAGAAAGCGGAACAGGCGCCGGAGAATCCTTTATTTACCTTAGTCGGGGTAAATTTTTAATAGAGGGGATCAAATTCATGAATATAAGCCCCATGGCGTCCAAAAACCCACTCTCATATCGTTATTTTTAGCCATTTTAAATTAATATCCTCCGCTTCGGTTGGCAAACAAATTTATGCCTTCCCCGTCATGTAAGACGAAGTCAATAAAGATTTCCGGGGTCCATGGTCTCTGGTTCATGTGACGATGGGCTATGATCTAATTTTTCGGTATCGATTTTAGATTGATTGCCCTTTCGAAATTTTTTTTAGGAAATTAGGTGACATTAAAATGCTCAGCAAACGCAAAGTGCCCTTTTATCTTATTATGAGCGATCGGCCGCAATCAATAACTTGATTTTGTTTCTAAAATATTTGTCGTTGGTTATAATTTTCGATAAAAAAGAAACCGAGTCAAACATTTTCAAACTGAAATGGAGATTTGAATTTCAAAGGGTACTCAAGATGGCATTTATTTTTCTCAGAACATTGTATTCCCCAAAAGAAACCAGCCAATCAACTGAAATATAGGGTATTTAGAGTTTTCATCCTATATTTAAAATAAGTCAATTATGCAATTTTTCATCCACATATTACGTCTTATTTTATTGATAAATATATCCCATAAACGAATGAAAATTGTACAGAAAGGAGTGAGAGCTCCCTAAATGATACGAAAAGCCGTTTAAGTGACTTACTATATTTTTTGAAAGACATGAAAGTTCTCTAAGAAGCTAAAAAATCCAGATTTATGACTGGAAGAATAACTTAATTTAAGAATTATATATGTCACCGTGAAATGGTTTCTTTGAAGGATAATGGTGAGCAAGAGATACGTAGGTCAATGGACAAATTTTCATTAGCGCCATTATTTTCATTCAAGATTAATCTTTCTAATATAAAAACGCTCTTTATGCTTACTTCATTACTGAAATTAACTGATATTATGCCTTTTCCCATAAGACTGATTTTTCAAAAGTGTTTCTTCGAAGATTTGATCATTTTTTTGGCTTGGATGAAATTGTGTAGTAAATGTCTACTACGACCTTATGCATTAAGAGAGACCATGGTTAGCTAATCTCTTTTTTTACCATTTTAAGCTTAAAAGACTCCTTTGTACTAATATTAATAATAAATCTTACTAATAAAAATCACGATGTTAATTTTCTTCATCCGTTGGTAGCTAGATAGTGTGATTTTCTAAATTGACTTGCGTACTTTTTGAACACCTAAAATTGTGACTTCTAGTTCTAGGATATATGAAGATAGCAGACTCTACTGCGAAGTTTCCTCGCATTTTGACTGACGTGAAGGGGAGTCAGTATTTTTATTTTTAATGGGAAGTGTAATACACTCGTATTTTTCATTCCTGATTGCATTTGTGTGTTCCCCTTGTGTACACAGAACTAACGCTTGTTTGCCTCTTACCGCCATCAGAGAGTTGTATATAATCATAAACAGGGAACTTACGTCGGAAATCAAATAATCTGATTCTGATACAATTTGCTGATTAAGGACAAAGAGTGGGAGGGAAGCAATTCCTTCGGTGAGCAAACAGGACGCATCCGGAAATAGAATCCTTGTGGGAGCCAAATTGTTTCTTCAGAGTTGGAATTCAATATTTTGCCAGGGTTCGGAAATTAGGAGAATGTTCATACATCCGCTAGCATTGATTAACAAGGGAGAGGCTTCACTAAAAGTGCCAGGAAGTAAATCGACGGGGAGGGGAGAAGAAATTTTAGCTTGTGTCGGGAATGTTTATCAAATTTTCGAGTTTCATAGAATAGAAATGGATTTGGAAGGGCATCTATTATGGAGAAGAACTGTTATATACTATATACGCTTATGATGACCTATTTGGTCGATGGACAGATATCCTTCTCCTTTCTCGTGAGATTGGGATCACTTGGGAGCTTTTTCTACCCCTGTATTAAACCCAATGTAATTTGATTTTAAAATGTATGGAAATTCATGGAGGAATTGATACACAGTTTGAAAGAACTGCATCTGGTAATTAACTGATTTTAGGTAGCTCTGTAACTTTCTGGGAGCGAAACATTTCTGGAAAACTGCTGGTAACATTGGTACAGAAGCTTTCCCCTATCCTGAATACATGCATATCTAAGTAATAAGGCTTAATTTGAAGCGAGTTCTCCCCTTACCTATAAAATCTAACCCGAGGTTGATAACTATGGATCACAGCATCATCCCAATTTTAGACCCACGAAAAATTCTCCAACGTATCTTCTTAAACTTTTAATTTATAAAGTTGAAGTATTTTATAAGTATTCCGCTTTTTATTCATTATCTTATGATAAATAGAATTCACTGATATATAAACCATTATCTCGATGAGTACTAAAAGTACAAATAGTTAAGTAATTGTACCTTCTGTAGTGCCATATGTGTTTTTAAGACCCAAGTTTTTGGGAATGTGGAAGAAAGTTCTTTAAGGTTACAATAGTCGTATCTTTTAGTAGCAGTATTTATATTTCTTAATGATTTCCATTTTATTCTCCAGCCTTTTATTTCCTTAGCCTCTTAGGTTAGGTTTAATTATAGTAGAAGAAGAGCTAACCGCAGTTGAAGGGGCATTAAGGGTCCTGGGCACAAAGAATGATTACGTGCCCAACGCAGGAATGTCGCAGATAAATCAACTAAGATTCGAAGATCCATTTCAATTGATGGTCTTTAGTAATATTTTTACCCTGGATACTTTCAGCCAAGTGCGCGTGATTGCTCACAGTGAGCTTTTTCCGACAATTTTCTCGGCGGTATGTAAGAAATCAATTCATATTTTAAGAATGAGGATAATGAGAGAAATTGTGACGGGACGTGTATTTTGTTTCACATGAGTTAAGAAGATTCTGCTGTGTATGTGTGTAAGCCATCAAGTGTCTTCTCCATACCGGTTTTTAGTAATTTTAAACAAAAATAACTTGTTCATGTTTGACCTTTATCAATATTGTCGATAAGCGACGAATAAACCCTGACAAAAATATATTAAGGTAATTTAATGCTTCTATCGGTTCTCAAATTTCATAGAAAGATGACTATACAGAATTTTCTTTGAAGTCCTGCCTTTTCTCTTGTTCTCGAATGTTTTCATTGATTAATTAGTTAACCTCTAGGCCGTCGACAACCAATTTACGACCAGAGGACCTGATTCGTCCAAGAAGATTGAGACAGGGTAAAAAACAAAAACTTCACAAGGAAAAAATCGATAAAAACTAGAGTTTTTAATCCGAAGATTGGTTTGCTAGGTGATGATGGAAAAGATATAGAACCAAACTCAACGACGAATGTATTTCACATATGAGAATAGGGTAGGGGGACAGTCTCTTTCCCTATGCTACTTAGTTTCCTAGGAAGATCCGGCACCCAAAAAATTATTTAGCTTGGGTGAAGCTGAGGATACTTAGAGGTGTCATCTGGAATCGAACCCGTTCCTCCGGCTA
Organism: Hetaerina titia; assembly: GCA_037158775.1. Taxonomy (NCBI): domain Eukaryota; kingdom Metazoa; phylum Arthropoda; class Insecta; order Odonata; family Calopterygidae; genus Hetaerina; species Hetaerina titia. Next base: position 65,854,057 of record CM073777.1, on the reverse strand, counting down.
GTAGCCCAGCGCTCTACCCACAGAGTTACCACGTAAGAATATAGAAATGTCTGAGCGTATTATAATATTTTGCGAAGAAACCCAAAGAAAGTGAATATTTTGTTCAAGACAAGAATTATTTGAGCGATCCATAGTCACTTTTGAAAGCATTTTTGGTAATGGTGTTTTTATGAGAGACCTCAGCCGAAAAGTTTTGGGCACTAATAACATTTGAAGAATAAGGAATAGGTATATTCATTCTCCGCTTGTAATAATTTAACGAATAAAGATATTACCAATGCAAATTATTGGTTTCAGTATAAAGGTTCAACTAGTCACAAAATACTTAAAATTTCAAATTCTTGAGAGATTTAGCAAAAAGGAAAACCAAAGAAAATATTACTGTACAATAATTTGCGCCGAAACTAAATCAGCATGGTAATAATCAATATTTTTTCGTAAACTAGTACTCATTACTTAAGCTCACATCGTATGCATTTTATTGGAGGATATAGTTATAATTTAATGATTCATAACTATGCTAACGTATAAATCAGTGAATACAAAGTGGAAATGGAAAATATGACTATAATGAAACTATAGCTTTTGTTTGATAAAATTAGATTAGTTTCTGATGAATATAATTAGCCGAGTAAAACCATTTGGGAGAATTTGAGCCTCCACTTTTTTCTGTCTTCGGAGTGTCAGTGGTTTTATTTTTAAATGCAGCACAAATAAAGCAAAGCCATCCCAAGGAAGTCAAAATGATTTCAGCTCTCTCCACGGCTCCTTTTTTCTCGCGCTCAGTCTCGAAATTGATCCTTTCCCGAGGGAGTAAAATATAAGAAAAGGAACAAAAAGTGCCCGAGAAGAAGATGGAGGGAAATAAACACACGACTCATCGAAGCCACGCAGATTCCCTTTTCGAGGGAATCCCTGGAGGTACTATCTCCTCCCCTCTCCCAATCCCTCTACTTACCCTCTCCGCATTTCCCCAGTCTCTTCCTCCCACGCTCGTCGCTTTTCTTCTGTTTTCGCGCAAATAAAGCTGCGGCGGCTCTTTCCTCCCAAACCCTTCTTCTGTTTTAATTTACTCTCGTAAAGAAGCACTCGTTCGGCATGAGTCCTCTAGAAACTCCTCCTCTCCTGCCCCGAGATGCCTCACCGCGTTGGCCTCTTAAAAGCTTTCTAACCCGTCTACCTTGCTTGAACCCCCTTCTACTGCTCCCGAAAAATTCTGTGCCTTCCTTTCTTCCATTCCTCCCTTCCCCTCCCCAGCCATTCTCCCCTTCCACCCCCTTTTCTCATCGTATCTTAATTGCCATCTCCTTAAAACCGCTTCCTTTCCCCCTCCCTTCACTCCATCCGTTTCCCAACCTCCTTCCTCCTTTGTTTTCTCCTCCCGAATTTCCATTTCCTTAAGTCGACCCCTTCCTTGTGTCGCCACTTTTTCCTTTGGATTTTTTTTCTACGTTGATCTCGGTTTTTTGTGCGATTTTCCACCACTATTTGAGGAAGGAGACCCTAAATTAAGTAAAGTATGTTCCCATTATCCTCATCTATTTCAAAGTGATGGTTCTCGGGGACATCTTTCATATGTTAATATTATTTCAACAACAGAAATATTCATGAAAATGATAATTGCATTGTTTGAGGTTACAGGGGTTGCTGTTAAAACGTCTACTTACACGTTTATTTAACTCTCGACTGAATAGAAAAATGTCCTACAGGATATTAATGCAGGAAAAGGAATTAAATTCCGAAAGAGTGCGATCGTGGTCTTTTGGAACAAAACTATCATTCATCATTTCTCGGACGCACTTTATGAATAAACATTGGAAAGTGATTTAAAAATGTTTAAGGAGGAATAAAAAAGGCATTGTGGTTAGAGGAATAGACTCATTTCATCAAAGGTTGCTTACTGAATACAATTGGGCACCTTTTAACATTGAAAACTATAACAAAGTGTCATGGATTCATAAAGAATTCTCTCCCTGCCTAAATACTGTTTGCCTTGCATGTATACCATCTTCATCTCTTCATATCTAAAATATCTTTTCGTGAAATATTTCTGTTCACTCTCATCCTTGCTCAGCGTTCTTCATATTATCACAGGTTGTTGCTGTAATTAATACTCGTATTTCAAGTAGATCAAACATGAAATTTGAGAAATGGAAATGGCAAAGAGTACGCGAAAGTTTTTCCGATTACTTACATTTCTTCGTGCAGTAAAACGTGACCCATGCTGTTAGGATAACTCAATATTTGACAAATAGATTAGAATAATTTCGTGAAATTCCACGTAAGTTAAAAAGCGGCTTTACCTAACGTAAGAAATGTTCTTTCATTACCCTGGATTTTCGAAAGGCGAAGGATAAGAAGGGCGAAGAGTAACGCAGGACCTTAGGTATTTTATTTCTAAGAAAATGAGTTTAGGCACATTAACTTTGAGTGGGATTTTCGACCGACTTTTCTCAGCGTAGAGTTTATGTTTATTCTATGCAAATTAATGGTTTTTACGCAAAAAAAGCTCTCTTTTGAACTTTAAGGCTGTTAAGGGACTTACCCGGCATTTCCCTTCGGTGAAATTTCTGTTGTATTGCAGATTTTAAAAGCAGTAGCTACTGAGAAAGTCAGTGAATCGGTCTTATATTCGGAAATAGAAGATGCTTGAAATAGAAGATACTTGAAATTCACGGAGTAGTTATGCTCCTCGAACGTCCATGTTGGCATAAATTTCTTGATTTACAAATTTTTCGACGCAAATGCAAAGATAAATCTTCCCCTGGGTCATAAATTGGGACGATTTTATGGTAAATGTGTGTTTAGAAATTAAATGGTGATCAGTCGGTTGTTGAGTGGTGACTTGATTACTGGTTTACATTCTAGGGAACTAGTTCGAATCTCGGTTGTAGGAAATTGCTTTGTGGTTTAATAATTCATATTTGAGTACCTAGCTGAGAGAATTACAAGTCCACTACTCGGTTCGTTTGATGGGACTGTTAACTTTTGTTGTTCTTTGGAGACTTTCGTCTCGCAGTATGCAATTATAACATTCTATTATCTTCATCTTTTCTCAAAGCAATAAAACCATACACACCAGAAAATTATCCACTTATTTATAATGGCGCTGAATTGGCCTCAACTGTCTGTCTTCTTCCCTATAGATTATACGGTATGGAACTTGGTGCAATTACATTAATTAGAATGTTTTACGAAACCAAATGATTTTCAAAAAGAGAAAGTTTATTTAGCACACATCATAATTTTCATCAGTCATATTTTTGGTATGCAATCATTGTAAACAGATTTTAAAAAAATGTAAGTTTCTGCATTGATTTATTAAAAATGTTGTCGCTTAATGTCTGAAATATGACTCAGTACGAGTACTCGTTCAGCCACATTTTGAACTTATCGAAACAAAGTTACAAGGTCATATGACTACGCACTATTTCCCTTTAGGGCGTGATGAGGGAACAAAATTGTTGTTGGGAATTGGAACCTAGAGACTATTTGAAATAGAAAACAAAATGGCTGAGTAAATAACGTTTGTATTTCTACTGCTGTTATTTTCTGACTTTTTAGGGATAGACTAACACCTGATTGAGCGAGGAGACATCAGACATGAGTTACAGAAATACTCATTTGTCAACTGAATACGTTTGTCAAATTGAGCTAATTCAACGGTCGGAAACCAGTCATTGAATTTATTTATTTTTATTTATGTACCCTGCAGGCCACCACTAGGGTGTGTGGCAGGGGGCGAATACACACTAGACTAATTTTGACCCGAATATGACCCTATCGCAGTCGGACGAAGTAATTCTGATCCGTTATCGTTCATACAAAAAAATGATATCTTAAATCGATCTGTTATACACTTAATCTCTCCAATTTTATTAGCATGATCTCTCCTACCGTAGTACGATGGGGGTAAAAATGCATTTTCAGCATCACTGCTAAAGAAATCTCCTTCCAATTTATGCAAGAGCTTCAGTCTGTAATTTAACCTTCGCTTCGTGAGTGATTCCCAGTTTAGCTCCTCTAATATTTTGGTTACGCTATTCCGTTTATCATAACAAAGTTTTGCAAATCTATCTCCTCTACGTTGCACTCGATCCAATTCGGTAATTAATCCAACTTTGTGAGGATCCCATATACGTACTTTCAGCATTTTCTAAATGAGATCTAACCAACGACAGATAACTTTGACTTTTTCATCATATTTAAAAAGTACTCTTCTAATAGCTCTCACTTTTTTGTTAACTTGTTCACATATTCCCTTTATTTATTTCATCCAGGAGAGATCGTAAGTGAAGGTAACGCTTAGGTATTTAATTGGGTCTACACACTCCATTTTGGAGTTCTCAATGCAGTAGGCGTTCGGGAGGGAATTGCTCTTTTTCCAAAAGTTTATGACTACAGGACTAGTTTTCAGACTAGTCTAAGAAAAGAATTAGTCTTTATTTTTAGTATGGTCATTCTTGAAACTCTGTTAAATCTGTTTCCTAGAATATGCAGTGCTTTATGTCGACCTCTGCTACGAGAAGGTTTAGACTTTCTGGAACGTTTAAGCCCTTTTAATTGTAGTTCTTGCCGCCATTTCTGCTATACTGTTTCCTTCGCGAAACCAACGAATCCTTAGCTTTCAATTATCTCTCGACAATATGCTAGCAGTAAAACAAATTCAACACAAAAATATGCCTTCTCACTTGTCACTATAGTTATTTGTTAAAGAATTTTTTAATATTGTCATCATATTGACATTTTAATAATTCTTGCCATACAATTCCCTAGCAATTTTGGCGCTACTGTCTCCTTGAATTAATTAAAGTGACAAAATAACGCATTAACATTATTCAAGGGCACATATTTTATTAATTTGGGAATAATTTCCAAAATTATCAAACGTACTCCTAAGTCAAATCAAAATATGAGAGGGAATGCCTAAACGTCTGCTGAAAATTCGTTGGGATATGTTTACCTTTCCTAAAAGCGCCATTTAAAAAGAACGGCATTGTTGTATTTTGAAGAATTTTATTAATTTTCCAGACCACTGCGATATAAGTCGAGTGATGCAAAAGGATTCAAGGTTATATGAATAAATAAGATACTCTCATCGGGTAGGCGTTCCATAGCAACCATCCGTCATTTTGCGCAAACGATTCCTCTTCTTTTTGCGCTTATTAACACCCTATTTGTCAATACCCTCCTACTCATCCACCTTAACTTTTCTTACACTCAATCTTCCTCACCTTAAATAGCTGAAAATCTTGGACCTGTCTACCCCTTTTACTCCTTTATGCCCATAAATTATATCCTTACCTAAATATATTTTTTTTAGGTAATCTACCGGTTAAGGTAGGTTTTTGGATGGACCCAACTATCAAATAAACATTTTGTGACTCCCCACCTAGCAAACTAATCTATATCAGGTCCCTCTTCATCTCGGTGTACTTCTTTCCTCCCTTCATCTCGTCCAACATCCCTATCCTGTTCCTACCCTTACCTCGCTTGCCCAACATTCTTCCCTCTATTACCCTCTTCAACATTCCACTACCGCTCAATACGCCCTTCATCCATTTTTCCTGCCTCCATAGGATTTCTCTCAACAAACCCCTCTCCTCCCCCACCATTTCTAATACTTCCTCATTTGTTTTCCTTTCGGTCCATTTCACCTTTTCCATTCTTCTCCACACCCACATTTCAAAAGCCTCCAATCTACGTCTATCCTCGTGCTTCAGCGACCACGTTTCCGCGCCGTACATAGCTACGCTCCATATCAGACTTTTTACGAGTCTTGTCTTAACATCCCTACTCAACGTCCCCGTCATCAACTCCCTCCTCCTTGAGAAAGCCTCCTTGCCTAGCGCAATTCTTCTCCTTACGTCCCTACCACTTTGACCGTGTTGGTCCAGAACACTTCCGAGATATGTAAACTGTTCTACCTGCTCTATTTTTTCCCCGCCTATTTTAATATTTAGCTTAGCCTTTTTCTTTCTGGAAAATCGCATAACCTTTGTTTTATTAATATTTATTCTCATCCCATATTTATCGCACTGAACCTCCAATTCACTCAACAATGCTTGCAACCCCTTGGCTGACTGAGCAACTAATGCTTGGTCATCAGCAAACCTAACCGATTTTACGAATTCCCCTCCGACTTTCATTCCTACCTCCAGTTCTTCCCATGCCTCTTTAATCATTTCCTCTACATATACGTTGAACAGTACCGGTGACAATGGGCAACCCTGCCTTACACCTCTTCCTAACACTGCCCATCCGGACTCTCCGTTCCCCACTCGCACCTGAGCAGTCTGAGACATGTACAGGTTGCGGATCAGTCTCCTGTCCCTCCAATCCATTCCTATTTTCTGCAATACACGCATTAATTTTTCCCAATTCACTCTATCAAACGCTTTTTCGAAATCTACAAAACAGGCAAAAACGTCCTGATTGTATTCTATATTCCTCTCGACTAGTGATCTCATTACTGCAATGGCATCACGCGTACCTCTTCCTTTCCTGAACCCAAACTGATCATCCCCTAAGTAATCATTTGCCTTACTCTCTATCCTTTTGTTGATGATCCTGAGAATAACTTTAGCTGCGTGGGATATCAAACTTATTGTTCTGTAATCCTCACATGACGAAGCCTTTGCCTTTTTTGGAATAGGAACTAACACCGATCTCACAAAATCTTCCGGCCAGATTCCTTCCTCATAGATACTACGAATCAGTCCATATATGGCCTTCTTCCCACCTTTCCCTAACCATTTCAACATTTCTACAGGAATATTGTCCAGCCCCACAGCCTTATTTGCTTTCATCTCCTTTAATGCCCTTTCTATTTCATCGTCGAGTATGCCTGGACCTAAGCTATCTTCTTCTACGTCATGTTCCTTTTCTATGTCTAACCTTGTCGGCCTAAGTTCTTTACCATACAGTGTTTCTATATATTCCTTCCATCTCTCTTGGATTTTTCCTGGTTCAACTATTATCTTACCCCATTTATCTTTAACTGTTAGCACACATCTTGCCTTCTTACTTCCCGATAATAACTTAACCTTGCTGTATAGAGCACCAATTTCACCCTTCTTCTGTAAACTTTCCATATCCTCGCATTGCGTTTTCCACCATTCTTCTTTTGCTTTATTTGTGGCCCTTCTCAATTTATTGTTTAACTCTTTGTACTTCATTTTGCCTAACTCTGTGTTTACATTTTTCCATCTTCTTCTCTCATCCATCTTTGCAATCATCTCCTCCGTTACCCATGGTTTCCTTATCCTTTTCCCATTAACGGTTCCTATAGTGTCTTTAGCGGCTTCCAATATCCCTTTCTTGATACATTCCCATTTTTCTTCGATAGTACTCAGTTCTTTACCGTCATCCATCATTTTCTCTACAGCCTGCTGATACTCCTTCCTCGTAAATCCATTTACTGCTTCTAAATTCCATTTCCTAACCCGCCGCCCTTGCCTTACCTTCTTGAAACGAACATTACATTTCATAACAACTAAATTGTGGTCAGAGTCCGCATCCGCTCCTGGGAAACTGTGCGAATTTATCACACTGTTCCTAAACCTGTGCCTAACCATAATATAATCTAACTGATACCTTTCTGAGTCACCTGGCATTTTCCATGTATACCTACGCCTTTTGTGGTGTCTAAACCATGTGTTAGTGATGACTAACCCCTATCTCCTGCAGAAATCAATTGCTTTCTCCCCGCGTTCATTCCTCGTGCCTAACCCATAGTCCCCCACCTCACCACCATCTCTTCCTTCGCCTACCGTCGCATTCCAATCCCCCATCACTATCAAATGTTTCCCTGCAGGAACACTCGCGATGATATCCTCTAACTCATCATACATCCTATCGACTTCTTCCTCCTTGTGGTTGCTCGGTGGCATGTATACCTGAATAATGACCAAGTTCGTCGGCTCTGCTTTAATCTCTACGAGTAAAATTCTATCTGTCGCTTGCTCTATGTTGACTACGCTTCTTCCTACCCCTTTATTTAAAATTACAGCAACCCCTCGTTGGCTCTCGTCCCCGCCGCTGTATATTACTCTATAATTGTCACTCCAGTAATCCCCGCTATCCTTCCATCTCACCTCGCAGAGGCCTAAAACATCTATGTTACCTCATATTATAATTATATTATAATATTATTAGGTAATCTACCGGTTAAGGTAGGTTTTTGGATGGACACAAATATCAAATAAACATTTTGTAACTCCAAACAAAACCCAATCCAGCAACCCAAACTATATCAGGTCTCTCTTCATCTCTGTGTACTTCTTTCCTCCCTTCATCCCATCCAACATCCGTATCCTGTTCCTGCCCTTTCCTCGCTTGCCCAACATTCTCCCTTCTATTACCTTCTTCAAAATTCCACTACCGCTCAATACGCCTTTCATCCATTTTTCCTGCTTCCATAGGATTTCTCTCAACAAACCCCTCTCCTCACCCACCATCTCCAGTACTTCCTCATTTTTTTTCCTTTCGGTCCATTTCACCTTCTCCATTCTTCTCCACACCCACATTTCAAAAGCCTCCAATTTACGTCTATCTATATTATGATAAAAAATATATTTTTATTATAAATATATATTAATATAATATATAATTATATCCTCGCTTAATCTTTCTTTCATTTCTTTCATCATACTATCGCTTCCCAATATCGTTCCATCATATATTCGCCATACATCCCAACATTTTGGTTCTCCTATGTTCTTCTTCAGACCTTTTCGGATATTTCAAATCTAAAATAGCCGTCTTTTGTACAATAAATCCGCAACCTTACAAGGAATATGTTGAATGCCAAGCATTTTCGTATTGTCCTTATGATTTCAATTGCGATTTTCCATTTCGTCTTTTTGTTTACGGTACCACACTCTGACTATGATACCCATTCCTTATGCATGCATTGTAGTAGTAGACTGAATTCACTTATCGTAAAGTTTCTATAAATAAATGACAATCTTATCCATTAAAAATATTGTTAAGACAATTCATCTGGTTTCCATTCCTCGTTTTCCATTTGCGATAACTTTCTAGCTCCTCAAAACATTATTAAAATGTTTACTCAATAACCAATGTGATCTGACATTCAGGTGGTTAACTATAAATTATATTTACAATACCATGCAGGGCAATCATTTATAATAAGAATCATGGCAATTTTTAACAGTGTAAAGACAAGTTTCGAAAATATACAGCTCGAACGGTTTATCACTTTCACTTAAACCAAGTTATCATTCACGTGAAGCTGAAATAAACACCATACATTTGAGTATTAGAAAACGTCCTTGAATCACCAGTATCTGGAAAGATTGCACGGAAAAACGAACAACACTAGTAATTCGAACAAGATTTTGCAATGCCTCGGTTCTTGACTGACCCGGCATGACTTGACTGGTCTCTTGAGTTCGATGTTCCGAGGTTCTGAATACGTCTACGCCGATAACCACCATTTTAGATTCTTAACAATTGATTGTGGTAAGTAAATACCATTGCATGCGACTGATAATTGTGGAGAACTCAAATTCAGTAAGATAGAAAATACAGCCTCCTTAGATTTTAAAGCCTTCAAGTGTCCACTATTAGGACTAAAGAGTTTAAGCTTGCTGTGGGTTAATCAGCGCTGGATCACTGTTATTTTTCAGTGAATTCCCAGGCTGTATGATGGAATTTCGGGTGTATGGTGAAGTTTTTGAAAATATTAAAAAAAAGGATGGGTGAAATTCTGGGGTGGACCGAGCTAAGATAGTAAGAAAGGTGTAGCCATTGATGTTACACGATGAAATTATTGAATTTCTCAATGAAGCTGAAAAATATCTATCAATAGAGTATCATTGAGGGTTTATATGGGGTATTTTTATGCTATGAGAATGGTAATAATCATATATTAAATAAAATTAATCGTCTGTGGTTGAAGTAAAGAAGTCTATTTATAGGGAAAGAAGTTGTTTGGCCCTAAAGATAAAATATGCCATGTCGATCCAAAATATAATGCGAATTGTTTTCTGTTATTGACACTAAAAACTGTACCTATTGAGAGATGATGATTGTTTTTATACTTATTTTTGAGCAAGAAATTGATAGTTAACGTGATTCACGTCATCCAATTAATAGTTTGGTCGTGTAGTTTGTAGTGGAAGCTGCATTTTCAGTTGTTAAAGAGAAAATTATTTCATTTATTTATTACCCAAGTGAAATGATGGGGTAGTTAGCTGAAAACGCTCGGTAGGAAAAAAACAACGCCTTTTAAATATAGAATAATTTATAATTTCGCATTTATCTGTGTGATTGACGGGTCACTGGCATAGGAAGGATTCTTGTAAACCCTGAGTGTGTGTGTGAATGTGATTCACGAGAGTTTTATTCCTTATTATCACGACTTTTATTCCTTAACACACCCTAGTGATCAAGTGGTTGTAAGTTTGTTTTATTTTTTACTATTAATATTGGGTTTTTTGTGTGTAATTGAGCTATACCTGGGTCAAACATACTCAAACGACCTAGTGTGTGTTCCCTAATTCTCCCCTTACTCGTAACCTTGCTTTATTTCCCCCTTTACAACATAGTGCCAATCAAGTTTACGGTCTCGGCTATCTCCTTTTCGTTCATAAATACGCATGTGTTAACATTATTAACTTATATGTTTAAAATATAAAATGTTTAGACCGTCAATGTTGGACTTCTCATGTAAGCAACAACATCATATTAACTGCTGACATTAATGTGATGAATAGAAAAAGCAAACGAATCAGAGTTCAGGTTGCTAGTATTTGTTGACTGACGCCGATATATAGAATTCTAAGAAAAGGTGCTGCAAGGTGTTTTTATAGGTAACGAGAAATAAAAGGAGTCACGTATTTGATATTAGCTCGACCACATTTAGAATATGTGGAAAACGTCTAATATCAATCGGAGGAAAAGTCAATTCATGTTTAATTTGAAATGTTAACGCTTAAGTTGATAGAAATTAAAAATTTGCGGAATGTATAAAGATAAAACAAGGGTTGCTGGGAATTTGTAGATACGAACATCAGAGGGGTCTACAACTGAAGACTTTTAGGATGATGCAGCGAACTCAACCTCTGAAATCGAGACAAATATTAATGCAACGCACTATATTCCAAGAGTGGACCACCAGGTGCGGATAAGAGAACTAATCTCTCGAACGCTTTGTAAAACTCGTATAGTCATTGGAATATTATGATGGTAGTAAAATCAAGGCTAAGAATGCTGTCATTTTTGGTAAATGGAGGTATTATATTTTAGGGATGATTTTATTATATCCTTCCTCTACGAGCGTTGTCATTAAAAAGCTTTTAATGTATCATTTCCCTCAATTGCTTGTCATTTTCTTAATTAGAAATAAATAAAGATAATAAAGATTTTTCTTCTTATTTATAATGATATAAACTGTGAAATAATAAGTCGACGCGAAATTTTTTTGTTGTCAGCTGAGAGATCGAGCGAAAACCCATTATTCTGCACATTGTGTACACTGAAATTACTAAAGTTGAACGTTCGCTTATTTGAAAGGGAGATAATTGCTGAACTGATGAGATAGAATTTGTACGAGTGGACTTTGCACGTTTGGTAGAATACTGGTGCTGAGCGAGTTCCTTTGAGACAGAAGTAGTTTGCCAGTAAACGGTAAATTGGGTCGAGAAAGGTGTCACGAACTGCGCTTTGAGGGAAAGCATGGCATCGCGAGTAGTAGTTGGATTGCCAGGGTGCGACAAACCCCTCGTGGGATCTTCGTGGTGAGAGGGCGTTGGTTCACTCACCGACGGCTCGGGAATACGAGTTGTAACCGTTATACGGTGTGAGTAAAATGCTACGGACTAGGTGTGACTTCATCACTGGAGAGTAGATGCGCTCCGGGAAGTGGTTTCGACTGAGTATACAGCATTTTTGGCGCACAAAAGCGCGAATGATTTTAATTCGTATTTCAAAATTGCATACTTGGCTAGAGCTCTTAAGGACATTTTGAGAAAAAATGTCTTATGAATGAAGGACGCATGTAGAAGAGAATACTAGAGTAGTGACTTTTATATTTATATATGAACTGAACTCTGAAAATATTGATGAGGAATTTATCAATGAACCCAAGCCTGAATTTGAAGAGAAGCATTTGAATCAAGAACAGAGGAGACCGAAGAGAGTTTTCAAATTAATTACCATTACACATACAATTGGATCACAAAGTTACTAGATTAAATGACAGAAGCATACCTAGGTCGTACTTAACACAGATTTTTCCTTGACTAATTGGTAAATTTAGACATATTATTTGGAAAGTGAGTACAAATTACTGAGCAACGCTTTGAGAAGCAGACTGATGGAGATGATATTTCAGATCACTGATTTGTAATTTATTTGATATATTATAAAGCTATATGGTTTCATTCATATGATAGACCATTATAGGTCATATGCTCCTGAAAAAATTAATATTCATAATGCGAAAAGGTAAATATACTACGTAAGGGAGAAGTATTTTAATAAATAAAACAATACACGTAGATTGTTCCATTTTGATTATATTTTGCCTTCTTGTTCAACATTGAAATATGTGATTTATCATATAGAATGTTTGGGCAATTAATTTAACAGTTTTTATAGGTTAATGTGTTGATTTAGAGAAACATTATACAAATACAAATATATAAAGAGAATACATTATACGAGGCATATTCTTAAAGTAAGTACCGTTTGCTTATATTTAAATATTGGCGCTTCAGAACACAGTTTTGCTCCTGCAGCGCCATCTACTGATTCATTGAGAAGCTATAGCAGCATTTGTTTTGTTTCAGAAGTCGTTTGCTTGTCCGTGCATGCAAACAACAATGTCCGCGACAATCGTTGATCCCACCAGCTGTGAAGTGCGTTCTGTCATACGATTCTTGTATGCAAAAGGATTGTCGGCTGCTGAAATTCATCGGAAATTATGCCTAGTTTATAAAACTACAGTTATGAGTGAAGGAAAGGTTAGATAATGGTGCTGTGATTTTAAAAATGGACGAACAAATGTCCATGACGAAGAGCGAAGTGGTAGGCCCAGTATTCTGACCGATGAAATTGTTTCGCAAGTGGAACAAAAACTGCGATGTGATCGTCGATTGACAATTAATGGCCTGGCTGAACAATTTCCTCAACTTGGACGCACTACTGTCTACAATATTGTTACGGAAAACCTCGGATACCACACATTGCGTGCAAGGTGGGTACCGAAAATGCTCACCGACCACCACAAAGAGCAAAGAATGTCCAGTGGACGAGAGTTTTTGGGTCGTTGGGAACTCTTTAAACCACCCACCGTACAGTCCTGACCTTACACCCAGCGACTACTTCCTCTTCTTGCACTTGAAACAGTGGTTCGGTGGACAACGTTTCGAAACCGAAGAGGAACTCAAGAATGGCGTTGTCGATTGGTTCAACCCTCAGGCGGCGAGTTTCTATGCAGAGGGGTTAAAGAAGCTGGTGCAGCGGTACGAAAAATGCTTAGAAGTGAACGGCGATTATGTAGATAAGTGAAATAGGTTTGTAGCTAACTAAAAGTGCCAATAAAATGTGTTTCATATGAGTATATTTTTTCCTGTGAGCAAACGGGCCTTACTTTATGAACACGTCTCGTATAAATAAGTTACTCATGGTATCTTTTACATGTTTTTTCAACTTCTTCGAAAATTTGTATCGTTCAAGAAATACGGACGCACGTAATCTTGAGAGGTGCTTTGGCGTTTTTAATTTTCGCATCATCTTTTTTCTGAGTTGTATATCAATCACATAACAACTCTCATGCTATTTATGACAGAATTTGTGTTTTATTTGCAGTTTTGCTGCAGACGCATTTTTATTTCGAATATGGCCTGACGTTATATTTCGCGCTCATGAGCTTCCAGTCATCAAGAAATTTTAAAACCAAATAATTTTAAACAACAAACCAGATTAATTGAATGTGGTTAATTATAATTTGTAGGGATACCTGATCATCGCGTGATTTTTGTAAACCAACTATTTAGAGGAGGCACATAAAATATGTATATACGTATATATATCTCTGTGTGGGAAGGTGAGATAAAGGATAACATGCGTGACTCTCGTGATCACGAAATCATGACATAATACATAAATGTCATTTCAACTGGCCTTTGTATTAAAAAAGCGCCATAATAATAACAAATCCATATTAAATATATTATTTTAAATACTTTTACGCTGCGGATTAAAAGTAAGGATAGAGAAATATTCTTCATTACCAGTGTTTGCAATAAATAAAAGTCCGAATTAGTTTATTTGTCAACTATTTTCTTTGTTCAAGAATAATGTGATATGACTAAAGGCTATGCTAATTCCTTTGTGTTTAATACTTTAATTTTACTTTCCGGCAGTGTACACCCAACTCCACATTCACATATTGATCCCTTTAAGGTAGAGAGTGTTCCAATAAAGTATACATTTTCATTAAACTAAAAAATATAAATTTTGCCATTTATTGCAAAATTAAAGGAAAAAAGGGGCATGTCATGAACTGAATTAAAGATTAAAGTAATATTTTTTGTGTAAAATAACCTATTCCTAATGCAAGCATAGTAAATATCGTTTAATGTTCACTATTACCTTTCACGAATCTCTACCTGCCCTAGTTTGTACATTTTCTCCGAAAATTTTCACACTTTGTATGCTAGAATTGACAGTTACACTTTTGATCACGTATATTTTATCACAAAACTTTACGATTTTTCCAGAATATTCAGGATTTCTCGATTTCGAGCGTTCCGAATCTATGTCGTCCCTAAAAAATTGAATAGATTTTGTGCAACCGACCCAGCTTTTGTAGACGTACCGTACATAGGAAGTTTCTCAGCCTTAAAAAAATAAAAGAGATAGTACATTGTAAATATGGTAACAGTTTGAAGGAGAGATAGGATTTTAAGACTAAGGATACGTATTGGATAGAATGAATAAAAAGTGTTTTGGTGAACTAGTGGCAACTACCGAGTGAAGGTTGAACGCAATGAATATTAGTAAAAATAGAAAAACATTACCTTACCCTTTGGAAACAACTGATGATGATAATTACCCTATGGCTATTAAATTTTAATGATGATACCTGATGAATACATGTGAAATTAAAGGCAAATGACAGTAAGTTGCGCTAAATGTAAGAACAGGACCTTGAATGACCAAAGCAAAAATATGGCTTTTTAAAGACCAGGAAAACAAAGTAATATTGATTTTTCTCGCGCCAGAGCAGCAGCAGAAATTCCCTCGGGATCATTTTGACTCTTCCTTCACCAGACGTAATGAATGCGGGGCTAATATCATTACCGCAGAATAGATTACATTGGAAAGGGAAACTGACCACATATTTGAGACTTTAGGACTTGGCGTTTCTTTTAAGGCAAGAAAGTCGGAATCAAAAAGAAATGTGAGGTTAGAAAATATTCCTGCGCAGCTACTCAAGGATTCAGGAAAACAAGGAAAGAAAAATTTGAATGGACTAATTCGCCGTATTTTTGGGAAATGGCGGTTTTGTGCAACGCGGAAACATAGTCGTTGAAGCAAGACGATATGTATAAATTGGAGCCATTTTAAGTATGGCTGTCGAGAATAATGAAAATTTTCATGATAAAAAGGGAAAAACTAGGAAGTGCTTGTCATGGTGGTGGGAGAGAGGGGATTATTGCGAAATATCGAAAGGAGACACGAAAGATGGATTCAGAGTGCTTTGATTAGCGATGGGACGTGGAAGACTGTGATAGAGGGGAGGTCATTATCTAGACGAGGAAGGAGTAGGTTTTGCATGTTATATGGAATGAAGGGAGGGAAGAAGCATGCGGAAATGAAGAGGTATTTATTGCAGTGTCCGATGTAAGGTGGGCAAAAAGAAGACCTTTCGGTAGTCATATAGGCAGATGCAAAATGTAAAGAAGTGTACCAGCAAATAAAGGAAAACACACAAGAAAATTCACCGAATACGTAGTGCATAAGATTTGTTCGGTTCTGCCTAAAACCTACCTTTATTAACTATATTAATAATACTTTTTCATTACGGTTGTAATGAAAATTTAGTGAACAGAAAGGGAAAAAGCGAAGTGCTGGGAATGGTGGAGAAATAGAGGGGATTATTGAGAGAAATCCAAAGGTGGCAGAAGACATAGTTCCATAATGCTTTTATGGGTGATGGTATGTGGGAAATGATAACGTTAAGCAATCGAGAAAGGAGTAAGAGATGGATAGGCATGTTGGATGGAATGGTTGGAGGAAAACTTTATATGGAATTGAGGAAACGATTAATGTAATTCAGAGGTTCGTTAAGAGAAAGAAAGAAATTTAATTTTGATCAGCCAGTGTATAATTTACGGTAGAATACCACTAAAATAAGTAAACCCAGAAAGCTCTTTGGATATGAATGAGTGATTATAAATGTGGAACATTTGTTCGCGATTTTAAATAATAAAAAACAATTTCGTAAAGCACTGAACTCTAGATCTAAAACCTGAATAAAATTATTACTTTCAGATTGATTGTTAATGTAAAATTTGAATAACTTACAAAATGGAAACATTTAGCTCAAATTTATTCCCACTTGATTTTCATTACGTGAGCAATTATTAAGCTTTCTAGGACTCTGGCTTATGAGTTTGCGTTAAAACGCGAAGATAATTATTTTTTGCGTGGTGATTGAATGAACCTATACGATTACCTATTACAAATGAGTAAATTGTAGTCACTGCATTTTATCTTGAGATTTTATCGTGGTTTGTTGAACTTTTCGGGTTTAAATTCTTAAAAATATGTTAATTAAACTAATTACACCATTTTCGTCTTGTTATTTTAAAATATTTATACACTAATATAACATTTCCGAGCGGTAACGGAGTGGATAAGAAGAGCCACCATAGTATTTAAACTCCCTGAAAATAAATTCGCCGTTGTTAAGTTGCTTTTCTTTTTGAAATTACAATTCAATTATCTATAATAGCATGGGGAAGAAACCGCTATAATACTTTCTTGAAGTTTTCAGATTTGTAGATGTAACATAAAAAGTAGATCTTCATTTTTTGATAATTTTTCTTTCGCAAATGGAAAAGAAAGAAATACAATAGAGAACGTATCCGATGAGCTAGTAACCGATAAAATTCCATTTTCAAGAACGTCATCATAGCTTCTGAAATCACGACATCATAACTGCGTTTTTGCTTCGTTTTGGTCCAATTTTGGGATAAATTATTTGTCGATGAGAAGTTAAAGGTAGTTAAGTTGAAGAAAACAGAACGCAATCGTGAAGTTGAAGAGATGAATGTGAGTGCGGGATTTGAAGAACTATCAATCTCACAACTCCGAAAATAATTAAATTAAATTATGCACCAACCCAGTGAAAAACCAAAACCAGATTTCATATTTGGAAATAAAATTTCGAGATCACATGGGTATGAGCATTTTACATAACATAAAGCCGAAAGCCTACGATTGCTCTAAAATTTTCTTCGGAACAACTAGTACGCGTCAATGTATCAAGTATTCTATGATGCGTTTTCACTGCGTCTGCCTTAGTATTACCAATGTCTTGAAGTCGGTACATAAATGCAGAGTGTTTACTTGTTGGGTTTTCATTAGGCGTCCTAAAGTATTTGTGCATTTCTATTTGTTGTAATGATGTTTGGATGTTAAATTTTCTCAAGTAGTGTTGGTCAAATCAGAAGATACCTTTGATATTTATTATCTTAAAGCTTATTTTCAACTTAATTATCAACCTCCAGAAAGTTTCTATAGATACGCATACCTGAGAAATAAAGGAATTTTTGACATTGAACATGCCTAAGATTCCCAGAACTGATTGACCGTTAATATGTGCCTAGATCCTCTTTTAACACCGGACTAAATCTACTTGTATGTTCTATCCTCGGGTCTACCATACCAACTTCCCACTTCTTTTCTTAATCAGATTTTATTTACCTTGTTATTTCACAGCCGGTGCTCCTTTCTCCCATAATTGATTACCTTTTAATTTCTTATCTCTTTATGAGATATTTCTCATGGTTTCTGCAGTTTTTACCACCACTTTGTTCTCATGCAGGTACTTCTTTTCTTTTTCCATTTTTCCAGTGAGCTAACTTCACATTTTCGTCGATTAAATTCACTTCCCCGCCAACCGTTTGGCAAATATTTTCTCCCTCCGCCGCTAATCCCATGGCGCCACCGGCTTCCCCTCGCTACCACTACTCCTCCCAAGACATGCCACCGTTCCAGGGCCTCCCCACTCCTCTGCGCCTTTCCGCAATCCCGTTTTCTCGCTTTTTTTTTGTCTTTAAGGTCGGGTAGTGAGGAGAGAACGAGAACAGCGGGGTTCTCGGAAAAGGAGGATTCGGGAATAATCCCCCCGTCTTTCAACCTTCTTTTTTTCTCCTTCTCTTCGCCGCCTCTAAAGAGAAACGTTAGCGATTTCGTTGATGAAGTAAAAAAAACAACCCCTGCCGTTCGAACGTCGCGTGAGTTATGGCCTAGGAGACGCTCACAGCTTTTATTCTCCGAGAAACGATTTTTATGACGAATTGCGAGGGAATAAAAATATCGCGTGTTCCTTACATTGTCATCGTTACGACGTATTTTCGACCTCTTTTCTCCTCTTATTTTTATTTCTCTCGGCGCTGGTGCTCCGAAGGAGCGAAAATTGTTGGCTTTCGTCACAATTAACTTATATCCAGCGATTTCTGCAAGGGAGAGGTTTAGAGTGTCAGCGCTGTCCCGTCTGTATTCATTCTTCCTTAAGTCTCTCAGCCCGAAGATTGGTGGACTACTTCCTCCGCTCTTCCATATCTAATGCTAATTTATTTTACGTACAGATAAACCTTCTTTTTTCTACTTTTTATTTATTTACGTATTTGTTCTGTAGTCTTCTTTATAGTGCTTCTATTTTTATTTTAACTTTGATTATGTTCCATAGGATTCTTTTGGATAGCAAGGTGCCCCCAGTCCGTATTGCACATGTAGTCAATGCTTTCTGTGCAACGTTCAGTACTTCGATAAACACTCGTTCATTTTTTTTTAATTCTTAAAAATCTCTCAAAAATTATCAATGGAATACATTTTTACCGGAGCGTAGCTATGTACGGCGGGGAAACGTGGTCACTGAAGCAGGAGGATAGACGTAGATTGGAGGCTTTAAAATGTGGGTGTGGAGAAGAATAGAGAAGGTGAAATGGACCGAAAGGAAAACAAATGAGGAAGTACTAGAGATGGTGGGTAAGGAGAGGGGTTTGTTGAGAGAAATCGTATGGAGGCAGGAAAAATGGATGAAAGGCGTATTGAGCGGTAGTGGAATGTTGAAGAAGGTAATAGAGGGGAGAATGTTGGGCAAGCGAGGTAAGGGCAGGAACAGGATAGGGATGCTGGACGGGATGAAGGGAGAAAAGAAGTACACCGAGATGAAGAGGGACCTGATATAGATTAGTTTTGATAGGTGGGGACTCACAAAATGTTTATTTGATAGTTGTGTCCATCCAAAAACCTACCTTAAACGGTAGATTACCTAATAATAATAATAACATTTTTACCACTTCACTAACATTAACGAAATGGCAATTGTTTCAGAGGCAATGTTTTCTTATTGTATTTCTTTCAGAACAGCGTTAAAATATCATTTTTCCGTACTAGTAGTTTCGGTTTCTAAACTTTGATTTTTTTGCTGACACTTTGATTTGGTCTTAAAGAAATACTACTTCCATAGCTGTGGCTTCATTACTTTTGCTCTCTGCTCGTCATGGTCCCGGTGGTTTACTTGTGTACACCTTAAATTACCAACAGCATACTTTTTAGGTGCTGTGTAGTTTTGAACCACTGCTCATCCCAGTTTTGAATTTATTTCTCGTGATAACGTTGTTTTACGAGACAAAAATTGCATTCTCACTACATCTTGCATAAATCTACCCCATGCAATCCCTTTATCTGCAGAATCAGTGTTTGAAAAAATATTTTTTGACGAGATTGTAACCAGGTGGTGATGCAAAAGTTACCTACCGATGGAATCTTTTAAATTGAATATTGTTTACAATACATATTTAAACTCAAAGCCACATGTACGATTCGAAAAAAATGCATGCTTAACATCATTCTTACTCATTGAAAATTAAATGGGAAATATTAATTAGATATCCATTCACTATTTTGTTTGAAAAATCGCCAATCGTCTATTGATTATAATAAATGGGATGAGAAATGTTCATGTCGAATTACAGGCATATGAAGCAGTGTGTGGAAGAAAATGTGACGATAAACGATACAAATATGCGCAAAGAAAATTTAACTGTTCAATTGTAAAAACTGTATCCTTATTACTCGGTTAATATTTTCTCAAATCTCAGTAGTTCCCACGGATCGCTTCCGTAGTTATATAATATGGTAAAATTAAGAAATTGCGTCTTGTCTTGGCACTTGTTTTTAATAGATTAGCATAAAAATTCCCAAAGAAAAGAATTCGTTAGAATATTCTTAAGCGTACATTCAGTAAATGTCTCCAATTTTTAGTCTGAGTTAAGACAGGGACTACATGTGGAACTGAGGTCGGTAGTAAGTAAAGGGAAAATCACTCGTATTCTTGGGATTAGACCATGTCACTGGCAGGGTTAAAATGAATACTCATATCTTCGATGAAGTTGCGTTGGAACATAATATTTCAAGAATCATCCAATTGAACTCTGAAGCCACACTTTGTTGCACTTATTTTATTTCTTCAATCATAAACAGAAATAATAGTAACTGATTCAAAATCTAACTACTACATACTATTACCAATGCATTATTCAACTAATGATTTCCCAGAATATCAAGCACTGAAGAATTTAAACAGCAAGTAGTAAGAAAGAAAATATACAAATATGTACACGTTATTTCTTTTTCTAGTTGTCACAGCAAAAATTAGATTTCAGTTATTGTAAAATGAAATTTGGAAAAAATACTTTTTCACATAATTCACGTTACGTTAAACATTTTATTTTCTAAAATGTTTGTGGTCCTATCAAATGACATCCTATAAATAAATCTGGAAGAAAAGATAACAAACGTAATAACAGAATAATTCAATTGCCTCAACCCCGCAATTTCAGTAATATCCAAGAATGATCTTATCGTAATCGCTTGATCGTACTCTATAAATCACCCAGTTAATTCCTCTTTGCTGAATTATATTTTAAGCTTTCTTAGCTGATTTAGACTTTGAGTTCAGATGACATAGACTTACAGATAAATCAAAAAATTATGAAGAAAAAAGTAAACTGCAGTTTAACTCCACACAGGTTATTATTTTATGCATTGGTTCCTTCGTTCTTCATCATTTGATCATTCAGAACATACACTATAAGAAACTCGTGAGAGGGATGAAATGCAGATCGACTCTGCGTGCTAAATAATAGATCAGTTCTATCCTATCGGTTGGCTTGGCGTGCATGTTTCCTCACCATTTCATCACCACTCCATAGCGGGAAATACCAATAAACTGCACTGGTATCGGATGAAGTGACGTCAACATACCATGTGGCATACCATTGTCAAGTCGATGTGAATATTCAGTGTATGGAGGTAATTATCATTGATCATTGTAATGCTCACATTTACGAGTATAGTCCTTGGTGACCTCGATGTAAATAAAGTTCAAAGAAATTAAATCTTGATTTGTAATTGGCTGCCGCCAGATTTGCCAATAATATTTTCGCATGAGGCAATTAAAACGTAAAATACCATAACAACACGCAATTACAATTTTGTCCTCATTATCTTTCATCATGTTGACTTTGACAACCGTTTCCCTCATGAAATTATCAAATTTCTGCTTTTGACGTGCTTCGGCGATAATCCCTCCAGTTAAATTTTAATTTTAAATTTGATTTACTCATATATTTAATGCACACCTTTCTAATTTTGATGATTTAATAGCAAAGGCTCGAATTCGGCTGGTGACATGGGATGATGCATTGCAGTACCACTCAATGTATTTAGGTTTAAGATTAAGGTCAGAGTTCAGCGGTGAAGATCGGTATAACTGGTGTTTGTTTGTCAGTTGAGGGATTGAGGTTGAATGACTACGCAAAAAAGACGAATGACATTAAAAATTAAGTTAAACGAGGAAACTAAGCTTGGTTTTGACGTTTGAAGTTAGAGAGTTTGGTATTATTTATATTTATTTAATATCAGATATGAAATGGTAACAATTGAACAGATACGAGCGTAGCCAAAGTCGTATAGCGTTCCATATTGTTTAAGTTCATGACTATCTTTGGCTCTATATAAGTTGCGTTTCCCTTTTGAGTCCTCCTTCATTAATTTCTTTAATATTATAATCTATAGAAATTATTCTCTTGATTATAATGTTTATATTATATTAGAGAACTACCTTTTAATAGTTTTCTGATATAACTTGTTAGTTTAAAACCCGAATAGCACTGCGTGTGAGCATTAACCGTTTTGAGCTTCTTTAAGTTCTATTATTAGGCGTAACTTTCTCTTGTAGTAAGTTTTCTTGTACTGAAATGCACGCACGTGTACATTTTGTCCACGTTTCCCTATATTTTTATGATTTGGGACTAGCTAAATTAAAAAAAAAATATATTCTATCATTGCCTTGGATTCCTAAATTGTTGTAATTAGTTTTTCTATGTTGTGTTTTCCCATATTCCCATTTATGTATGTTTTTTTGCCATTTCAAATTCTGTAGTTTTCAGTATTTGTTTTTAGTTACTGTCCATTTATCAAAATTATTTCTACCTTACCGCGAATTTTTAATGCTCTTTTTTGATTGAAAAATATGATTCGGCACTGATCATTACAGTATTGTGGTCAGTGTCAATATTATTCCCTTGAGCTCTAAGGATAATCTACAACCAGTAGATTAATTAAAGTTGCCACTTTTCCACAAAATAATTTTTTTTAAATACGACCGGTTTCGATGTAACTACATCATCTTCTGGTGATGAACCTGAAGATGATGTAGTTACATCGAAACCGGTCGTATTTAAAAAACATTATTTTGTGGAAAATTGCCAATTTTAATTAATCATGATATTCCACCATATCACGCCTGAAACGTCTCTTTTTATACAACCAGTAAGTTTCATTTTGTCAATTTCTAATTTGATATTTTAAATATATTTCATTGAAATGCATCTCCAATTTTGAAAATCTTTCTTTGGCTATATTTTCCGATCGTAGAAATATTCAAAATTTTCTCTATCAAAAGCTGATGCAATGACGTAAAATTGCACCAAAATATCAACTCTCTGTTTACATGTTTTCATGTTAATTGAAGGCGTTTTCATTATGATCGAGAAGTGAGTCTTTCTCAATACGGCGTTCTTCCAAAATATGATTCCCATCCTTAAAGTTCTAGTTTCAGTTATGTATTGATTAATGCTACTGTTACCTCATAATTCTTCATTAAGAATGTTTGTATTTCACGTCCTCATAAAATATCCATGCTCATTTTTGCTTTTCTACTGCACGCATTTTTGGAAATTCCTTTCTTGAATTTAAATGATTGCTTCTTTCCCATATTTATTAATTAAAAACATAGGGACATTTAGAAAAATGATTCAGTAAAGTGTAGGTACACGATTGCCAGTCTGAAAATAACTTTCCTTTGCTGACCAAGAAGTGTATTTTTTTATGAAATATATGGATTCCGGAAAAATTGTTGTTTTGTTGACAGGGTTTTTAAATATTTTAATGTTGTTATTGACACTGAATTTATCAGTATTCAATAAAATATTATATTTACCTGAATTTCCCAAATCCAATTTCATAATTTACTAATGGGTTCAAGTGACACTTCATAATGCAGCTTAAGCAAGACTAAACTGCTGGAAGCTACCAACTATGTTATTCAAAGTTACTGTGATGAAACGATGCAGACTTCATCTCAGTGCAAGAACGGTAACATTTATCCAGTAAAAATTACCATTTGCAGAGTGAAAACTTCTTCATAATGGGAAAAAATATCATCTCGTGATCCTTTTCACGACTGCGGAACTATGAATTCTGCGGGAAGTTCTACTCAAGCTTTTACGTGCTGAGTTTGAAATAAGCATATTTTCAGCGCAGTTTAAAACGAATATCCGTCCATGCCATCAACTGCAACTCTGTTTTATTTGCTCAGTCGCATAGCTTCTCCAATAATGAGAGAAAATTTGTGACCGAGTTGCCGCTGGGTTGTGCAGATAATTTTTACAATGTTCGAATGGACGGCGCAGCTGAATGCCTCATGTAATCTTAACCACCATAAGCTTGAAATGCAATGCCAGAAGAACAGTTAAAGAAATAATTGGACTGAATAAAAGATTTTTAAGACTCATTTGCTGCATAAGATGAAAGTGAAATAAAAACTTGATTTTACCACTACTATCGATCGAGTACTCCACTTTAGTGAACGTTATGATCGGAATGTGGGATATATGGACACATTAATGTACTATTAATAGTAATTTTAGGTAGATAAAACCATGATATAGGATTATAAATACACTTAATATTACTGGAACTGTTAAATTTTAGACATGCTCCCATAGGGAGTATATATATATATATATATATATTATTAGGTAATCTACCGGTTAAGGTAGGTTTTTGGTTGGACACAACTATCAAATAACATTTTGTAACTCCAAACAAAACCCAATCCAGCAACCTAATCTACATCAGGTCCCTCTTCATCTCTGATTACTTCTTTCCTCCCTTCATCCCGTCCAACATCCCTATCCTGTTCCTGCTCTTTCCTCGCTTGCCCAACATTCTCCCCTCTATTACCGTCTTTAACCTCCCACTGCCACTCAATATGCCTTTCATCCATTTTTCCTGCCTCCATAGGATTTCTCTCAGCAAACCCCTTTCCTCACCCACCATCTCCAGCACTTCCTCATTTGTTTTCCTTTCGGTTCATTTCACCTTCTCCATTCTTCCCCACATCCACATTTCAAAAGCCTCCAATCTACGTCTATCCTCCTGCTTCAGTGACCATGTTTCCGCACCGTACCAGAGCTACGCTCCATATCAGAGTTTTTGCGAGTCTTGTCTTAACCTCCCTACTCAACGTTCCCGTCATCAACTCCCTCCTCCTTGAGAAAGCCTCCTTACCTAGCGGAATTCTTCTCCTTACGCCCCTACCACTTTGACCGTATTGGTTCAAAACACTTCCGAGGTATGTAAACTGTTCTACCTGCGTAAATTCTTCTCGGGTCCTCCACCGGGTTATATCGTCCATCTCGGCCGACGTTTCGATGTCCGACTCGGTCATCGTCATCAGGGCTTCTGAATGAGAGCTTCCGAGTCGGACATCGAAACGTTGGCCGAGATGGACGATATAACCCGGTGGAGGACCTGAGAAGAATTTACGCAGCTGATACGCCGGGAAAACACCAAATCTTTTACTGTTCTACCTGCTCTACTTTTTTCCCTCCTACTTTGTTTAGCTTAGCCTTTTTCTTTCTGGAAAATTCCATAACCTTTGTTTTATTAATATTGATTCTCATCCCATATTTATCGCACTGAACCTCCAATTCACTCAGCAATTCTTGCAACCCCTTGGCTGACTGAGTAACTAATGCTTGGTCATCAGCAAACCTAACCGATTTTACGAATTCCCCTCCGACTTTCATTCCTACCTCCAGTTCTTCCCATGCCTCTTTAATCATTTCCTCTACATATGCGTGGAACAGTACCGGTGACAATGGGCAACCCTGCCTTACCCCTCTTCCTAACACTGCCCATCCGGACTCTCCGTTCCCCACTCGCACCTGAGCTGTCTGAGACATGTACAGGTTACGGATCAGTCTCATGTCCCTCCAATCCATTCCTTTTTTCTGCAATACACGCATTAATTTTTCCCAATTGACTCTATCAAACGCTTTTCGAAATCTGCAAAACAGGAAAATACGTCCTGATTGTATTCTATATTCCTTTCTATTATAATATATATATATATAAATATATATATATATATATATATATATATATATATATATATAAATCCTTGTTTACAGAAGAAGGGTGAAATTGGTGCTCTATACAGCAAGGTTAAGTTATTATCGGGAAGTAAGAAGGCAAGATCTGTGCTAACAGTTAAAGATAAATGGGGTAAGATAATAGTTGACCCAGGAAAAATCCAAGAGAGATGGAAGGAATATATAGAAACACTGTATGGTAAAGAACTTAGGCCGACAAGGTTAGACATAGAAAAGGAACATGACGTAGAAGAAAATAGCTTAGGTCCAGGCATACTCGACGATGAAATAGAAAGGGCATTAAAGGAGATGAAAGCAAATAAGGCTGTGGGGGTGGACAATATTCCTGTAGAAATGTTGAAATGGTTAGGGAAAGGTGGGAAGAAGGCCATATATGGACTGATTCGTAGTATCTATGAGGAAGGAATCTGGCCGGAAGATTTTGTGAGATCGGTGTTAGTTCCTATTCCAAAAAAGGCAAAGGCTTCGTCATGTGAGGATTACAGAACAATAAGTTTGATATCCCACGCAGCTAAAGTTATTCTCAGGATCATCAACAAAAGGATAGAGAATAAGGCAAATGATTACTTAGGGGATGATCAGTTTGGGTTCAGGAAAGGAAGAGGTACGCGTGATGCCATTGCAGTAATGAGATCACTAGTCGAGAGGAATATAGAATACAATCAGGACGTTTTTGCCTGTTTTGTAGATTTCGAAAAAGCGTTTGATAGAGTGAATTGGGAAAAATTAATGCGTGTATTGCAGAAAATAGGAATGGATTGGAGGGACAGGAGACTGATCCGCAACCTGTACATGTCTCAGACTGCTCAGGTGCGAGTGGGGAACGGAGAGTCCGGATGGGCAGTGTTAGGAAGAGGTGTAAGGCAGGGTTGCCCATTGTCACCGGTACTGTTCAACGTATATGTAGACGAAATGATTAAAGAGGCATGGGAAGAACTGGAGGTAGGAATAAAAGTCGGAGGGGAATTCGTAAAATCGGTTAGGTTTGCTGATGACCAAGCATTAGTTGCTCAGTCAGCCAAGGGGTTGCAAGCATTGTTGAGTGAATTGGAGGTTCAGTGCGATAAATATGGGATGAGAATAAATATTAATAAAACAAAGGTTATGCGATTTTCCAGAAAGAAAAAGGCTAAGCTAAATATTAAAATAGGCGGGGAAAAAATAGAGCAGGTAGATCAGTTTACATATCTCGGAAGTGTTTTGGACCAACATGGTCAAAGTGGTAGGGACGTAAGGAGAAGAATTGCGCTAGGCAAGGAGGCTTTCTCAAGGAGGAGGGAGTTGATGACGGGGACGTTGAGTAGGGTTGTTAAGACAAGACTCGTAAAAAGTCTGATATGGAGCGTAGCTATGTACGGCGCGGAAACGTGGTCGCTGAAGCAGGAGGATAGACGTAGATTGGAGGCTTTTGAAATGTGGGTGTGGAGAAGAATGGAGAAGGTGAAATGGACCGAAAGGAAAACAAATGAGGAAGTACTAGAAATGGTGGGGGAGGAGAGGGGTTTGTTGAGAGAAATCCTATGGAGGCAGGAAAAATGGATGAAAGGCGTATTGAGCGGTAGTGGAATGTTGAAGAGGGTAATAGAGGGGAGAATGTTGGGCAAGCGAGGTAAGGGTAGGAACAGGATAGGGATGTTGGACGGGATGAAGGGAGGAAAGAAGTACACCGAGATGAAGAGGGACCTGTTATAGATTAGTTTGCTAGGTGGGGAGTCACAAAATGTTTATTTGATAGTTGTGTTCATCCAAAAACCTACCTTAACCGGTAGATTACCTAATAATATAAATCCTTAGGGAAATGCTCCCAAAGGGAGTATTTCCCTAAGGAGGTCGGTGTCGCCGGCGGCAGATTCTCTGACAAGGATTCCGTCAGTGGCGGAGACGGAGTTGGATTTCATCCAGCGCCGAGGCTTGAATAGCGTTAAGAGGCCCCCTACACCTGTGTCTAATTCATTTTGCCATTGTTAGGGATTCGCTTTGTTTTTGCTTGCAACATCCTTACGCAGGAGCCCCTCCAGCGCCCGGCGGTAGAAGGAGATGGTGTATTTTTTTTCTCTAAGCCCCTCAAAAGTTTACCTTTGATTTGGGTGACAATTCAGAGTGTGAAAACGTCGTCCCACCATACCACGAGGTCTGCATCGGGACGGAATGCCGCGATCAGTTCGCACACCTGGATGCGGATAGAGTCGCGGTGAGTCTCGTCCTCCAGCACGCGAAGGTCCGTGCTCCACACGGTGCCGCGGCGGTGGGCGCGCGCGTCTGGGGTTGTACCCGGGCACGTAACACTCATGATTAGCGCGCAGTGGTCAGAGAAGGACACTAAGAGGGTGTCCACTCTCTGGACATCATTTTTAAGTGATGCCGAGAGGAACAGGTAGCCAATGCGCGTCCGAGAGTTACGCCCTGATCGCGTGAAAGTGGCGGGACCGGCGCAGAAAGAACGCACTGCGTCAATCGCTCCATTGGAGTCGAGCATCAGTGAGAGTCCCCGGCTTGGATAGTATGTCGCCTTATCCTCTAACGGGGTCACAGATTCAGGGGTCGGTGGTCGTGGAAGAATAGGCGAGCTGGTAGGGACTGCAGCTAGATCTAAGTTCGAAATCAGGAGATCAGTGTCGTCTGCCCTCTTCTTTTCCGCATCTCTTTTTTCCGTTGACGGCTTTCACTCCCTCTGAAATTTCCCTCCAAGTGGAGGAGGATTTGGGGAGTCGGAGGGAGCAGCTGGGGGCGCACCCTTGATAAGAAGCAGCGACCACACCCTCTCCCCCACAGCCACCACGGGCTCGTCCATCTCCTCGGATGTGTTCAGGTTGGAGGCCATAACCATTGGCTCCGCAAAGCGCTTGCCTCCCTGGTTCCGAGGGTAGGTCTTTCGCTCTTGGCCTTCTTGGTTGCAGCGGGCGAAAGTGCGGCGCTGACCCTCATAGATGATGATGGCCCGGTTGCCGCCGATGTGGAGGTACGAGGGGATATTTCTCTCGACCATCATCCGCACAACCCTGGTGCTAGTAAGCACCGGCACCATATTTTCTTCCTTCCACCTGTTCTCCCACGAGCGATGGATTTTACCAAAACGTTGGAGCTTGCTTGTTATGTCTTCCAACGGGGCCTCTGCGGGGAGACCAAGAACCCTGACATTACACGGGCTGCCGGAAGTCTCGTCAATAGTTATTGTCGTCCTCTGATCACTTACAGACGGAAACGGTAGTTACCGCAGATTATTGTCTAAAATCCTAGTCATTGTAGTTTCGGTTGCCAACTTCAGGAATATCAAATGGCGATTTTATCCAAATTGGATCGCCACTATCTCTTCGGGTGTGAGTCCCAGCGACTCTAGCGTGAAGAGGTGGACCTCCAACAGAGTAGGGGGCTTCGCCTTCTCGCCAACTTTCAATGCGAGCGTGTTTACACGAAGTACGGCACTTTCGAAAAGTAATCAAATTGAGCACGCCCGCGCGAAAGAAAGGAGAGCGGGACAAAAGAAAAACCGCTCCAAAGAGAGACGAAAAGACTCGTGTACACTCCCTCCCCGCTACTCGCCCCCGGCGGTAGCAAAATAAACAGGAGCCTAAGATCTACACCAGCAGTCAAGGTTAGGCTTGAACCAGTAAACAAAACCAAAGCTCGGCCTTTCCAGCGAAAGAAAGTCGAGAGTCCAACTTTACGCTGCTGGAAGAACTAGGCGGTCAACCGCCGCTCGAAACAAAGCACGATCGGAACCTCGATTCGAGCAGTGGCGCTCTCCAAATTCCGGCGGCCGATGCCGCGGTCGCCGCAAAATCAGTCGCCCGGTAAACAGTGGCACGTCCAGGCATCGAGGAAGCTATCGAGGAAACTTTTTACTACACAGATTTGCTAGTCATATAAAAACCAAGTGCCCCGATTCTTTGGCCAAGAGAAGGTGTCAGGGAGTTGTTTCACCCACCACAGGAGGGAAGGACCACAAGATGAAGGACAGTAGGTAAGCAATCATACGATCATACTCGTACAAAATGATTAAGGGTGTATTTGGCCAAGGTGGCTCGTCTCTTTCTTCTAGCTATGACTGCCACGAAACGCAGTGTTCTTAGCAATGTGCTTCGTGACAGAAAAGAGTATGTCATACTTGAGAGTGAGGTAGAATAATATGTGAAAGAGAGAAGAAACGGGAGAGCGGTAGGAGTTGACAAAATTCCTGTTGAAATATTGAATACCCTTATTAAGGAAAATTTTAGAAATTTTAGTAACGAGATTTACAAACAGTAATAATTTCCAATAGATTTCAAACAAACTGTAATGGTTCCCATCATATCTCAATCCTAGGATTGATTTACTACAGCTCCTCATTCTACTATATTTAATGTCAATTACCTCAAACCCTGATGTCTACTCTGTTTTACGTCCTTCTTACCTTGTCCCATGTACATGTCTCTTGGTCTTCCACATGGAATCTTCCCTTTTATGTGTCCTTCTGTTATATTCCTAATCAATCCATTGCTCCTCACTTTGTGTCCAGTCCATCTATTTCTTCTATATGGCCCTATCCTCTTCTGCTCTTTCATACTATATACTTCCTCGCCCCTTACTTTGTCTGTCCATTTAATCTTCAGAATTCTCCTCCAGCACCATGTTTCAAAGGCTTCCGTTCTTCTCTGGTCCACTTTTCCAATGATCCAAGTCTCGGAACCATAGAGCGCCATGCTCCACTCGAAAGTCTTGACAAATTGCTCCTTGTTTACAGCTTTAGGTACTGTGAACATGGTAATTGCCTCTTCTTCATGAAAGTGTTCTTAGCTTGGGCTATTCCTCGCGTGATGTCGGTCGAAATTCTTTCATCCCATGTTAGGCTGCTGCCCAGTTAGATGAAGGAGTCCACTTGCTCTAGTTTCACCCCTCGAATTGTGATATCTGCATTCAGCTTCTCTCTTCCACACACAAGGAATTTAGTTTTCTTCTTGTTGATGTTCATATCATATTCCCCCAGTACTTGGTCCATAGAACTTAGTTTCTTTCAGGTTCTCTCGCGTTTCCGCAAACATCTGCTAACCGTAGCATGTTGATTACTCCTCCATTAACCTCGACTCCTTTGATACCCAATTCTTGTTTTTCTTTTATTGCCTCTTCCAGGTATAGGTACGTTGAATATTGCTGGCGAGAGATTTCATCCCTGTCTTATTCCTTTGTTTGTTTTGGCTTCCATTTTTCATTTGTATTATTGTAACCTGATTCTTGTAGAGGTTACGAATAATGCCTCTGTCGTTGTAGTCCAATTCAAGCGCTTCTAGTATCTTAAACATCTTTTCCATTCAACGTTGTCGAAGGCCTTCTCCAAGTCCACGAATGCCACATATTATGGCTTATTTACGTGTCTCATTTTTGCGGACTTTCAAGCTGAGAATTGTCTCCCTTGCTCCGCGGTTTTTCCTGAATCCAAATTAGTTTTCTGAGAGGTTTCCTTCTATCCTACCTTCTATTCTTCGGCTAATTATCCCAGTAAGGATTTTTGATGCTTGAGTCACCAGGCTCAATCTTCTGTGTTCTTCGCATTTATCGGTTTTCGGTTTCTTCGGCATTGCAATCATTATAATTTTCTCGAAGTCTTCTGGTATCTTTCCGCTATCGTAGCTATATTTGATTATTCCATAGAGAGCATCCTTCGCTTTGATCCCGAGTGCCTTGATTATTTTTCCGTTTATTTTGTCAATATATGATACCTTGTTGTTTCTCAGGTCAGCCACGGCTCTCTCCAGTTCGTTTATTAATATCTGCGGACCCCGATCGTCTTTACCTAACAGGCTTTCATCTTTAATTAAGCCATCTTCTAATGGTATGGGAGCTTGATAGAATCCTCATGTATTCTTTCCGTCTATTCCCAATGTCGTCATCATCTATTAGTGTTTTTCCATTAGTGGATCGGATGTTTTACGATTTTGGTTTTCTTTCCCCAAATTGTTACGTCAATAGTTTATAAGCCATCTCGCTAATTCCCTCCTTCATGTTGTCATTAATTTCCTTGCAGCAGCTTTCTATGCATTCTTCCTTTGCCTTCTTGCACTCTCATATAACCTGGTTTCATATCTTTTGTAGAGGTCTTTTTCACTCTCATTTCTGGTATTTTCTTCTGTCGTCTATGAAACCTCTTATTTGAGCTGGTATCCATGGTTTCTTAGATATTTCCGCCTTACTCACAAGAAGCTCATCTGAAACTTTGGTTATTATATTCTTCATTTCTTTCCATCGACCGTCAGTACTGGTATTGCCATTATTTCCTTCTACTTTCCTTTCGATGACCGAGGTGAACTTTTCTCTTGCGCTCTTTTCTTCCAGTATCTTTGTGTTCAATCTAGGTCATTGTGTATCTTTCTTCATCTCCTTGTAACGCAGTCTGCTTTTCATGATCTCCAAGTTGTTATCGCTATTTATATCTGAGCCGGAGTAGCTCTTACACTCTTTAACACGGTTCTTTTATCTCTTCCTGACAAGGATTATTCATATAGAAAAGAAGAAAACTCGAGAAAGGTGAGGAACACAGAACGATAAGCTTTATATCACATGTGATTAAAATAGCTTTAAAAACAATGATTAGAATATTACTTGGGAAAAGAAAAGATATGATGGGAGAAGAAAAATATGGCTTCAGACGAGGTGTAAGGATAAGAGATGAAAAAGGCGAAAGAAACGGGGAAAAGAAGAAAAGTATTTTTTGTATGTATACATTGAGTTAGAGGAAAATTTTGATAGAGTTAGCAGGGGTTGATGGTGGGTATGAGTCACTATCAGTCACCAGTGAAGCATAGGATTGATTGGTGGAAAAGATGACTGGTAAAAGACGCTTACCTCAGTCAGAGGTATACCTCAGTCAAGTCGGGGTAATGATAAAGAGGCCGGTTGACCGACGAGATAGGAATAGGAAGGGTTGTCAGACAAGGATGCTACCTGTTACCAGCTTCATTGAGAATATATTTGGAAGAGATGATAAAATACTGCTGGTAAAAGCTGTAAGTTACTTGGTGACGTCATTTTACCGTATTCCAATCGAAGGTTCTAATTCAACAAAGCTGTCTGGTTTAATCATAGTTATCAGTCTAATATTTCTCAAAATGTTTGATTTCAAGCTAAACTAATTAAGTCAGAAAGGCGACATTTGTTCACGCCTCATGCTTTGAAGTAATTAGTATATCTCTTCCCTTAAAATCCTTTGTCCCATTTTTTTAAAGACTTCAACAGTTGTAATTTCTTATATCTTCACTTATTTTGAAAGACATTCTTAAAACCTTTTTGTCAATGTATTTCACTTGGTGCTGTCATGTAAAGCGTGGAAATGTGAGCGAATGTGGCGTTTTGATATGTCGGCTTTCATACAAAAATTTCATCTATATCTACAAGTTTCGTGGAATTCAAATGTATTTTTATATTTTTTATTGTAAAGATTTTATTATGCAATGGTTGTAACTTATAGGAGGTTAATAATTCATTACATGTCTCGTGAAAATCATTTGAACAACACAGTTTACTTTTCCTTTAATGTGTCTTCTTATAAATTCATTTGACTGTTTGGAAGAAGGTGAGTGAGTCGACTGTGTGAGCATGAAGACGGTATTTTGTAATTATGCAAACAATGAGCATTTATAACGACATTAGAATGGCAGGCGTCATAGTACGTTGACGTCACTTAATCCGTTAGCAATGTAGCTTGTTGGTATTGCCCACACTGTAGTGGTGTAAAATCTTTAAGCTGCAAATGTAACTTTTAATACGATCTATTTAAGCCATTATGGCTGAAATGGTCTGTCCATCAGTGTAGTCAATACGTACTTCTTATCTGAATCAATTCTAATCTCATAGAGAAATTACCATAATTTGTTAAAACAAAAATATGCTGTAGTTTTGACAATTTTATAGCTTATGGCATAGGAACAAAAATGACCTGAATTACTTTATTTTGGTTTTATGTCGCTAGTTGGCAGAAAATATTTATGAATGCAAAACATTCTAAAGATAATGGAGGTAGATAGGTTGCCATTGAATCACGTTTCATCTCATACAATTAAAAAATAAGTTTATTCTGATGTTTAACCCGATCGTTAGGCGTGAGTTTATATATAACCCTTATATTTTAGCTGATTCGTCAATTGAATCAATACAAGGGCGTGGTTATTTATCGTTATGAACGAATTTAATTGAAAAAGAATCAATATTGTTTTTAATTGGTTTATAATTGCAGTACAGCCCATATGCTCCCGGAAAACAATCGCTTGTGGTTATTTCTCTTCGGGAGCAAAATATTTTATATTCATGAGCCCGCAGAGTCTCAACGAGAAAGAGAACGAAATTTATCCGCGGTTTTATCAGGCTTGATTGACAGGATTACGTACTACCACAACCCCCAGTAGATTCAAGTTTTTCTGATGCTGAAAAAGTAGCACATAAAGTGTTTCGATTCCGATCATTATATTTATTTAATTTTAAATCTGTTACGCTCACGAAATTAAACATTTTGCCTGATATGCGAGCTCGTATCATTCCGAATTCTTATAATATGATATTTTACAGTACATTCTCATTTGCTAAAAATATAAATGACATTTATCAGGAATCATTTTGATAAAATAATCATTGAAAAAAAGAGAGAGGGAAAGGTAAAAATCCAAAAGATATGATAGACAAAAGAGCAGAGGATTAGTTAGCGGCTATTCAAGTTTCGAAAGTTGTTTGGAAAATTCTAGGTAGAAGAAATAAGTAGAAAATAGAAAAAGTAGATGTTTGATAAATTTACGGTAAATAGAAGTCTGCGAACTGAGTAGGATTTATGAGGAAGGCTTTGAGCGTACACTGGCGGAAAAGGTGCAGGAAAAGAATAAGTAGTTTGTTTGGAAAGCACATGTCTTTTTGGAAGGTAATGTATTTGTACCTGTGTAGGCTACGTCCATCCAAAACGTACCTGAAACAGTAGAATACCAATAATAATAGTTTGGAATAGAAGTAACGTACATTATTGAAGGGAGTTATGGATATCTAACTCAAGATTATAACGGGAATGACAATCTACTAGGAGTAACGTTGACGTATGGTGGTCAATTGGTTAATTAATTCATGGGTTGCAGAAATCACATGCCCGTTGGTCTATAGACGTCAATATTTTAGGCACGCCCCTCGATTTTCTTTTGCTCTCCGATATACTTTCTGCTTCTAGTCATGTTCTTTCTAATTGATTCCATACTCTATTATCGCAGGAAATAATAACGAAGATATTATGCGCCTATATCTACACCATGTCTAGCAGCTGAAATACATGTTATAGAAATTTTCCTTTGGCGGCATTTGTAATTCAAACTAAGTTCTACAAAATTCGTTGTTAATATTCCCGAAAAGAATTTATGAGCGGAACTGACCCGTGGATGCTGATAATGTTATTCCGTGGATCAATTTGTAGATAACTGCTTTTATAAGCATAAACAAAATCGATTTATTAATATTTTTTCGAACTGCAAACAGTTTTAATGCAGACTTACTGGTGATACGGAAATTGTGTTGACATTTAATTGCTCTAAACTGTATATACGAGGGTGGTCTGAAAATTTGCCGACTCAGATAATTTCAGAAAAAATGTCTTGTATCTTTGTTAGGTGGTAACCTTTTTATACCACCCTTGTACTTACGCTTGCTCTATACTTACTGTATATTCTCGTTGTTTTGGGAAACGTTGTATGATTCTGAAGGAATATTTACCATGATATTACAAAAGAAATTCACGACTTGAAGGAGAAAGAACAGATTACAAGATCTGTATCTCTTGTACCGCGGTTAAGAATTTGTAATTGAGAACATTTTTGCGTTTCTTTCTTCAGGACATTTGGACCCAATGGGTAAGTAAATTGTAATTTGAGCTATCCGACGCTTAATATTAAAAACTATTTATTATTGCTGGAAATACTCACCATGTTTTGATCACTGCATTCATCATACGGTCTGACTGACCGTTTAATAGAAGTCATTACCATGTTATTGAAAATCGGGGTTACAACTTAAAAAGTCCGAATAACTTTACCTTTTCAGACTCGATTGAATTTCGATGCAAATACATCACCTTAATAATAATTCCTTTGGTTTTTTTATAAATATTAAAAATTTCAAAGCACTACTTAATCAACTAACGTTTCACAATGTTAATGTGTAAGAATATGAACATTATTACTCTAATCTGTAATTTTTTCGCTCTGTTATTTTCGTACATCTTACCATCCCTTTGATACACAGTCAATGAGCAGGCCAAACATTGCCAGACCGGCTTGTTGAACAAGGCATTCAGAACCTTCCTGAATAAACGTATTTTACTCCAGGCTGCAATGGGCGTTCAAATTATTTTTCTCATTAAGACTTAGCTTGCTCGCAAGGCAGTTGTCCGAGTTAATGTGATGAACCGTAGTTAAGTTTTAACTGGACTATATTTTAAAATAAATTTAATATAATGCATATTTCATCAAAGCTCATCACTAAGGAATGAAAAATCTGATTGATCTCGCCTTGCATTTGGAATGCGAGCCATTTTCATTGGATTCCATTGCCACGATAGTTGACCCTAAAATATTTAACGAGGCTCATGCATATTTCTCCTGAAAGTGAAATCTTCCGTTTTGGAAGCATCCGCTCAAAAGTGGGAAAAAATCCCTTCCGTCTCTGGCTTAACGGGAGATGGGTACGCATTTATACGCACGCGGTTGTGTACGGATACCATGTTTTTTCCTTCAAAAAGTGAGGAATTCCCGTATGTGTGGTTTGGTTTACTCACTGGTAAAAGGGCAGCATGGGGCAGCAAGAGAGGGATGTATACATGTATATATATATATATATATATATATATATATATATATATATCCCTGCCCCATGCTGCCCTTTTTCCAGAGAGTAAACCAAACCACATATATTATATATGTATTATATATATACTATATATTTTCATATATATATCTATATACATATATATATATTTCTATATACATATATATATATTTCTATATATATATATATATATATACATACATGGATATATAGATCTCAGCCCTATATATAAGGGAATAAGGCTGGCAGAGAGAGAGAGAGAGAGAGTGCCCGAAAATGAGGCACATAGTGAATATATAGGAAATGAAATTTTTTTGCAAACCCTTTTCCTTCCCGTGAAACGGAAGGACCCTTGCAAAAAAATGTACCCCCGAAACCCTCACTTTGCCCCTTTGGAGTTGATGCGCTCGATATTTTAAAGCGCGATGTCACTTGACCCCGCGGGTGGTGACCCCCCTCTATGCTTAAGTTTCCTTTTGGTGCTCGGCCCCAGAGTCGTCGTAGGGGAAGAGGTGGGGAAGAGGGCGTTGGACGGGGAGAGAGGGGACAGTACTGGGGCACGGGGGCACGTGCTCTGCCAATGTAAACCGCTCATCTCTCTTTCACCCCCGCTTTATTTGCTGCCCTAAGAGTCTGTGCTCCCACGAGAACGGAATGAGTGGCATTTTGGCCCCGCAACTCCTTCTCGGACTTCCGTTGCCCTCCCATCGCAGACTTTCACCATCCTCGAATCGGATGATTATCAACCTCTCCCTCATTTGGAGTTGCTCTTTTTGGCAGAAAAAACTATCTCTAAGATGTAACGAAGATAAATTCCAGGCCCTTTTACTTTTATTCCGCAAAAGGCATCCAAAAGACAAATGCTCGTAGAGACGACTCGCGGGAAAAACCGGGATTTTAACTCATTCACTGGATGACATACCATGGGTCAACTTCGCTACATTGAGGCTGCATTGCACAGAACACTGTTGCTCTTCGTGTTCTTCAAATACGTCGCTCTGTTTTAATCATGAAAATTTAATAACCTAAAATTTCTTTCCTACAGTAGATGCTACAAACAGATCGGTTTAGAATGGATAACAACAAATACTTTGCACTCCTATTAAATAATAAATTTTTCAAGGCAAAATAAGTAGTTCCAGTTTAACTATCGTCATCAAATGCACTCATTGTAGCGTAAATAAAATCACTTCACTAAAATGAATACACATAGTTCCACTATAGGAAATAGTTCCGCTAAAATTGCGGATCAATAGTCATCTATTTTCGTCGTTTAGGTGTTCCAATGTTTAGAATTTCAGATGAGTGACCATTTACTTTATTCAATTGGTATTGAAGCCATAAATTTTTATGAATCTGGAAAGAAACTACGAGGATTGAAAATACCAGAACAAAAAGATGAAAAAATGTCAAACTTTGGTGTGAAAAAAAAGGTTTTCCTGTGATGGAAATATGCAAAAAAGGAGAATATAATAAGTGATAGGTACGGAAGAAAGATGTTAACGTTTCGTTTGTAGTGTGTGATGGAAGGAATGATTGTTTTCGTGAATAATGTCCAATGTTGTGGCTATTGGTCAAAATGGTATTGTAAAAACTTCGTAAATTTTCGCTGTTTTTCAACATTTCCTAGAAGTATCTAGCCCTTCAGTTTCAAATCGACTGAAATTTACTTGCGGCAGCTTACTGAGCGGTCTAGTAGATGAGACCAGTCAGGTTTTTTTTTCGGCCGTAGCGGTCGCCTGGTGCACGTCCGAATTCAAGGGAGGTATTTCATGAATGTGTTTAGCCTAAACATGATTCAGTCGGAGTTTCAACATGTTTTTAGACACCCGTGTTTTAATTTAGGTACATAAGTTTGTAAGGAATGATTTAAGCGAAATGGAAAGCAACAGGGTTTCTTGTGTACTTTTTGGTATTTTTCCTTTCTTCTCGATCTGGGTCAACTGATACCAAGAAGAATTATACTTAATTGATTCTGTATTTAAATGCATATGGAAGAATTACAGACTAAGATTGTTTGTTACATGAGCGAACACGTCCAATTCCAATGAATTAATCATGTGATGAATTGTATTTTATTGAAAGCAGTAATTTTAGCTAATTTTATTAATATTTAAAATGTTCACTTTTTACTCATTTTTTAGATTTATAACTTCTTAAAATTATTCATTAGGAATACAATTTTTAATCTAAAGAATTAAAATTAATTATAAGTCGATTATCGCCTTCATTTTCATGACGCATTGTTTGGGTCTAGTAATGAGTTTTTTTACTTTTGAAATATTTGCAAATAAAGCATAATATAAGTGTGAAATAGAGAGTAAGTGAAAAATCCTTCAATACGTGAGTTTAAATATTTAAAGGCATTATAAAACTTAATTGAATGAAAAAAAGAATCCCGCGATCGTTGTCACTTCATTTGCTACTTTGTAAAAATGTATCTTACTGCTTTCTACTAAGAAACGTATATTACTCCTCTCGTAGGCTTACAATTAGTGCAGTTTTACATTGTGAGAAGCAAAATTTATATAAATGTTCCCAATTATCACATCAACGTACAGGTTAGGGACTGCGCTAGGATATGTATAAAAATATGTATATGTATGAAACGTTCCCCCCACCTTTTCTCACCTATTTGATAACCCCAACCCCCTCATCCCTTACCCTTCCCTCGTGGTGCTACACCCCATGCCACACACCTTTTTTGGTGGCTCGCAGGGTATTTATGTAGATGATCTTTCAGGCTGATCGCCAATCTGGACGTTCTTTTCATTAATGCTTTTTTGTTTAGTTGTTGTTTTGGAAAAGTTGGTGCTTGTTATTGAAATCTTTAAGCTCTCATCTTTGTTCATTTAATTTCTATGGCAAAATGAAAAAAATTAATACGCCATAAAGTTTATGAGCTGTATACGACTTCGTTAAACACAATTTATTCGAATGTTTATACTTTCGCAGGGTTTATCGAAAATATCCATCTTGACTTGACTGTTCATTTAGTATTTAAACGGTAATATATTAATAGAATGAGTAAAATCCAAAGAAATATTTATGCATTAAAAGAAAATGTCTTAAGGAGTTAAGTTTATTTTTAAGAGGTGCATTCCTTAATATAATTTTACTGAACTTCAACAGTAATTGCACATATTTATTTTTAAATAAAATCTCTAATATTATTCCGTGTTTCTTCACACTTGAGTTAAATGTCTGAACATTAAATGAGATAAAATATTTTAGTTTAGATGTAGGAGCCACAAATCTATAATATGTAAATAGACGATAATATACTTAAGTCGTCGTCGCAAATACCACAATCAATATTTCAACATGCTGATGACAAAATCATAAACATGAAAAGCTTCATGTGATGCTACCGTCTGAAAAAATTCACAATAGTTGATCATCCGATTGCGAAAATAATTAAATACAAGAAATAAAGGAGAGGTAATGATTTGTAAATTAAATTTTCGTAATTTGGATATGAAACCATGGAGATTACCAGCACAATGTTAACAGAGTAATACCACTTAGCTTTGTGATTAATGAAATGCTTTAGCAATAGAAGATTTTTTATTCCCCAACAACGTCGTTGACTTAGTAAAGATAGGTGACAGTTTTTTCAGGTGTTGAATGTGCGTAACTCTAATGTTCTCTCAAAATTCGTATATTAATCCTTAGGCTTTGGCGACGTCTGTCTGATGAAGGATCCATGTTGCGACGGTATATGTGTTTCCTAAAACAACGTTATCTTAACATTCAATCAACGACTAATAGGAACCAGTGTTGGGGGATTAGATCAGTGGAAAGATAAATGTCTGTTATAATTATTTTCTGCCTAATTTGGTCACGGTGAGGTAAAATCATTCAGATTATGGATTACTGACATTTTGCTGCGTAGCCAGAATTAATGTGAAATATGGAGGCTGGAGGTAATTAATAGGGAGATGATAGTACTGAGAGTCTCAAATGCTTAAAAAATAAATAGAAAATCAAACTATAAGCTAAAAAAATTGTGTAGATGGAAAGATTAATTTATTTGGAAGTATTAGGGATATAAATGATCATCTATTAAGATCATGAGGAATAAGATCTCCATCGTTGAACGAAGAGTAATGATGACTGGGAAATTAGCCATGGAAAAAAGAAAAAAGCGTTATTAAGATTTTATTATGATGCAAGATGTTGTAAATACAGCAAAATGAATGATGGTGGTTGAACATAAATGGGACACGTTAAAGATATATACTTTCCAAGGTCGGGTTATACCACGTCTCATTTCCCCTTGATTCAGAGCGTTCATAATAAGCAAATACGTGAATGGAAGAAGAAAAATTGGGTAAGAAGACACAGAATGACAATGAAGACTTTAAAAATATAATTATGGAATAGATGAAGCTGTTGGAGAATTTGAAAATGGCAGAAAGAGTGGATGGAGTTAGTATCGACCTTCAGCGGGATGCTTTAAGGCTCTGAACGGTCCCATTATGAGGTTGGGATAGAAGAGTGAATTTCTGACGAATGGGAAAGAAAATATTCATTTTGTTTGAAGACTAAGAGCAAAATTATAGGAGCCTAAAACATAGTTTGCACATAAAAGGTGAATATAAAATTATAGTTTTCATGATGAATAATATTTTGTGATGTTTTTCTGTGATCTGAAAAATTACAACTAACCAAGTACTAATTTCAGAACTCAAAAGCAGGGATAATAGTACTTTCTAGCTACCCCATATCCCAAACATAACAGTATTGGACTCTGTTTTGTACGCAGTATTTGGTTTATGAATGCAAAATCCATTAAAGGCATATCAGAGGAGGTTTAGCCTGTTTGAAAGTTCTCTTAAATGAGAAAAACTATTAAAGTAGTAGTTAACAATTTGGAAAGGTTGAGATTTCACTATTGATAAGACCTATTTAATTTGAGAATATTTGATTTTAATAATCAAATATCAACCGTGTGTCGTGCCCAGTAGCGGGAGAGGCAAGGCTTCCGCGGTCGTCATCTCACGAAACCCTTGCAAAGGAAAACCAGGCCAGGAACGCAGTAGGATAGAGGACGCAGAAGAAGAAGACCAAATTAGTTAAAATAGGAATTTTGGAATTTTAGGATAATGTTGAGGACAGGAAAATTAGACAATATTATGCGATTAATAGAAAGAGGAAATATCGATATTTTAGGTTAATGCGAGGTTAGATGGAAGGATGCCGGAAATTACTGGAGTGATAATTATAGAATAACATACAGTGGCGGGGACGAGAGCCAACGAGAGGTTGCCATAATAATAAATAAAGAGGTAGAAAGAAGCGTAGTAAACATAGAACGAGTAACGGATAGACTATTACTGGTAGATATAAAAGCTTAACCGTCGAACTTGGTCATTGTTCTGGTATGCATGCCACCGTGCAACCATAAGGTGGAAGAAGTCACTATGATTATCGGTTAGAGGACCTAGTCGCGTGGGGATTGTAATGCGACGATAGGCGAAGGAAGAGATGGTGATAATGTGGGGGACAACGGTTTAGGCACGAGGAATGGCTGTGGAGAGAAAGTAATTAAATTCTGCAGGGGACAGGGGTTAGTTCTCACTGGCACTTGGTTTAGACACCACAAAAGGCGTAGGCATACATGGAATATGCCAGATGACTCGGAAAGGTATCAGTTAGATTATATTCTGGTTAGGTACAGGTTTAGGAACAGTGTGATAAATTCGCACAGCTTCCCGGGAGTGGATGCGGACTCTAACCACAATTTGTTTGTTATGAAGTGTAGAACCCGTTTGAAAAAGAAGGCGCGGGCGGTGGGTTATGTAATCGAATAAAGAAGCACTAACTGGATTGAAAAGGAAAGGGATTCAGCAGACTGTAGAGAAAATCATGGATATACCATCATATATATTTATAGTCATGGAAATAGGAATATATCAAAAAGGAATGGGAGAAATCCTAAGGGGGCAGGAAAAATGGATGAAGGGCGTATTAATCGGCAGTGTAATGTTAAAAACTGTAATAGAGGGGAGAATGTTAGGCAAACGAGGAAAGGGCAGAAACAGGATAGGGATGTTGGACGGGATGAAGGGAGGGAGGAGGAACACAGAGATGAAGGACTTGATGTAGAGTAGGATGTTGCGTTTTCTTAGGAGAAACAAACAATTTATTTGGTGGTTGTGTCCATCCAAAAGCTACCCTAACCGATAGATTACTTAATCATAATAATAAAATATGTTAGTATACCATTATAACCAATTTTTTTAGGACTAATTCTCAACTCAAGTATGAATACAATTATTTACACCGTTTCTTAACTATTTGCAGGAATTTTGCGGGTGGGTAAAGAATTTTATCTTGGATAACGATGATGTAAAATATGGTATTTTTGATGATTTTAACTCTCAAATATTTAATTCCTGTACAGAATTTTGATCAATAACCCTCCATTTCTTCTATCGGTTCAAGTAACGGCAACGCTACCTGCCAATGGTTACCCGTTCAAAAAGGAAGTTATTAATCAGCTAAAATCCGCACACATCCCTAACGCGTTCCAATATCAATGGCTGGTGATACGGTCAACATCATCCCCTATTTTTATCTTCCATGTGTTGTGCTCTTCGATCCACAAGCCTTTGAATACCGGCGCGTTGACCCGCGCCTTTCGCTCAGCGTGGAACTCACAATTACTCACTAACGAGGTACATGAAAATTGAGATTCCCTTTCCTCGTTAATAAGCGTAGCGCCCCGGTTCCCAAAATTCTCAAATTTCTGCTTTTCTTCCCTCCATCCCTTTCCAACCCTTCCATTCTCTCCCAGAGAGGAGTTCTCTATTCCTCAGTGTGACGCCTTCATTGTGACCCTTTGCCCAAATCCTTAATTAATCGCGGCTACCAATAGTACTAGAAGTTTCATAGACGTGCCTCGTGGATTGGAACCCTCGCGATGTTTTCTTTTTACCTCAATTTTTCCTTATTTTGGCATTTTTTGCGAAAGCTAGTGATTTTATTTACGCTCTGATCATTAGGTGATGGAAAACATCATTGATTGTTTATGACGTGCTCAGGAAATTAAAATTCGAGGAATACACATTTCACGGTCACGGTCCCAAAAAGTGGAATCAAAGGAGGTGGAATAATTTTAGGATGATTTTCGATATTCCAAAAAAAATAAAGGAATCATTTTTTCCAATTAAAATAAAAATCAATTTTCCGTATGGGTGTTGGTTTTTTTTAGGGCGTTGGCAATGAGATATTGCTCTCATGAGTATTCAGCGAACTTTATTTGAAATTCATCGCGTTTTTTGGCGTGTAAGAGTCATTTTAAATACAAAAGATTTTGCATTATTTTTCAGTAGCCAACAGTAGTTAGCAATGGAGATACGACTGAAAAGATTAAAATTAAAGTTTTCGATTGTCATGGAGACATAAAAATGTTAAGCAGATTTCATTAGAGCCCAGATATTAAACTAAATTTTAAAGAATATTATCTGGATAGAGTGTTGCAAATTAATACCATGAAACTGGTAATAATTATTATTTAATATTTGGTAGTATACTGTTCTACGTAATTTTTGGATGGATTCAGACGGATCATGGCTATATTTACCTGTTCCATTCAAAAAGACACAACCTGACAACGAAAAATACACTTAACTGGTCATCAACTTCAAAACTTTCAATATCCATTCATTCCAACCAAAATACCCATCCTTGTCCTACCCCTATATCACTTTCTTGACTCCATGCCCTCATATCACAGCCTTCAGCAATCTGTCGCCAATTATACGAGGGTAATCCCAAAAGTAAGGTCTCCAATTTTTTAGAAATAGAAAAATCTATGTTGTTTTT
This sequence comes from Hetaerina titia, assembly GCA_037158775.1. NCBI lineage: Eukaryota > Metazoa > Arthropoda > Insecta > Odonata > Calopterygidae > Hetaerina > Hetaerina titia. The sequence continues at coordinate 65,809,391 of CM073777.1, read as the reverse complement.
CCTTTCCTCCCTGTTTAATAATTTCTATCCTTCTACACCCACATTTCAAAAGCCTACAATCTACGCCTACCATTTGTTTCAACGAATATGTCTCCGAGCCGTAAAAAACCCAGTTTTTTCTCAAGATTATCACATGGTTTCTCAATATGCTTGCTCAAGATTCCCGTCGTTTACTTTCTAGTTCTTGAAAAATAATTTGTCCTACGCGTATCTTCTTCTGATGTTCTTACTGGAACAAAATACTTCCAAGAGAGGTTCCACCTGATCTTATTTTTGCCCTTCTACAAGCCCCGTAATTTAACGTTTGAATTAATCTCTCTCCTTCTTGAAAATCACTCAGTCTTTGTTTTGTTAACAACGATTATTATCTGATACGTGTCTCACTGATTCTCCAGTTTTCTCTGCAATACTCGTAATCTCTTTACAGACTGGCTAATCAAAGCTCGATATTTCGCAAACCAAACTGATTTTAGGAATTCCCCACAGGCTTTCTTTCTTATCTTTAATTATTCTCCCGCATCTTTCACATTGAATGTATATCAAAAATCATGGTTGTCAATCGGCACACAATGTCACACTCCTCTTATCACACTGCCCATCCAGACTTTGTCCACCACACTCACCTGAGCAATGTAAAACATCTAAATTTTGCGAATTATTCTTCGTTGCCTCCAAACGACTTTTACAGAATCAATTCCAGTCCAAAATTATTTCCTACAACACATTAATTAATCCTACCCAATGTAAACTATTAGAACGTCTTCTCGAAATTTACTAAACAAACAAATACAACGTGATTGAATTCTACGTTACTCTATTAGAGGTCTAATAGCTACTATAGCATCGCGCATGACTCTTCCCATTCTGAGCCGAAACTGATCATTCCCTGAGTAATCATTACCTCTCTTCCCCATATTCATATTGATTATTCTGAATGCCACTTGTTCTGTGGGCGAATTCATACCTGTAGTCCCCACATTTAGCTGCCGCTCCATTTCCTAAGATGGGAAAGGACATTAATCTGAAGAAATCTTCCGCCCATAATCTTGCCCATTGAATACTATTACTCAGCTACTGCCGATTCCGCTTTGCAAGGATTTTTTTATGACGGCCACAGAAGATAAGATAAATAATGGATATAGTTTCCATTGCTTTCCTCAATAGTGTTTTTAACGTAACACCATACCTCAATGGCCACGGCACGGCAGAGGTAATCCTTTATGGAGCAGTTATCTTTGCCTCCGCCAGCAAAGCTCAAGGGGTTATCAGTACACACAAGCTCTTCCAACACGTTAAGATTGTAGTTCATGTGTAGCATGAGCCAGAATAACTTTTATAATTTAAAGAAGTTCATGTATTATAGACGGAATGTTAACTTTGTTAAATCTGAAAGCCAATCGTCTGTTTGACATGGATAACAAATACGTATAGCCTGGAAATAAGGAATGTAATTAACTAAGCCACAAAAATTCCAGGAATTATGAGCAAATTATGCGAGCAGCGCCTTTCTTCTTCTTGGAAAAGTGCGGAAAAATTATATTATTGATGCATTGTGCGGAGAGTTATTTTATGTAAAAATTAATGATGGTAAACAGCTACAAAAATTTAGAATCAAAACGTCAGCGACACTACAATTTGTAGTGCTCTCTCAACTGATATTTATTTAAAAACGACAGTAAGCTTTTGAGGAAAATGTCTTCTTGCACAAATTATGTTTCCAAACCTTAGGTACATTTTGAAATGACAGAATAGCAGATACAGAGAAAAAATAAGACTACAAAATGTATTTTGGGGAATGTATGCTTACATGGATACGTGACTCTCTATGAATCTACATGAATTTTTATGCCTTCACGACACACTAGACGGGTTTAATAGAAGAAAGGATCCTATATTTTAGAATCGATGGTGAAATTTCTGTAACTGTTTTTTTCCTTTCTGTAGAAGTAGGTTCATGAAGGTGACTGCAATATATGCAATGTCCAAACATGAAATATTGACCTACTTCTCGATTAGGTGGACACTATTTTACCCGCCGAACCTATTTCAATTCATCTTTTCCACAGTTACTATCTTCTGTCATACTATCCGAAATATTTAATCACCTTTTCTCTCATTCCTTCCTAATACACATTTTCTCTTTAAGACATTTTTCACATTCCGCTTCCTGTCATCGTCTCCACAATCTATTGATACATATCTTACTCGAATGCATTACATAGCATTTTGTCTTCTCATAAAATATCCGACGCCCCTTCACATGTAATCCTCCCAGCTAACAAATTGATGTTTAAAAATCTTTAATGACATGTCTACACTCAGTAGAAATCATAAAATTCATCTTTATGCTTTTCTATAGTGCGTTTAACTCTTCCTACTGCACTGTTAAACACTTAACTCGTTTTTGTCGAAGATACTCTAAAAATATTAGCATTATTGGTATGAGAACTTCGCTGTTGTAAGGAAAATGGACTATCTAATCTGTGATATGCAATAAAAGTTTTACTAGCGAGCCTTATTACTTGATAGACAAGAGTAATAGCATGCCTTTATACCGCTGCGTAGATTTTCGCGGCGGTGGCTTGAAGAATTCTGCATATTCGGGTTTTCACCGCGTTGTTGTCGGCTTCAAACAACAACGCGGTGAAAACCCGAATATGCAGAATTCTTCATGCCTTTATACCATTTCTAAGTCTTCTCTTCCTTGAAAATTAATTTAAAAAATGGATAATATTTTTATCAGTTGTATCATCTTTCAGGATATTACAAAATAATTTGAAAATTTTAATCTGAAATTATACTGTGAGTAGGTGCATGCTGATTTTCAAACAGTGTGGCCTTAGAGTGCTTGTCAGGGCAGGGTCCAGTTAAGATATTAGCAAGCTTCACGAGCGCTATTTCCACCCATTGGGGATTGCGAGCCGCAAAAATATATTATTTCAATTCTACTCATTATGGTGTCGATTAACATAGGTTTATTACACAATGCTCAGGTCGGAAATCATAATCTGTGGATGTTATGATTATGCAAGCCTTGTTTTTTTTCATAATTTTTAGGAAGTAAATGTTGAATAGTTTAAGCCTACCCTCAACTCAATTCGCGTTATCACCAAGGCCTTTCAGAACCATGACTTCTTTTTGGTTTGCATTATCCTAAGGTTTTCATTTACTTCTCATATCAAAAATGGCACATTTGCATTCCATTTTACTCCAATTAGTGGCGTGATTCATTCCTTCGCTGTCCGATCCTCTGCCATGAGATGGACTGCGGCTTTTCGGTTAGATGAGAACACTCCTTGCCAGAGCTAAGGCGCCTCAATTAAATTCCTTTTCTTTCAGCTTCTCCGAGGGGAAACGAAAATAAGAATTCATTAATTCCATCTCCTACTACGCTTTGTTCATCATGTTGAAGGGTTATATCTCCTATTAAAACGGGAAAAAATAAAAAAAATTAATATTCCTTTACTTCACTGATATTTGTTCTGCACAAATTGATTTCGTACCACAAAGAGATTCCCTTAGTAATTGCTAAAAATATTTGTCTAATTTCATATATTCCAAATATTCCAAATTAACCTATGCTCCATAAAATTACTAACTGAATGCATGACTTTTTCAACACTGCCCAATATTGGTTACTCGCATTAAAGACCCATGTGTGCTTTTGATGTCCTGTTCAAATCCACTTAAAATGAATGTATTTTTTAACGACGCGCAGTCTCCGAGCAAAAAAATTGACTATGAATCCTCTTCGATATCTCTATTTTCGACTGATTATGATATGTATTTTGCCCTTTTGCTTTTTGTGGCTACGATCCTTTGTCTCAGGAACCTTATGGACGCTGTTTAATAATACAGGAAATTTTATCGAGAAGTTGCTAATGTTATACAGTTTTTTTAATGATCGTTCAAGGAGATTTAAAAACAAGATTTCAGTAAAGTAGTTCAGTCCAAACACGTTCTCTTAATGTACATGAGCGCATTTATCATATCCTATATGAAAGAATTTATCATAAAAATGTTTTAGATTCAATAACTGATGAAAATCAATTAAAACGGTGGCCATTAGGCAAAGTTAACTTAAATTTTTGTACCTTTGTGATGGATTATAATGATACTAGTATCGTCCTCTTGCAAAGAAAATAAGCAAATATCTACCTATTAAATATGAGGAATGAATAGAGATTTTAATATGAGTGGAAATTAAGAGAAGTAGAAAGTATGGAGAGCTAAAAGAATGAATTATTGTAATTTTTACCTTGAATCTTAGCATATTTGGTATTAGTAGTTAACCACTAACATAACGTATACATACTAACATAACACTGGTCGAGTATATGAGAATAAATGATTCACCCAGGACTACTACTTAGTGTAACTAGACTCATTTACAACTCAAATAATGGAATACCTATTCCTTTTTTATAAAGACCAGAAAAGGAAATTAAACTGCTATTTACATTTTTTGTCATTATATATATATATATATATATATATATATATATATATATATATATACATATATAATTATAATACACAGGATTGGTCTGAAAAGTTTCCGACCTAACAAAGATACAAGACATTTTCCTGAAATTTTCCGAAATTTTCTGAATTGGAAACTTTTCAGACCACCCACGTGTGTGTGTGTGTACATATATCTATGTATATAAATTGAAAAATACCCTAAATAATTATTCCTCAGTAATATTTTAAGTAAGCTAGACTGGATATAAATGGGTTGTATAGATAGTTTCCTTGATACTAAATTTTTTAACAAAGTTTTCACTCGTTTTTAACGAAGGAATTTATTCAATTAGTAAAGAAAGAAAGAAAACACGGCAATTCCACATTTACACTTTTATTAGACGACCATGGTTTCACCACTGCGTGGCATTTTCAGGTATCTTTCACCTGAAGATGCCACGAAGTGGTGAAACCATGGTTGTCTAATAAAAGTGTAAATGTGGAATTGCCGTGTTTTCTTTCTTTCTTTACGATGGAAAAATTCCACGAAGTAACTGCTAAAACAGTCTCTTATTCAAATAGATTTTTTTTCTGAGGTTGTATCCGAAAATATGTGTATTAATTTTGTAGAATGTTTGATTGTATTTTATTATTTACAAATAATTAATTCTGTGGTAAAAATAAAAATGTAACGCCGTGACGAAAAAACCGCCACTAACTTCTGTAACTCATCGTCGGAACTCGCTTGGAATTCAACGCCTTAACCCTTTTACGATGCGCGAGATGTGTTTATTTTGCTGAAATTATGCACCAAAAGTTTTAAGAGCATCCCTTTTATCCTTTAAAGTCCGTCGTGCGTGGAAAAATTTCTCCTGCGTAGTCCGGCCGCAACTTTCAAAGTATTAGCTCTCAAGGTTTATGCAGTCCAAGATGTAGCACGGTTTGAAAATGCCTGTCAAAGAGCATGAGCTCTTCAGGCATCAGATGGGCGAAATAGCCAGAAAGGGCCGGGAGATGGGGAGAGCACTTGCCTGTTGAGGAGGAACAGAGCGGGTGGACGGGGGGTAAGAGAGAGAGAGAGAGGAAGTTAAGTGATGGGACTAACTACGACATCGGGGGTCCTTTCGGCGTCAGGTGGCGTCGCATCGTTTTCAAAGGAATGGTGCTAGAGAGATAGTAGTGAGTGTGATGTCGGAGTTGGCTTTTTGAAGTCACTTCTTCCCCCATCTTGTTTCGTTGCATGCCTTACGGAAGGGATATCTTCCTCAATCGCGTAGTTCAGTGAACACATTAGCATTGGCTGCAAAAAGGCGCAAAAGATCTCACGCCTTGTTGTGATTATAATGAGATGAATAATAATACCCCTTTTGACCACTTTACGGTTGTAACGAATTAATTAAAGCCTGGGGCGGCTGCACCTGAGATATGAAGAAATTTGTTAAAATAGAAAATGTTTAGAAGAGAGAGAGATAGAGAGAGAGAGAAATGTTTAGAGAAGCTTAAGAAGGCAGTGAAGGGGAAAAGTAACCGGTTCCAATAATGAAAAGTATGCAGGATCGATATTGATCAAAGAAGTCCGGAAAATATGGCGATAAATGGAGCAAAAGTAGTGTTAAGATATTGTCAGATAATCAAATCGGACGATTCGTTGGGGAAATCAAGAGAACATTTAAAGAATAAAACCAAATAAAGAAAAACAAACAGATAATTTGGGGATATTTATTTAAATAAGGACGGAAAATAAATGAGAGAAATAGGAAATTGAGTCAATCTTATGATTTATATAGGGGCATGATATTTCATATTTAACTATGGTATTCTTAATGAGGTCCAATCTTCTGCATATTTTCTTCTGAAGGATATTAGTAAAAAGCGGGATTGGAAACCTTATAATCAGCATTGACTGCTGACATTGGTTAGATCTAGGCTAACAATTTTTGAGGAAGCTACGGATTTTAACTAGAAAAATACCCCTAGCTAGGCTAGGGGTATATTTTTAGTTAAAATCAATGATAATATCCTTAGACAGTGGATAATTTATAATTTTTTTTTTTAAATCCACGAATTCCGTATTTAGAGCCCTATAATCAGTCGACAATCCAGAAATATGCTATGGAATAATTTTTCAGATGCATTAAATGCTTGAATTACAAGATACTTTCTTTCATGATCTCGTACTTTCCAATTCTTTCCCTTCGTCAATATCTAGCTGAACTCTTCTCTGATTTTTAAACTCAAGCTTATCATATACTCCTCATGCCCATTAATTTCTTCGTTCGTTTTCTGTTTTGGTCTACATCGCTCCCATCTGCGGTCTCCTTTGAATTGTAAATTTTGCTCATTTTCTCTTTAGCATCATTAATCAGGACCCGCAGCTAACTGGAGAACACTGTTTACTTTTACGTGTGGAACCTACTGTGATACTTTCGCGGTGGTTCGAAGAGATATCCCTCCTGATGTGCAAGAGTTACGACAGTTTATTTAAAACTTTACTCAAGAAATGCAGTATCACTTACGTATGCATAGTGTGCATTTTGCTAATTGCTGTTGTCTAAAAGGCTGCTACACAGCTTTACGTGAGAATGAGAACACTCAGTTTTTGGAATAAATCTTTTTAGTCAAGAGGCTTCAGTGGAGGCGGTGAAACTTATGAAAAAGGGTTAAAATTTCCCGTAAGGGATGACATACACATTTGTCAGAAAAGTATGAACTTTTTGGAAAATGAAACTATAGGTAAATTTTTTTGAAATTTTGGGAGACGTTAGAAATTAAAGAGCTTTTACATTCAACCACCTTATACAATAGATTATTATTATTTAACTAAGCAGCAATGTATAATTTTGAGCAAATTGGGTCATAATATGAGAGGAAATCATCAGTTAAAAGAGCAGGGTAAATTAATATAAATGTTAATATATTTATTGAAAATTAACATATACTATATACAATGATTCAACAGATAGTTTTTCTTAGGAGTACCGTTTAGTGGGAAATTATCATTCTAAGTTTATAACATAAATGAGTAGAGAAAATTTCTTTTCGGTATTATTTCATTAGTTTTCTTTAGGTTCAAAGGACAAAAACATTTCACTAAGGGAAAATAGGAAACCCTAAATATTTAGAAGTTATTATACAATAGCCGTAAATAGTTTTTAAGAGTTATTCGTAGTTTTATGATTCTAATTATTATAAAAATTCGCAATTACTTACGCAACGCGTAAAATTAATTTGTCATTAAAAGCTTTAAAATATCTCAGTGTGCATAACGACAGATAGCCGGTATCAGAAGAACAAGCTAAATTGACAATTATTAATACTAACATTTCAGAAAAAATGTTTTAATTTTGTGGTTGCGACTAAAATTATGTACAAAATTTCAAACCAGTCTTGTCTTCTAAATACGATCGTGACTCAGCATTTAAAAATCAGTTGGGTTTGAAATCCTCGCTCGGCATCAAAAATGTACGCTGTGGGATCCGACAAACAAAAAAAGAGATTGAGTTTAATTCATCTTAGCCCCTTACTGCTGGTAGCGCTTTGTAGCCGACCCTGTTGAGTTTTAAAAAGATTGACGGAACTCACTTCCCAAAATTTTACCCGACTGTCCTTTGATTAAGGCGCGGCTGAATAAGTTCAAACCGGTCTTACACTAAATTTTTCAATGCAGGGATATTTTTGTCGTGTAATTCTAAGCCTTTTTGCTTGAAAAATCTTTTAGGGTCAAAAATGAATGGTCCCCTAATCCAGTTTACCAGTCCTCGACCCTCTGCATAACCAAACAAGTTCTCTTCCGGAATCCATTTCCCGGATCCTTTTATCCCTTTATAATTAGCAACTCAGTTAAAACTAAAGCACTCAATTTTATTCATTTCAACTGTACTAAACCATGTAATAACGGAAAATGAAAAAAAAGTCATCGTGTTGGAAAAGGAAATTAAATCTTAACTTAATATCAGTGCTTTTTCGTTAGCATTGTTTCGGACTTTGCCTATTCCACAAATCAGTTTAACGGAAGGACACGTGAATAGAATTTCCCTAAGAATCCATTAAACGGATGGGAAAATCCGCGGAAATGATATTTAAATCATCTGAGAAAAGTCATTACTGCTACCAGCGATTGAATAACGGTATCTATGCTAAAAGATGTTTGTCTGCAGAAATCTCTTACGATTCACGATGTATTTTAACCTACCCTTTTAACTATTCAATCATCATTTAGCATTAAAATTCACAAATGATGGCACTGTTGTTCATATACAGGGTGAAGCGGAATGAACTCCCTGATTTGACGGGCAAATTAAGAAAAAACAGCCAAGATAATTGAAAAAGGTTTTTATTTATTCCTGAAAACTACGTCCAATGCCATTTTTTTCATTAGATTTTGAAAATTATTTCATCCTGCTGACGACCTTGGTGAATCTTGAACCTTGAATCATTAAAAAAAATGTTCGAAAACTCTTCTCGGCATATCTTGCGTTATTCCATCGATGACATCTGTAATTGCCTTCTTAAGAGCTTCCAAGGTCCTTGGTCGAACTTTGTAACCCTCAGCTTTGAGCTAGCCCCAGAGGAAAAAATCACACGGGGTAAATCCGGGGATCGAAGGGGCCATGGAACATCCCCTCGTAAGGAGATCAGGCGACCGGAAAATTGTTCCTTCAAGATTTCGCGTGAACGGCGGGTGGTATGAGGCGTGGCACCATCCTGTTGAAACCAAAAGGCTTCTGTGTCATATTCCTCGTCATATTCTTCCATTTTGGTGAGTAAAAAGCTCTCCAGCATCTCACAATAGCACTCAGAGTTCACAGTAACAGTAGAACCTCACGATTCGAACAAGTAAGGCCCAATAATGCCTATTGAGGACACAGCTCGCTACACTGCCACTTTGGGGCTATAAAGAGGTCTTGGGTGACGTTCGCGCGGGTTTTTCGTCGCCCAGTAACGAAAATTTTGTTTATTTACTGAGCTGGAAACGTGAAAATATGCTTCATCGCTAGAGCACAACCCCCTCTGCGTCGCCACCATACTATCATTGTTCTTAAAGAACGTTTCTGCGACATAGCCTCGATGCTCACCCGACCACTGTATGGTATTAACTACTAAAAATAACGTTCCTTTTTTCAGCTAACGCCACTACTCCCACAACATTAATTTACCTTCGCGCTCTTTGATGATTTTTTAAAACTAGGGTATCTGTTCTGCCCCACTCTGTAGTTATGCTTCCCTATGTAATTTTTGGCCGAATTTGATAGCTACCTTTGGCAGGTGAAAAGTCTTCAAACATTTTTCGTCTATTGAATGACGAGAAGCGTAAAGCACCAGCTATCCTTTGGCAGTATCCATACTTGGTATATTCAAAATACCATTTGCGTGGACGTCCGATTTGCAAGCTATGACTACGGGAATTGGCAGATGGCAAAGAGAAATGCGGATTGATATGTGTAATGTATGTATATTACCATGCTAATCCAATAATTTTTCGGGTATCCCGTGCAATTGAATGAATAAATCTTTAGTCGGATAATATGAATAATAATTCATTATCACCAATATTTATTAAGAGTCTCAATATTGCTCGTTGTTGACATATCTTTCACATATTAAGCCATTGATGATATCAATAGTGTCTCTTGAATCTTCTGATAATATTATAACTGTAACTGAATTGGTTAATATCATCCCCTTGAGAGATATTTTGAAGTGTTAAATATTAATTTAAAATTTACAATGTTTCCATAGCACTACATTGTTTTAAATCTAATGCAGTGTCTGGAATTGATACCTATGCCTCAATTACATACAAAATTGCACATCAAATGTTGGCTCCTTTAAGTGTTTGGTCAGTTCAAGAATTTGGTTATTACCTTTGGCTTCTTTTCTTTAAGTAAACTATTATAACTTTTAGAATATCTACTGAAAAAATTAAGAGTAAAAATAAATTGAGAGAAAAAAATCACCAAAGTTCAGCTAAGTGAAAACTCGATTCTCTTTATTAATTGAAATTGTTTAGTTCTTAACAAACTGGAAGAATATTTTACAACGATTTCAATCTCGTAAAATTCTACTGGAGGCTATTATACTTGGGGTACTCCTCAAAATCATCTATGTTTAATATCGATGATAGTTACATACCAGGCACCTTGAGGAACTCTATAATAAATATGCTTCTCCTGCAAAGTTAAACTTGTGTTAATACCAAATTAAGATCTTTCCTCCATTTCCTCAGCCCGTTCTCCAATAAAGTTGGATTTATAATATTTATTTATATACCTTGGCTTTCATTCCCCATTCTTCTCTTACCGTCGAAGGGTCCCCACCCGTATGTTCATAAATAATGAAATGCGGCATCCTTATATATGTTTATGGTGGAGAAAACTAGCATTTTTAACATTTCCTCAATTTCACTCCAGGTTTTTTGAAAATTTTGGTTATTTTCATATGCTAGTTATATATTCATAATATATAATATGTATATATATATATAATAGGTTCAATAGAATTTTTCATGGTCATTTTATTTTGGCAATATCTCTTCTTTCTTTACACTCAGAATTACACTCATTGCGATCGAATCGGATCGTTTTTCCTCCAATGTGTCAACTTTGTGCAAATATAAAAACTTAATACGAGTAAAAGTAAGGTCTCCATTGCATCGTGCATACAATTGCGAATATTAGTTAAGGCACACATATCTACAAATATCTGATTAAATATTATTTTTAATTTAGTTTAATAAAATATTTATTTATTAAAAATAGCATTTTTAAAATGGTGAAACAAAAAACTATCCTTGGGTGAATGGGACTAGCCTTTGAAGCTTGGATTCATTAGCGTGCAGTCTGCCAAGAGAGATACTGCCTCTACTATCCTTCGCATAAGTTCACCTGGTAACATGAATCCCCATAATTAAACATTACGTGACTAATCTTCTCCTTGTGACAACCAAATTGCACTTTGTACTTTCTTCCTTGAGTAAGGGTCACAAATTGTACTTAGGTATACATTGTCGACAATTTCAGCGTTTGAAGCTCTTTGTGCTTCCATGTCCTAGCTGAATACCAATCAGCTGGGTGACTCTTCGGAATTAGGAGGGAAGTAACTTAAGTCATTGGAATCAGAAATCCCTCTTGGGATCGCTTCCGGTGAATAGATTTTGCATAAAATTATTCTTCATCCATCTACGTAAACATTCCCAGAAGACTTCCAACATCACCAAGTGTCACCCATGATGCGGGTTCCTAAGGCTCACCTGAGCGGGGAAATAATTTAGCCATCTCAACACTTCCCGTTTCAATTTTAATATTGTTGTGTATAGTCATACAAATTTAGTTCTCTATCTAACTCCGATTATTTAATCTTCATTATCCAATGGAGGAGTTTTCATGCGCATATGTATTTAATTTTCATGAGATTTAGGCAAATTTAATCAAAAATAAAAAAGGGTACTGAATCTGAAAGCTCGTATCTCCTCACAGAATTTATATTTTCATGTGACAGTACAAACAAAACAACTCCATGTACCTTAATTGGAAAATTACCAATAGTAATATTATGGGAATAATATCACTCTGAAAATCTATATAAAACAATTTACTGTAATTACATGTAGTTTTATGTCTTTATTTTGTTCGATTAGTTTTTATTTTGAGGACTACTCGGTTGATTCATTTAACCTTAATGATGTTTTTGTTGTTCGCATTCATTTGAGGGAATGTGGTGTTATTCCAGACCGCACATTGCTGTTCTTCGTAACGCTTTGCAATCGCCTGGGTAAAACGTTACAAAACACAATAATAATTCATGAGTTATCTACTATCTAACCGCAGCATCACTCGTTCCTGCTGTTAGGCAATGCGTACATTTAAAAACTTTTTCCTTTTTATCCCCCCCACCCCGCTTTAGCTCAGCTTGCCTCTACAGAAAAGGGCTTCTTTTGCCTTGCCTTTCCATTTTTTTATGCACTTGATTCTCTCCCATTTCCTGTTATCCCTCCTCCCATCCCAGGTTGTTCTCCAACTCCTCCCATCATCCCCTTCTCACCTCCAATTATCTCTGAAATATTCCTTTTATCTCTTCATCCAAAAACCAACCTCTCCCAATCTTTGCATTCATCTCTTTCTCCCTCTAGTCTCTAAATTCCTTTCTGAATTCACACTTTTGTTATTCCTTGCGATATCCGATGGCAATCTTTTTGTCCCAAATGAGAAAACGGGGTGATTTTAGGCCCCGCAAAGGAAGCCAGTATATTTTCTCTGAGGAAGAATCAGTAGAAGGATATGTACAGCAACGAATTTGCAAGTTAACATTATTCTTTCCCGTGAAGTTTTGTTCACCAAAATATCTAGTTAAATTCCTTTTATTTTGAATCAAGAAATATTATTTTCTGAAGGAGTGAAATTTAATATTTTCTTATCACCAGGATAAAACTGTTGTTAAATTCTATTTGAATGAGCACTCAAGAGTTATAAATCAGCTTGCAAATTGTGAAACCATTTGTCTTACTTTTTGTCCACGCTTGAAATCTGGCTATATTTCAGCACTAAGCCGAATAATTTATAAATGGAAATCCTCGAAATAAATATTAAATCGTGTGTACCTTCGTATATGTAGTTTCATACCTAATGGAGATGGGAAATAAATATATTTGTGTTAATTCAACTTGAATGATGTACAGGGTTCGTCCGGGAAATAAGTGTCATTGTCTCATTGTCTTTTTTGACAAAAGGGGAGTCGTCCACTACGAATTTGTACCTGAACGACAGACTGTAAATGCTGCATTTTACGTTCAAGTGCTCGACAGGCTTCGAAAACGAGTCGCCCGCGTCCAGCCAGCGATCAAAAACATCTAGTGGCTGCATCACGAGAATGCGCCGTCTCACACCGCGCTTGTCGTGTCGGACTTCTTGGCCAAGCACGGCGTGGCAATGCTGCCGCACCCGCCCTACAGCCCGGACTTGGCACCACCGGACTTCTTTCTGTTCCCGAAGATAAAGAGGAGTTTGAAAGGAACGCGATTCGGGACTTTGGACGCCGTCAAAGAGGCCGTGACGACGTGTCTTCGAGAGGTTCCCGATGATGCCTTCGCGGGAGCGTTCCAGGAATGGGAACGCCGCTGGAACAAGTGTATCGACTCATAAGGGTCCTATTTTGAGGACTATTAGCTTAAGATATGTAAAAGTGTAATTAAATTTTTTTTCCTGAGCTCAGTACATTTATTTTCCGGACGAACCCTGTATGAAAGCTGAATTAATGTTAATTATTTTAAATAGACTTGAATACTGGGTTTATTTTACTCATCATCAAAAACATTATTTAGTACTTTACCTAATGTATTCAGCAAAATACGGCAGGTGTGATGTGAATGTTAAGAGTATCTTCTTTTTTACCTCGCAAATAATCTTATTGATGACACTGAAACATATCATGAAATAGGATGGTTAGTAGCTTATCGTTTATTACTGATTTCTATGGTTAATTTAATTACAAATTACTCTAACCTCTCCGTAGAATATTTTATACTCCATCTGTGCCTTATAATTGCTACCAACAGAACCTTTCTTCAAAATTATCATGCATTTATTTAATAAACTATTCGGCCATTCCGTTAAGCCAAAATATGCGTATGAAACGAAATCAAACAATTGACTGTTCTGTTAAGCCATTATCCATTGCGTCTCTGACCATAATAGAGTTTAATAACATCCTTTGAGACAACTGGAAACTTAAATAAACATCGTCGTAGGTTCTTTACGTACGAGGTAGGTCCTATAAGTACCCGGCCTGACCTAGAGATGGCGGTATTTATTTAAAAAATATCACTGTATTAGAAATTACGTAATCTATAAAGCATATGTTTCAAGTTTGAAGACGCCACGTTGTTTAGTATTTGTTTGGCAGCCATCAGTATTAAAAGTTTTCAGTGAATTTGTGAAAATGAAGAAAGTCGGTTATCGTTATATGATACAATACTTTAATTTGAAAGGCCTCAACCGTACCAATATAAAAACTGAACTGGATTCTACTGTGGGTGAGTCAGCTCCTTCGTTTATAACAGTAAAATATTGGGTAGCAGAGTTGTCGTGTAATTCTATCCACTCATTTTTTCATATTTCTTAATCCTTGCAACAATTTCAGAGTGTAAAAATCATTCGCCTCGAACGGGATCTCGGTCAAGGTGAATGATTTTTACACTCTGAAATTATTGCATTGAAATGCATGTTAACGGATGACTCCGTTAAAAGGTAATGTTGCTGTATCTCCCGTATTTTCTTGGAATTATCCTTAATCCTAGTTATACGTATTCCGAATCAATCTCTATAAACCCTTTTCAAAATCCTCCAAACTTTTTTATCTCATTTTCATTATGTTTTGAAATATATCGTAAGTTTAACATCATAAATTTCACCATTATCTGTTCTTCCCTATCTGCCTGTTTATACTAAGGGTCCCCGTCCTCAGTTTATTACCAGGTTATTCTTTTTTATTGTTTAGTGCGTGCATTTTATGTTACCCTAATTGTTATTTCTATTTAATTCATGAGTATCTCGTTTCTTTCTGCCAAAAATTTTCTCAAACACATGAGACTTTCTTAGCGTTGTAAGTTATACTTTACAACTTCGGTTTGAACTTTCAAATCTTACTACTTGAATATTTTATTGTCTTAATGTTCTTCTCATTATCTTCTCTCGCAATTTTTCTAAAATATACTCAATAGTTCCTGGTATCCTACAGTTGATTATCAAAGTAACATTACACCAGTCACAATTGGGCTCAATAAATTTCGTGTTACTTTTCTTATGCCTGTTTTACTATTTCTTCCGCGGAATTGATAAAAGTCACGCGAGACAACGGACAGATATTTTTCCAAGCCCATTACTAACCATTCGAATTCCTCACTTACCCTTACCTGTGTGGTCTGATTTACTCCAAAGTCTTAAAGAAGCAATCCCCACTACCTAATGTTTCTTTTCAATTCCTAGAGTTTTCATCCCGTTCATTTTTCCCCGTCTACAAAATATCTCTACGCACGAGTACAAGAGCTCTCCAGAAAGGAACCTCCATCATGCTACAAAAATACACTGGAATAGATTCAGAAAATCTATTATTTTCCTCTCAAAACAACATATCTCTACTATTTTTATACATAACCACGAAACAGATATAAATATTTGACATATTTCTGAACTAGTTTACGAATTCCTTCTTCAAAATATTCTAACACCTGAGATTGAAGCCAACCGATTTTGAAGTTTGTTGTCGCGACGAGCACAAAAAATGAGTCAGCCTAACTTTTCAGTCGTTTTTCCATGTACCAGAGTCGTAGAAATCTTTTTTAAGAAAGATTTCAGAAAGAAATATTTAGAAAGATTTCAGATGTCGTAAAACGCCAGTTTTCGCGAACTTTACCGTAAATTATCCGGTGCAGTTCTTCGTTTACCACAGGTTACTTCTGTCATCATCATGTACAATTGTGTTTCATTTTTAAACGAATGACAACACTGACGCACGACCTTGTCACACATCGTATTTGTTCCGTACAGAGCAGAAAATTCACAATGAATGTCATCAGCTTTGAAGTTTTTTTATCAGTAAAAACCTTATTACTGAATGGACTTCGCATTTGTTCAATTTCAATTGAATTGTTCATTTTGATTCGCTATTGTAAACAAAGAATAAGCGGTGTGACGTACCAATTACAGCAGGTCGGGGCATACTGTGTACACCATTACAGTGACCATCCGGCTCCCACCACTACTTCTCACATTTCACGAAAACGGTGGTTTCTTTCTGGACAGCCTTCATATATCAGCGCACTTTTCTTTCCGCGTTCCTGTTTTAATTGTCATATTTTTCCCTCTTACCTTAATTTCCTATTTTTTATAATGCCTCCACTGTTTTTCGCAACTTAGTTTTCACACTCAACCTTTCCTTCTCTCATCTCTAATTTTAGTCATCTCCCCTTTATTACCTACCAAATTTTCTGTTCTATGTTAATTACTTCTGCTTCCCTAAGCAGATTCTCTTCTCCTGGCAATGATATACTCTAGTAATAATAACCATATCACCATAATATTAATAATAACCATAACCATATCACTGCTCTATTTGAATCTCTCAGATCAAAATCTAACAAACCTACACTTAAATTTTTTGTAATATCTAACTACCAGTCCTAATATTTCATTAAAATTCTGTCCTTATTCCTTTAGTTGTCCTCTTTTGTCGTTTCTCTTGACCTTGCCTCGCATTAGCGATAGCGCTGCTAGGACGCTCACTGTGCCAGTCTTGGTACTTTCATTATGCTACCTATTAAATGGAGTTTCTAAACTCCACTAAACCCTTGATTTAGCTTAGGATTCATCTTGTCTGCTTGGCATTATTTGTTTCATAACTTCTTCCGAACAAAACCCATTTGGAGTACATTTTCTCTTCCTCCTCCTCATCTTCTGGTCCAGATTTTTCCTTATGCGTAGCAGAGCCTTCAGCCTCCCGATTCCTTGCACTATCTTCTTCACCAAACCTTCACTCAAATTTCGCCTAATTATCAAGCTCTTCTCTTCTCGCATGAAAGCTGGCATTATTGGTTGGTACTCCTTACTATCCAAGTTATTATCTCTGTCATTCGCATAATCGTATCTCAAATGGCATGTATTGTACGTCAAATTCTTTGCAATTTAGCCCATATATCGTTTTCATACAGAATTCAGGTTGTGGATTCATAGGACTAGACTTCATATTATTATTAGGTAATCTACCGGTTAAGGTAGGTTTATGGATGGACACAACTATCAAATAAACATTTTGTAACTCCAAACAAAACCCAATCCAGCCACCTAATCTACATCAGGTCCCTCTTCATCTCTGTGTACTTCTTTCCTCCCTTCATTCCATCCAACATCCCTAATTATAATTGTTAATTAACCCCTTTATTTAGCGTACCTTTTATCAGTGTTATTGTGTTATGACATATAGTATAACTCAGATGTTTTCCGAAATATCGTAAGGATTTCCTGTTATATTCTAAATTAGAATTTCCGCATTATATTCATCATTAACTTGCACATACCATTATTATACTTTTTTCTTCCTGAAACTTTTTGTCAGAATCTTTTGCAGCTTCGATTTACAAACATCATATAGATAGCTCTTTTTTTGCTCTTACGAAAATGCCTGACTATGGTAACACTTCCGGAAGCAATTAAATCCACTAGTACAACTATAAAAGGGGTTATTAGAGCTGGCGTTTGATTCCCGAGGACAAAGTCCATAGCGTGACAATATTTATATTTTTTCATTGTTTTCACTCATGGAAATTGAATGTAATTTCCAAAGACACATTTAATAAATAAGAAACTTTAGAAGCGTAATTTTATCTATAAAGGGATCCGCAGGTCATGGGAGGCAAGTTTCCGGACAGTCGTTGCAATGCGCCTCTTTTTGAAATGTCATCAGTCTTCATTCAGCGATTTCATGCATGAGCCACAGTGTGTGGAACCCTCAGGGTCGAGCAGAGGTGGCATACATACCTTTGGGTAATTAGGTGGGTTTTATCCACCATACTGACCTTACGCTCGTATACGGCTATAAATTCCATGTAATAAATAAATAAATATTAGCATTCCCTGGAGCAAGCCCTATTTTCCTAGTACAAGTATCCTAATTAAATAACCAAAATGAATACAAAATCGGGGTGTTGCATATTCACAATCTCATTCAGTGTGGGATCATGTAAAGGGTCGATTTAAATCTACGAAATCTAACGAGGCAAGCACATACATGATAATTCATTCGTTGATTAAATTGAGCATATTTTTTATGTTGTGCTAGAGATATGGGATGAGAATCAATATTAATAAAACCAAGGTTATGCGATTTTCCAGAAAGAAAAAGGTTAAGCTAAAAATTAAAATAGGAGGGGAAAAATTGAGCAAGTAGAACAGTTTACGTATCTTGGAAGTGTTTTGGACCAACATGGTCAAAGTATTAGGGACATATGAAGAAGAATTGCGCTAGGCAAGGATGCTTTCTCAAAGAGGAGGGAGTTGATGGCGGGGACGTGGAGTAGGGGGGTTAAGAAAAGACTCGTCAAAACTTTGATATGGAGCGTAGCTATGTACGGCGCGGAAACGTGGTCACTGAAGAAGGAGGATAGACGTAGATTGGATGCTTTTGAAATGTAGGTGTGGAGAAGGATGGAGAAGGTGAAATGGACCGAAAGGAAAACAAATGAGGAAGTACTAGGGATGGTTGGTGAGGAGAGGGATTTGTTGGGAGGAATCCTATGGAGGCAGAAAAAATGGATGAAAGGCGTATTGAGCGGCAGTGGGATGTTGAAGACGGTAATAGAGGGGAGAAGTTTAGGCAAACGAGGAAATGGCAGGAACAGGATAGGGATGTTGGACGGGATGAATGGAGGAAGGAAGTACACAGAGATGAAGAGGGACCTGATGTAGCTTAGGTTGCTGGATTGGGTTTTGTTTGGAGTTACAAAATATTTATTTGATAGTGTCCATCCAAAAACCTACCTTAACTGGTAGATTACCTTATAATAATTTGATATTTTACTTGATACTTTCTCGTACTACACAAGTATTATTTGAATGTTTACACTAAGAACAAAAACTTAAAAATTACTCATCTCATTCAAATACTACTTCATTTGACGTTTTCAAATAAAACCAGGCGAAAATGTTAATGATTTATTTGAATTTGATGATTCTGAAATGGAGTTGTGTGATAATATTCCCGATGGAGGCCGACTTTTTCTTAATCATGATGTAGGCTTTATAATCGCGAGTGGGTTTACCCATTTTATAGTTTGCGTTTGGGTATGTATGATAATCAAACATCCATGCCGCGTTGGATCGAGTAGGGATGATCAACCCACATTTATCGCATAACTTCGCCGTATTCATGCCCCACAAAAATGAATATGCAGAGAAAATTATTCCGTGAGTATTCGTCGGGTTATTTTTCTCGCCGATCAAAATTATCCCCGAGGATCACCCCCTTTCTTTCCTGAACACTCTTATTGCGCTGGTCTCGCGAACAATGTTATCCCCTTGGATCAGCTGAAGGTTCTGGGAGCAGAAGCAATCATGAAAGGATAATTTTTTGGTTGCCGTTCTTTGCACATGTCATCCCGGACCGCATATTCCCCCACCAACAACCCCTGCGTTAAAAAAGAAAACGTCGTCCTTCCCCGTTCCCTCTCCTCCCTTCCATCCCTCTGTATTATAAGCACTGCTTGCCCTTTTACATCTATCCCTTTAATATCCTGTCTCTTTGCCTCCCTGAGAGCGCAGGGGAGCCTCTTTGACGCTTTTGGCGAGAGCTAATTAAACTCTGCTCATATCCAATCCTAGTCTCGTGCCTCTCTCACTCTCTGTCTCGCTTCTTTCTTATACCACCTCTCCTCACATTCTATCTCTCCGCCCCCAGACCATTCCCTCCGTCCTCTTTCCTCTCCTCCTCTCTCTCCATAATACCACAAGGGTGCCTGGCCTCTTTCCCTTCATCATTTTCTCTCCCATCTTCCTTCCCTCATGCTTCTCCCTTCACGATTTACTTCCTACCATGTCCCTTCACTGTCCCTTTCCCATCAAGTATCACACAGTCGCCAACTATCCTTCCCTTCCCTATCTTTCAATCTGACCCGTAAATTCCGCACGAACCGTATCTCCTTTCTCCTCCCTCAACCCACAAACTCTCTTCCGTACCCTTCTCTTGCTTGCATCCCATGCGTAACGCCGTAATGCGCGTCGCAAATAAATCAATTTAACACATCTATTATGTAATAACACGCAATTGTCGTATCAGGTCACAACGTCGTGATTGGTTTTCGTGCTTAGCTTGGTGATTGGTTAGTAGGATACGATTTAATCAGGCTCCGTTTGGTCCTAATGAAGGCACTGCAATAATTACACGAAGCAATGAAAACGTTGCTATTTGGCTGGAAGAATCTGAGAGGATGCTTCATTGACTTGAAGACGGGAATAGTAATTTACACGACTGATTATTAACAAATGAAGGCTGTTGTGAATTATTATTATCAGCCAATTTCTCTGAGAAGCAATTTAAGTACAAGTGGGTTTCACCGAAATCTTTTGATAAATCGTTAAATAAAATTTAGTTCTTTTACCTGATTTTGTTGACTGTTGCATACATGTGCCATAACGATTATCTCACACAAATTTTTTGAGTACTTTTATTTGAAAATGCAACTTAAAGAAGACACAAACCGAATATTTGCAGGAGTCTGCGATGTTGTCACCGCCTTCTTTTTACTCATCGTGCACATCACATTATTTTGATAATCGATATGAAAAATTCGTCTAAGATTTTGCTGAAAAATCTGGAAATTACCATGTTTATGAACCACAATCGTTATTATTCCTATGAGGCGAATCCATACATTTTTAACGTTTAAATATTTCATTTTAATTGGTTGCCTTTATTTTTTTACAACGCATAAAACTTCCAGTTCGTTGTTAGATTCGTTCGTTCGTTATTAGACTCAGTTTCCAGAACGTGCTTCTCTTGTTATGGAAGCATGTAGTAAGCAGTTTGAGGGATCAATTTCAGCTCCTAAATGCCGCAATAGTAATGATTTTGCGAAAGCTTGAAAATGTTCCAAATGTTTTGATAAATAACTACTATCCTTTCTGTTTGAAAACAAGTAATTTGAGATTTGAATCAACGTTGACAGATGTGGTGGCTATATTATGCGTAATCCTTCTTCATGCGGAAGTTCCAAACAAAATATTTTACGAGGAGGAAAAAATGTGACATTTCACATTATTCCACTCGTATTCGCCAAATCATGATATCTTCTTCCTACTTGAAAAATATCAAGCTTCCGCATCATAAAATTCATGCTAATATAATCTTTTTATAGGCTCTAAATTTCATAAAGATACTAGTAAATCTCTAATTTATTATAAATCATTAGTCCCAGCATTTTTCGTTAGGAAAGAGTTTTGTAGGATCATATTACTCTCCATTCTTCGATTTCCATCCTAAAGGTCCACAAGCTTAATGTGTTAAGGATTACACTTAATGTCAATATCTCTTCAGGAATACATTACTAGTAGCCATAAGTTGTTTAAAGCTCATTATTAATAAGCGTTCTATCATCAATAAATAATATCTTAATAATAAAAGATTTTTTAGCTTCATTGTGTCGAACTACATGTAAAACATCCACTGTGTTAAACGGACAAGATATCTAAGTTTCTAATTTCTCTCCTCTCAGCGTAGTATCTGCTTTTTAACCTTCCATATGCTACATTTTTGTTCTTTAACACTGATTTTCATATTTTACGAATAATTGAAGTTTTGGAGTCAGCATATTTGAATTGTAATTTAAAAATGCCGTCTTGCTTTTAGCTCAATTATGTTACCGTCGTAAAAAATATTGAATATGATTAATGTTGTTCTTAAAATTAGATATGTTGTAACTACAGCAATTAAAATTATAATTAGCATATTTTCAATTTACCGAAGGGAAATATCCCTTGGCAAATCTAGTGTACACGGTATGGATAAAAATTATCGCGAACAAATTTTTCCTGACGTGATTGTAGGATGCAGCGCGCTCGCACCGCACACGCACGGTGCTGGGGGCTTTTACATTCATCACGCTCCAAACGCCAATCGTCTGGGAGCGTTCGTTCAGCCTAGATTGTGTTTTAGTGGACCCTTGTCGTGTGACTCGATGCAAGCGCAAAATGAAGCGAACTGTTGAACAGCGGTACGCCAACAAATTTTGGGTTCGACTGGGGAATTCGGGTACGAAGACGTTGCCCATGATTCGCCAAGTGTCCAAGGATGTAAGACCGTCTCAAACTGAAGTTTTTAAGGGGCACCAGCTCTTAAAAAATTGCCGAGGGGGCTTAGAGGACGAACCCCGCGTTGGACGGCCGTCAACGTCAAGAGCCGATGATTGAATTGGCATTGATAAAATGACATTGAACACTATTATCACTGAAAATTTGGCGATGCAAAACTGGTCCCAAAGGCTCTGACGGAAGACCAAAAGCAGAGTCCACTGTCTGCTTGCGAAGACCTTCTGCAGCGCCATCGCGACGATTCCCCAGCCCCCGTACAGTCCCAATTTGACTGTAGCACACTCTTTCCTATTCCCAAAAGTGAAAACCTCTCTAAAATAGACACCACTATGAGACTCTAAATGCCGACAAAGAAGCTTACATGTGTACCGTTACACGCGTACCAATGGCCCTCCGGAGTCCGCGTACCAGGGAGCCTTCAAGTCGAGGAAAAGCCGTAGGCAAAAGTTTGTCAATGCTCAAAGGATGTACCTTTAAAAATTTGTTTATGTAATACGAAACTTTTCCCGATAATTTTTATACAAACCTTGTAATTAGCAACATAATGAACACATACAATTAGGCGAAGGCATGTACATGAAGGCATAAGTGTATGTATAATCTGACATTTAACTTAGTTATCTGAAATATGTCTTGCTCTCACGTAACTCAAGTTTAAGGTCTGTTATAAGAATAGTTAGCTAACGATATTAAACACAACCAAAGTGTACCTCGCGAAGTTCGCTTCGATAAGTGCGGGGAGAACTTACTTCATAATAAGGCATAAAGCGTAAGGGGTATCAGGGTAAAAGGGGCACTTCATCTTCCCGTTTCTCCGTGCACCCAGGAGCATCTCGTACACGATAATGCACCTGACTTGAGTGAAGATAGGATTGTAAATTGCAGAGTCAGGTAGGATGTGCTGGAGCTGTTTCATAACAACAGAGATGAAGGCTATTACATTAATTGTAATAGTATTCGTCTCTGTTTTTATTGAAGATAGGAGTATTCAAAGGCACCGGTAATCGATCTGGGGTCCTATAGTCAGTAACCAAACTCTTTTTGATTATCACAATTATTTTATGTAAGCAAGAAAATCAAAAATAACGTACAATAAACATTTTTTGATGAATCTCAGGAAAAAATAATAGAATGATTGTGTATTTGTTGGTTAAATCATTCTTTTAACCGTCGTAATTTGCATTAAACAACTCGCAATTAATTTATTAATTCAATTTTCATAGTATAATTACATCGTTGAATTTTATTTATTTATACGTGATATTACTTCCAATGAGATGGGTACTTGATTTAATTAATATGTATTATCATAATAAGTAGTTTGACCGAATAACTCGAAATAACGTACCACAGTCTGAGACTAATAAAATTGAATATGGATTCACCTGTCGGGATGGAAAGTAGATGACGGCAATATTGGTTTCTAATTCAATAGTTGTATACGAGTATACCTCCGGGACACAAAATATAGACTTTATGAACGAGTTTTCTCTCGTAACATTTTTAAAATACAGTATTATCCTGAAGTATCCTTGTCCGAGGTCCTTAATTAACATATATTTATGTGTGTATTTCGGTATTGTATTATTGAGAATGGATGACAGGCACGATAAATAAAATGTGAATAAAAGGCTTTAATATAGGGTGCAGTGATTTATGAATGCGAGAGCTCCTCTTTCGGGCAAGAGGGTGAGCGTAGATTGGAGATGTGGGTATCATGGAAAATGGAGGAAATAGGTGGACAAAGAGGAAGATGAAGGTCGAGGTTTTGAAGAGGGTGGATGAAGAGAGAAATTGGCCGGGGGAAATGCGAGATAGGCGTAGGAAGTGGATAGAGGAAATATTGAAATGTATTTTTATGCTAAAGTTCGTGATAGGAGGGAAAACTTTTGGTAAGGGGTGTAAAGGGAGGGGTGAGTCGAGTTTTAAGCAACATGTAAGCAGGCAGGAATTACGAAGAAATCTAGAAAGAAATATTCTAGCCAATGAAAGAGGAAACTTTCATATACGTAGGCGCAAGTAGCCATTAGAGACCGAGAATCGTCGGAAAGGGTTTTGCATTTATGTTTCACTCTTAAGACAATCATACACGCAGTTAATGAACGTGAAATCTTCAAATATTTTCTGCAGAAACTATATAATAATAAAAATATAAAAATTTGGTCTTATTTGCAAGGTAAGCCTTTGGTTCAGTTTTAAAACTGATACCCTTTAAAATCGAAACCAATTGACTTTTGCTTATTATTTTAGATTCCGTAAATGTTTACCGTTATCAAACCTATAGACTATAAGTTTTAGGGAGCTGTCAATTTTGTAAATTGTACCACCTAAATCTCACCCTATGTAAAAATTATCACCGTCATTTTTTCTTAATTGTACAACTCCGTAAAAAATGAAGATCTGCAACTTAGCTGCTACCATTGTAACGAAGTCATCACTAATTGTTCCCTCTCTTGATGAAATGTAAGGTTACTTGCTAGAATATTTGCGAAGGAGCGATCAAACGAACATTCCCATATTGTTTGTTCCTGTCAACCCTGTGCTCTTCGTCGCTATTCATTTTCTCAACTTCATATCTTTGACTGAACCTACTTCTCGGATATGTAATTTATGAAATTCAACCAGTATGCTGTCCTTTCGAGTTAACGTTGCTGTCCTTTTGAGTTTATTTACGATAAGAGATTTTTATCCAGGTGGTTGATTGGCGCTTGTTTTTGGGGTCACTATTTCCATTTATTTTGGTTCTCTTTAATTTTGTTGTCGAAAAGTTTTCCCTTGGTGTCATACGAGCTGAGGAAAGACTCAAGTTTTGATTGTTTAAGGAAATAGTTCTGAGACGTTTAACGTTCTTCGACAATGTGTTGTGTTATCGAGTTTGTAGAGTTAGAGAGCATAAGTAGGATATGGGTAAGTACCTCCACTAAGGTGAATGACTAAATGGAGGCCAAAGCACATAAGAGGATTTCAGGACATAGTCTAGCATCCTGCAAGCAAAAAAATGTCCGTTGACCTAAAAAATTAATCTTAGTGTGGGGAGGAAACAAATTTTTGGAAAAAAAATTAAGACATAGATGAGACCGTTATTGAGAGTGAGTACTATCACGGTGTACGGTGTAATGCTGCGATATCGATTTGAATATTGAAGTTTAGTAACTCTAATTATTCTGCTCTGTGTGATTACATAATGAAAACCTCCATGCCTTAGGACAGTTATGACATTACTGTCCCACTTCCTATTTTTAGATGCTCTATATGGAGCAAACTTCATGTTTTTTTTATCGCTGATCTGCGAGAATAAATGCCTATGTTTGTTTATACTAATTTTTTGCCCGTTGAAACCAAACAACGTATTCACAATGACGCAAAGACGTGCATATGATTAATTTGTCTCGAATAATATTTTGTGTTAATTTATTTATTTAAGAATTTATCGATGCAATTAGGCAATTGTCTTGGTGGCAACGGTCAAGTCTGGTCAGCTGTCACTCAGGATATGGACATACATGCATCACAAGAAAAACAGACTCTTATATTCAATGACACTTAAAGGATAATCAACACACACT
The DNA here is from genome assembly GCA_037158775.1 of Hetaerina titia. Classification (NCBI taxonomy): domain Eukaryota; kingdom Metazoa; phylum Arthropoda; class Insecta; order Odonata; family Calopterygidae; genus Hetaerina; species Hetaerina titia. Next base: position 65,783,512 of record CM073777.1, on the reverse strand, counting down.
TAAATAAATGTTAAGTAGTATTGATCTAATATTTCTTTTAATTCATCATCCTCATCATTTCACATACTTAATTTTGTTATGCATTGTTAAATTTAGTAACTGGTAATTGACGGAATGTGTGGAGTTAATATTGAATTAATTGACGTTTTTCAAAATTTATAACTGATAAAGAGTCATCAGTTATAGTTCATAATCTCAATAATCGGAAATTCTAACCCTTAAGACCTCTTAACTTAAGACCTCTTTCCTTCGGAACGAGTACTTTCCGCCCCAGCGCTTGGGCGCTGGTGCACCTGCGGCCTTTGATCTGGTCGGTTTAAGTGAATATTGTCTCTTGCACTTAGTTGCATGGCACACGAACTACAAATCGAATTGAAATGGAGCGAGCAGAAGGAGATCATGCATTATTATTGAGAGCGAATGCGCAGTGCGCCTGTTCAACCTGCTCCATGTTGAGACAATAATGGAAGGCATACAATTTCGATTTTTTCGGAGGCGGACGTTGCATTTAACATCCTTCTTTTATGAAGGAATTTTTGGCCTACTTTTGACCCAACACTTTTAAATGGACAACACATACCCATTCTTTACTTTCCCTCGCATGGAGCATATAACGTTATTTTTACGTGAAAATGGAAGAAGATATTACCCCCATTTTATGTATCGTTTTTTGTTACTGAAAAAAGCACGACCATCGATAAATAGAAGTAAAGTCCGGGAATTTATCTTTTCCCATTGAATGGGTTCTTACGTTTATGTCAGGAGAGGTGATTTTGTAACTTATCCCCTCGGTTAATACACCAAAATATGGTTTCAATACACCAGTGTTTTGAAGTATACAATTAGAATTGATTCACATTGACTTGTTTTTATTTCGAGCTGCATGAACTTTTAGAATTTTAATCACAGCCAAAAAAAATCATGGCCATATTTGGGACCATTGTGAAAAAAAACTATATATGTACACATTACTTTTGGAGAAGACCTTTCAGAAATATATTATTTCCAAATTGATAGAACTTAAAACACGTATTGTAGGTCGTGACCTCTGTAGGTAATAAAGAGTTGTGGTAACGTTCTTTCAGTTTTCATTAAACTTTTTATTTTCCTGCATTGATACTTGGGTTATTTTAGATTAGTATTTACAAATCGGATGATAATTTCATTTTATGTTTCAATCCAGTGCTCAGAGGAACTACCATAAGCACTAATGGCCAATCTTAAATATGTAGTCGTTGGCATGGAATTCATTTCTCTTTACAGTGTGTCCCATTGGGTTAAATTCTGGAAATCACTTGTAATAAACTTATGGATTCAAGTGTGAGAATCAAGTGTAAAAGAGATTTTTTACTCAAACAGAGTTCGAGATATCTCATTCAATGAAAAATTAATTTTCTCAAAGCTGCGTGAACAATACCAACGTGCATCATTTATTGTAAAAATGCTAATTTTCGGGGCATGTGGACTTGGTAATGCAGTGTTTGCATAATATCTGATAAATATCTCCATCGTGAAGTCCGATTGAGAAATTAAGATATCTATATTTACTGTGCCCACTCATTTTCATATTAATTGAAAATCTCAGTTGACGAACCCTGGTGTCCTCGGCACATTACACAGGGACTGACATTTTCCTTCTCCTTCCTTCCACCGAGCTATGTCAGAGAGTGATACAGCATTAGGATCTTCATCATCGGATCTCACGGAGTTAGGGTAAATCGTCTGCTCCATGGTTCTCACTCAATCAGGTTTATATACGTGTATGTATATATATATATATATATTTCCTTATCTTTATTTCAATGTGAATGAATATATATATATATATATTCATTCAAACATAGAAATAGGTATAAGGAAAGGGGATAGGAAAACACATAAGAGGCGAACACAGGACATGTGAGGAAGGCGGTTTTTGAGCAGATCACGAAAGTAAAAATGTTTCCTTGACCGGGATTTGAACACCGGATCTTCCAATTGCCGGGCGGACGTGTTACCGTTTTCCTATCCCCTTTCCTTATACCTATTTCTATGTTTGAATGAATATTTTTGCGCCGTATGGCGGGACTTCGTATTTGAATGTATATATATATTATATATATATATGCAACACTTCCATGTTACTTCGAAGAAATCATCTATATATATATATATATATATATATATATATATATATATTGTATAATAGGTTTATATACATTATAATCCTTAGATTCCTTCTCGTGTCTTTCATCCAGATATTTTTTCAATTCGTCCTTTCGGTGGACTTTCCTGTCCTGAAAACAAGCTGCTTGAGAATTTCTATATCCTCCTCTCAAGAATTTTCCTCAAATTTACCGGCAGCATGGTATGCCTCTTTTATTAATTCTATGAGGACGATTGCGCATGAAGCGGCGATATCCATCCTTCCCTATCTCAGCTGGACTCATAATTGTGAATCTACAAAATACGATCTGAATATTGCCTCGGAATTCGTTCCGATTCATATCTTATTTTACCTTGGTTGCATATGGTGTCTTGTTGCTTCCTATCTGGCCAGAATATCTCTTCAAATTGTTTTATTTTACACTCTTAGGCCAAATATACCTCCTGGTCTAAAGTTGCCTTCCATTCGACCAGCTCTAAACCAAATTTTTACGGAGGAATAAGATAAACTTTTTAAAAGTCACAAAAAATTTATTATCACGGTACTACTGGTTTCATCACATTGGGAATATCTGGATATCACCTAAGAGATTAAATCGGTAGTACCATGTAAGTAAATGTTTTGTAAATTTTACAAAATTAAGGTTGAGTTCGATACCATTGAAATAAATTCTCATTAGCTGACTCCATAATTGTCTTAAGTTTCACCTACAGCCCCATTAGGAACGTTTTATTGTTATTTATTTTACTTTTTATCTTCTGTATTCATTGATGCTTCTTCGTCCAGACTTCGTGTTATCCCTTATTTCTCACTTTTATGGCTCTCAACCACTCATTTTCCTGTTAAATACGCCCATATTTTAACCGTCCTAGGCTCTTTCAATCCTCAGGCCTTGGTCTAGTTCTCGACTACTTGACCTGGTCTGACTGAATTTTTCATCGTCTGGCACTCAAGCTACATTTGATTTTTCGATTATAATTAACTATTAATAATTATTAATATAATATTTCCATATCATCATGTAGAAGACTTTTTTACGTAAGTAACAACATATCTATATATTGAAAACTATAGCTGATAGGAAAAAACTAGTGTCATAATTGGATTCAGCACCCCAATTGTTCTTTAAATCAACATTAAAAGCTCCGGCATCAAAACCACTGTTGGCCTGTGTTATCGGACTAGTATTTGGGATGGCTTAGTTCGATTATCTCATATCGATTGGGACGTATCTGTGGGCGACCCCTCCATTCAAGCTTCTTTTGCATCCTCGTCTCACTCCTACCTCTAAAGCTAAAGTTCGATATCAGTAATGCGGAAAAGGAGAAGAGGGTTTCTAGTGTTCATTGGATAACACCAATTATTTCCTTAACAGAAACCATTGATTACGAAACATTTTGAGGAGTAAGTGGTCTGTCCAATAAATTCGCGACCTGAAGCCATAAAAACTTTATTTTGCAAAATTTAGTCTACATCGATTTTGTCCCCTTCAAAGTACTCTCCATTCGTTGCTATTCACTTATTCCATCTTCTATTCCACTGTTTAACGCACCCTTTGAAGTCCTCGGCAGTAAAGCCTTTTAGTTTTCTCGTCGTTTCTTGCTCTATTGTGTCCATATCTTCCCAGTGATCTCCCCTCATCACATTTTTGCATTTTGGGAATAGGAAAAACTGTCAAGGGGCGAGATCTGGCGAATGAGAATGATGAAGAATGGCAATTGAATTTTTTTGCCAGAAGCTGTCGAACAATCAGTGCTGAATGTGCATTGTTATGGTGAAGGATTCTTCCATCATATTCGGATAAAATAGTGTGCACTGTTGATTTTCCCAAATTCAGTTCATCAGCTTATCATTAGACAATTTTTCGACGATCCCTAAGGGCAACGGACCGCACACGATCAATGTTGTCGTCAGTACAGGTGGTTTGAAGGTCGTCTCGGCCTTGCATCATCCGTGGAGCCTTGTCGGCCAACTTTAAAACGCTTAATCCACTTGAAAACGGATGTTTTCTTCAAAGTATTATCACCGTAAACGGCTATCAACATTTCAGTAATTTCTTGATAAATTTTACCACATTTCATCAAAAAACTTGACGTTGATTCGTTGATCCGTCATTTCTTCAATTTCCATTTTCGACAAACAGTAAAAACAAGGACAACAGAAACTAACATAACTGGCACCATACGCACAGCTCGACGATCCGCCAAGCACAGACGGCTCATTGGGTCCCAGGCAACTAGCTCCGCTAGTGGGGGGGGCTATAGTCCGTGTCATGGCTGCTGGATTGCACTATTTCACGTATTTATCGTATGTACTACGTATCTGGACTGATTCGTAGCATCTATGAAGAAGGAATCTGGCCGAAATACTTTGTGAGATCAGTGTTAGTCCCTATTCCGAAAAATGTGAACATGAATGTCACATGAAATGTGATGGGGTTGTTATTTTATTAAAGAATGTCATTTCTGGTGTTTCATTCTAATAATTGGTTCTCCCATGGTATGTGATATGAATTGCGGTGAAAAATATGTCGCTCGTCGTTGTTTTCTTCCATTTTAGTAGAAGCGCTCTGTATTGTGATCTTCGTTGTTGCAGAAGTATTTTCACAATTGAAGTATTATCCCGCTTTATTGATAACACATGTGGAGAAATGGCCAAGCATCTGGTTCTCCGACGATGGAGTTAGGGTTCACTCAACTCATGTAAATGAGCTGAGTGAATCCTAACTTCATCCTCGGGGAACCAGCACTTGGAATCTAACTCCAAATATTTTATAATGTGCTTTTTTTGCATTGACAAAAGCAATGTTACCATGGCGACCACCAGCTCATATCACACAGTGCTTCTGCTGGTCTTCTTCGGCTTACTCCTGCCTCTAAAGCTGAATTTCACCCAACGATATCCTTTTTGCAATGGCTTAAATTAGCTTCATTAGTGAAATTCCTAACCCAGATATATTTGCGGCGACTGTAATTTCCCACAATATGTGCATAGAGTTTATTAATTTTTTACCGTCTGAATATCCATGTGACTTTTTGGTTCGGTTTGGTGCAAGGTGTTTTTCAGATTTCGTCCCCTGATTGCTTCGTTTTTAACATCTTTGAGAAAAGCTGGTCTAATTTAGGCATGAAAACCTAATTTTAGCGTCTAATTCTATTCATTCACTTTTTCCCATTCCTGCCCCAACTCTTCAGTCTCTTTAAGATTCCTCCCTCCCAGCCTTTTAACGCAATGCAACGTGCTATTTATCTAACGACCCGTATCTATTTATAGTCCATAAATCCGTCAGAAGTCACTCCATTATTTCTCTCTTGCATGTTTAAAGCCATATTTTTTTATATTGTTCTTCCTTTTAATCTTCTATTTCATTATAATTCAACAATTTCAAAGTGTTAAAATCGTTCGCCTAGATCGAGAAACGGATTAAGTCAAATGATTTTTACACTTTGCATTTCAGTGCGAATTCTGAGGATGACTTCGTTAAAAGTTGCTGTTGCGGTATCACCCGCAGTTTCTTAGAACTTCTAATTCATTGTTCAACAAAGTAAGGTTCCTCATTTGATATCCCGCAAGTTTTCTTCCTTTCCTTTGCAATCTCATCAACTTGTACGTCTCTCCAAGCACATATCAATGGATCGTTTTGCTAGTACCCCATTTTTCTTTTGTGCATTTTAAATTCAAGGATATAATATTTATGGTATTCTCTTTTCGACCGTTACTATCGTCTACTTCTTGAAGTTGAGTGAAGTGAAATTTATGTAAGTATTTTTGTAAAGCTTGTTACGCCCTCAGTTTACTACTAATTTATCCTAATGCACTGAATGGTTGAGGCCTTAACTTTGTAGAAATCCATGTTTAACTTAAGAAATTAATATTATCTTTGCTTTCTACAGAAATTTTTGTAGAAAGATTTCTGTAGAAAGCAAAGATAATATTAATTTCTTAAGTTAATTTATCCAGTTGAATTCTATGGTTTCAGGCTCAACTTTGTGGAGGTTCATTTTCGTTTAAAATAAATACACTTTGTAACTTCCACACGATTTTTATTCTTACTACCGGTTTCAACGCTTCGGCGTCATCATCAGGTACCTGATGATGACGCCGAAGCGTTGAAACCGGTAGTACGAATAAAAATCGTGTGGAAGTTACAAAGTGTATTCATTTTAAACATTAATTTATCCTTTCTCGATCTCCTTTGGGTCCATCCCTCACCCGATCGTTACTCTGGTCTAGAGTTTTTGACAAATTAGCCGGGTTACCAGTTGAATACCGTTTCTCTTCCTTTAAAATTGCATCCTTTGCATAGCATAGTCCATGTTATTGCAAATGGATTTCACCTTCGAGGAAAAGCCTTTGATGATCAATATCTATGTTTATATGCATTCAATGACCTATCACAAGTTAACAAAATTAAAGTTGTATTGTAACGCAATAGTGCACAAAAAAACTGTCCACAGTGGTAGTGAAGAGTATGAGAAGAGCACTTTTGTTTATATTAATGCGCCATGTAGTAAGGTTTGCCTCGGGATTTCATTAACCTCCTTTTCTAAAAAATTTAATTTATAAATAATTTCAGTATAGTTCTGTGACGATCCCTATCATTTTGCTGCGGAAAAATCCTGTTCGTCATCCAGCGTTGTCCTGTAATTGATAAAAGCCTACCTGTAATTAATAAAACAAATCCTGTGTTCATTAATTTCACAAATCTAAATATTGGAAACGTTATCAACGCTACTATTACCATTCAGAAAACTCATCATTAATTTAATCATTAACACATCTGGACTTCGTTAAAATTATTAATAAATTATATTTATCAAAGAAACATATTGCTTAAATATTCGCGTGGTATTGTAAAACCGTTAAGATCATTATTTTAAAATTCCATTTCTCTAAAAAATTCATGGTCAATGAAAATCTAGTGCGCATTAGTGGATGTTGGACAAAAATGGAATTTTATTATTGTCATTTTTTCATATTGTTTTGATATATAATCATTAAATGACAACGACACTTTATAATTTTGCAAGAGTGAATTTTTAAATGTTGTATTAGGAATAAAAAATGCAAAGAACCTGGTACACCGAGAGGTGACATTCAGCCGGCACGTCAATACCGGTTGTTGAAATTTTTAGTTTTCCATATAGCTTTTTCAAGACGCTATTTAATTATTTAACAACGCCAGTTTGTTAAATAAATAAATCAATAAAAATAAAGGAAACAGAAATTTATCACAAAAATCTGACGCCATTTTAATAATCATTTACCATTTTCATCTCTTAGAAATATGTCGTAAATATTCTTTGTATTTTTCAACTTTGGTTTTAAGCGTGTCTGATTGTACCTAACTTACTTGCGTAATTCTTTGCTGCACCCTGTTAACCCTGCACATCTAAAATTTGCCTGACATCTCCCTGTTCTATTATTACGAAATATAGGGGCGTAGTAGTCCAGAACATAAAACGCTAATATATAGACTTGAAAGCCCTGGTTTGACTCTCGGAGACACTCCTAATCAACCTAAGCTTTACCCAAGCTGTGTCAGTTTTCAGGAACCAGATCTTCCCAAAAAAACACTGATTGTCCCGCCTTATTATGTTTTGTTAAGAATGTCATTTACACTTGAATATATTTATTATTAAAAGGGATATCAGATTCATCAAGTATTTTTTGAAAAACTCCACCAAATCAATACGTTTGAAACTTGGAGACACGAACTAAGAAAATGTACGTAAATTTAGAGATTTATTCGACTATAGCCGTATGTAGAATATTAAATGAAGGGTTCTGAATTTTTGGGTTTCACCGCGTTGTTGTTTGAAACTGACAACAGTTTCGCCGAAGTTGCATTCGGCGTCTTTAGGTCGAAGATGAATCCCGAGGGTCGAATCAGGTCGAATCAGGTCAAATGAGGACCTGCAGACGCCGAATGCAACTTCGGCGAAACTGTTGTCAGCTTTAAACAACAACGCGGTGAAACCCGAAAATGCAGAATCCTTCAAGCCACCGCCGCGAAAATCTACGCAGCCATATAGAAAATTAAATTTCGAAGAATCAGTAACTGTTTTCCATTAAGATCATTCGATTTTAAAAATCTAATACCATTATTTCCCTAAATGAAGTGCGATAACTACAGGTTTTCCTTCCTGTATAATCACGGTTTTCCGTCATTGAGTCAATTATTTAGCTATACAATTTTGTGAAAAGTTTACATTTCAAATATAAGTGAACTGAAATTTATAAAAATAAATTTTATAAGGCTAGCTTTGTAATTCTCAGTTACACCAGCTATATTTTGGGATAAAATAAAACATATTATGTATTGATAATGTGGAACTACTGGCCCGATGGCCTGATTTCGATTACTGGAAATGCCTCAGAGAACCCCACAGCTTTACCAAATTTTGTGATTTACGAGTATCACCAGATCTTTCTGGGAAACCACAGGTGACACAGAGAAAGGAATTGGTCCCCCTACCCTCATATATGAATTTCACGCGCTGTTGATTTAATTATTGGGTGAAATCTATCTTCCCCTATCAAAGCAACCTTTGGGTTGATAACTGTAGCGGTGATATGAAATTGAAAATCAATTTCTACTGAAATAAATTTACAACTTTTGAGTATAACTCTAAATAGTATTAATTTATTTTATTTGGAAAGATAAGGATACGTTTTTCAAATGAATTTGAATTTAGATACGTTCATTGTCCATGTGAAATGCATAGTTTGAAATAATTTCAATAATTATTAAAACTATATTCATTGCTTTATAATTTAAAAGAATAAATACGCATTACTACTGAGCTAACTTTGCGACCATTTCAAAAAGTAAGAAATAACCACGACAAATATCAACCCGAAAATTTGAGTTTTTCTGCTCTTTCTAAACATATTTTGGATAATTTGTATTGACTTCTCCTTAAACGATTTGACCCCTCAATCTCATTAAAGCAAAAACGTTAGTCATTTGAATCGGTAATTAAATGTCATGAATGCTCTTATAACCCCTGAGGATTAATAGAGGATGCGTTTTGAAAGTAATACAATTATTTTTTTGAAGTAATTCATTGAACAGATTTGCGCAAACACTTAAAATTCTTCAAAGTAAATTTATTGGACCTCTACATATTTTTTACAGCGACTCTGCCATGACCGGTACGAGCCCTGGAAAGGGTCTTCGCGGACCTCTCGCAAGGTCTTCGTCATGGCTGATTGGAACTCTTCTCTGTACTAAAAACAGGTTCCTTTCAGGGCAGCCGTAATGCCAAAAAATTCCACAAACGTGCTAACCACTCTTCAATTTTAATAAAATTCCTCTAATGCAAATTTTCCTTACAGTGGTGCTTGTTTTGTATGTAAGTATTTTGAAAACTGAATTCTTGTTTTAATTATTTCAAAGCATGCGTCACTAACTTCAAATATCACTAAAGTGAGCATATTTCGATAGTTTTTTATTTTTAGCAGGTCGGATAAGGAGTGATATCGATGAAGGGGAATAAAATACGCTATTACATAGGTCATATGTACGTAAAATAAAGCAGAGGATATTTATTATATTGAAAAGTGTGTAGAACTCCTCGTGGAATTTCCTTTGAAATTGATCTCCCTTCTTTAAACACTAGTATAAAGCATACAGAAGCATTAATCTCTGCTATTGGGAAGAATACACTCTCTGTAAGGTTTTTCTAGGATTGTGTGGACCTTGGTTAATAATTTCTTCAGTCAAAATGAACATTTCAATGCAGCGATGTGTCACATCCATTGTTGCTGAAAGCGAATTGGACGTGCTTCAACTTGCAACCTTTGCAGCTAATGTAATACTGGAGTCAAATCAATGATACATGCGTCACATAAACACTACATATTGAACTACCAATGTGTCGTGCTTGAATCACCCTGATTCATTCCCCCTGACGAGTCGTGCAAGTGTCTGGGTTCTCGATGAGTCAATGGGTGTGTGGCATTGAGAGGGCAGAGGGGCACTGACTCAGGGGCGATAACGGAAGATGACTGTTGCTGTCACAACACGCTTCCGATGACGTTTCCCTGGGTGACTGACGTCCGGAACTATATTAGATATATGCACCCTCGAATCAACCGCTTAGGGGGGATGATTGTCAATCGACGCCTGAGGCGGATGTCCTCCAAGTAATTGCTAAAAAATAATTAAAACAAATAATAAGAGAAACGTATGAATTTCCATTTTTCGTGCACCAACCTTCCCCACGAAACGGGACCGCGTGGAATCTTCGAGTACGCGCGACCCCACTCGCCGTGCCCACTCGCCAGACCGCTCAGGCACGACAAAGGTAACAAAATTAAATTTTAAATTATGATTATTTCTAATTGAATAACCATCATAACATCAAGGTTTATTATCATCAGATAGAATTTAAGAATATTTATGCAAATAATAATTAATAAAGATACTTGTTGTTTATAAATTATTATAGTCTCTTGGTTTTTAATTGGGAGCTTTTGGTACTTTTAAGGAATATATTGGACAATATTTGCCTTACAAAAAGGCAGGTGCCCTTCTTATTGCACAATACGTCCGTGCTCTATAGTTTCATCTTTCTAAATATCTTTGCAGTTAATGTTTGGAAAAATTAAAGAGATATTATTACTCCGTCTACTTCATTACCACCACTTGCCACTGGTGCAGAAATTACAGGTGCCCCAGGATATTAAAAGATAAACATTACGAATCGATAATACACTAAATCGATACTCTATTACACCAGAACGTGGTGAACCTATAGTATGAGTTACCTCGCCAATATGATTTGTTTCTTTAGGTGCCTTCAAAAGTTAAGAATGCTCGAAAGTTTAGAAAATTTCGTTCGGAAATTCTTTGAAGCAAATAAATACAGATTAAATTGGATTGATCGAAATGAGAAGAGATAGTTTAGCCCTCAGAAGAACCGTTTTCTTAATAGAATAAGAGTAGACATTAACGGATCCTCGTGCAACTCGATATGAAAAATGTAAACCTTTTGCGAATGCTTTATGGTAGAACAAATTTTTGTTAAATCAAGATGAAAATGGTTCTCGGTTTTAAAAGTACTGCTAGCAGAAATGAATTACTGGTATTTGGGGATTTATATCTTGAAATATATTATCACCTTTGACTTTATTATTTAATGCGAAAAATCTTGTCTGATTTGGCATGAGGAAAAACCTCCAGTGACACAAAGAAAAGATTGTAGCCATGGGATTGCAGCCTGAAAAAATATGTTTTATTAAATCCAGTATTATTTATTAACAGTATCATTACGAAGAGGTAGTACTTTGAGTGAATTTGTTCCCGTTTGTACCCCGGGAACAAATTTGAAGATTGGGAGATAAAGGGATGACTATAGAAGCGCTGCATTTATGCCTTAAATTAAGAAATATTGAGTCCAAAGTGGATTTATATATTCTATAAATACAAAAATGTGTATGCTACAGTAGATTGACAAAAAATAGTGGTGTTATTTGGATTATGTGTAACTCAAATAATACCGAACAAATTTTGTGATACTTAAATCTTGTTTCTTTCGCTCTTCCTGGATACGACTAATGTAAGTGTAATTGCCTTTCCGTTAATTTGACAAATTTTTGTATAAATATAATTTCCGTCTTATTCTTTACACTCGGTTTCCCTTTATTTTTAATATTTTATAACTTCGTAGTGTTTTGCATAAAACTGGAACAATTTAATTAAATGAATCTTTGTAATATACATTCATTTGTTTTGTTATAAAAAGTATCTGTTGGTGAAATATAACAAAAAAGTTTACATCAGAGTGAGGGTAAAAAAAAACTTTGCAATTCCACACGATTCTAAAAAAACACGACCATGGTCACCTGATGATGATGCATAGCATCGAAACCATGGCCGTGTTGTATTTAAAGTGTGTGGAATTTGCGAAGTTTTTTGTTCTCTTTCTTTCACCCTCACCATGAAGGAATTCCAAAAAGTTAAGTCTAAAACTGTTAGCTTTACATCAGATGTTTTCAATCTGGAAGCATATTTACGTTTAAATTGACCGTTGAAATTTAAATAAGATTTTAAATAGTTAATTATATATTCAAGTCATTTTGACTCCTTAGTTATTCGGATTAATTAAGAGCGAAATCAATTCCTAGGTGCACTCATTTTTCATATGAATTAAGTTAAATGCTACACTGCTCCTCGCAAATGATTTTTATAATTATTACTAGCGGAAATAAAGTCGGAAGAATATTTACATATAATAAAGAAAAAGACGTTTTAATTACTGATGCACAAGGTTTGTCCGAAAAGTAGTAGGATTGAGCCGATTTAAAAAAAATTATTGCCAGAATTGATACATTTACTCAAACGTCTTCGTAGTTACACCATTGTACTTCCACACAGCTACCAGAGGGTTTTTTCACGCCATGAACGCCTTCTGTAAGGCGGCACCCGGAATGCCGCTAAGCTTCATCGTCACGGCCTGTTATAACGCTTCCACCTAGGCGTAATGGCGTCCTTTCGGCACGGATTTGAGGCTGGGAAGAGGAAGAAGTCTGGTGGGACAATGTCAGTGGTGTAGGATGGCTGAGGCATGGTCGAGAAGCTCTTGGCAGATCCGCGTGCGAGAGTTTCCTTGTGTTCATCCAAGAACTTCGCACACATCTTTCTCATACCCATTTTTTCGGTCACAAGTAGATACACGTCACTTTTAAGAGATGTCTAGCTCATTAGAAACCATATGAACAATTTATCTCCGAGCCCTGTCCTACAAAGCCTTCAATCCTGCAAGAATTTCGTTACTTTTTGAGGTCAAAGGGCGTTCTGAACGTCCGGCGTTTTCAACGTCTTCTCTACCCTCCCGAGACCCCTTGTACCCCCAAAAAATACCCGACCTACCCATGATTTTTACTACAATTTTCAATGTAACATTAATTCATCTTGACCGGAATCCCGGTCAAAGGCGAATAACATGTACACTTGGAAATGGTTGCATTGTAATGCGCATATTGCGGATGACTCCGTCAAAAGTTACTGTCGCGGCACTTTCAGCGGTTTCTTGGAATTGGAGGAAAGCTATCCGTGAATACAATATTTTATATTTTATTTCGGGACAAGAGAAGAGCTGAAGGAGGCTGAAGATTTGCTCGTTCTCTGCGAAACCTGAGAGAAACAAAATGTGCTCAATGTGTTCCTAAGCATATGACCCTCAACAGTGAAGGAGGCCATTATTGTAAAAATGTTATTTGAATTTGTTGTGATTTTACATAAGTTGAGATTGTATTTTATTGTAAGCTCGGCAACATAGTACAGGGTTCGTCCGGAAGATAAGTGTACTAATTTTTTCCGGATTTTTGACAAAAGGGGAGTCGTCCACTACGAATTTGTACCTGAACGACAAACTGTAAATGCTGCATTTTACGTCCAAGTGCTCGACAGGCTTGGAAAATGAGTCGCCCGCGTCCGGCCAGCGATAAAAAACATCTGGCGGCTGCATCACGGCAATGCGCCGTCTCACACCGCGCTTGTCGTGTCGGACTTCTTGGCCAAGCACGGCGTGGCAACGCTGCCGCACCCGCCCTACAGCCCGGACTTGGCATCACCGGACTTCTTTCTGTTCCCGAAGATAAAGAGGAGTTTGAAAGGAACGCGATACTGGACTTGGACGCCGTCAAAGAGGCCGTGACGACGTGTCTTCGAGAGGTTCCCGATGATTGGGAGCGTTCCACGAATGGGAACGCCGCTGGAACAAGTGTATCGACTCACAAAGGTCCTATTTTGAGGAATATTAGCTTAAGATATGTAAAAGTGTAATAATTTTTTTTGCTGAGCTCAGTACACTTATTTTCCGGACGAACCCTGTATATTGAAATTCGCAACTGTAAGGCATAATACTGGAAACACATTAGTAAGCTACGCAATGACAATCAATCTCTATGATCACTATTATTTGACTGTTATTTAAATCTGACCATACCTTTCATTCATTTCCCTCAATCTTTTGAGAAAATTGCGCCAGTGTCGCTACTGCTATAAGTTTGTTTTCTTGAGCTCTTCTTCAGAATGTAAAATTGTTGTACCGTTGATGACTTCTGTTCTCTTCCGTGACTCACTCATGGGTGGTGGGGTATATTTTTAACATTTTACTTCGCCATTTATCCCAAATGTTCATGACACTTTAGATATCAAGCTCTTCTCTCGAAAAGGTTTCATCATATTAGTTCTTGAATAAAGCACTGCGATAGTATTGGTGGCTTCAAAGTGGCTTGAAGTAATTGACTCTCAAACTAATACATCCAAAGATCTTAAAAGTGAATTTCAAAACAAAATTTATCTTTGAATTTTGGGCAAATCTTTTAAAAGATAATCACACCTACACCAACCATGAAGAGAATGTTATTTTCTGATTGAGATTTAAATTAGTTAGAATTTAAAAAATGATATCGGAAGAAAATGGCGCCGTTTTTAGTGCTGATTACTCTAATTTAACTAATATTGAACATTTCACTTATTCACCTGAGCTAGAAGGAGAAACTTCTAACATAACTCACTCAATTTACCTTTTACCTACGTTGAACTCACTTTTTTATGATATTCTATTTGATTTTCTATCAATTTCCGTGAAATTCTCTAATCATGAGATTAAGTTATATTTGTAAGATATCCTCATTCCAAAGCAATCAGTATTTCACTTAATTTACGTTGCTTGATTTCTCAGATTTCTGTGATTGTTTCGTGATTGAATTTTCTGGAGAATTCAGGACTTCATCTGAAACTCAGGTTCTATCTTTCATTTACATGTACATACGAGGTTCCCGTCATTTTTCATTTTTAAAAATTCTTCATATTATAGGTCAGTTATCATATTATTTATTCATATATCATAATTATATTATTCATAACTCATTATTGGTCAAGGTCTCTTTCAACCTAGTCTCCTCCCTAATGTATGCTTTTATTTCATCGGTGTTTCCGCTATTTGAAAAAGTTCTGGAACGCTTCTTACGGAATGTTTAAATGCTCCTCTGTCGAATTTGTCTCTATCTCCGGAATAGGGAAAACCTTCTTCCTTTCCTCTGATCTAATGAATAGGGTGGGCGGGGAAGCACAGCGGTCTTGTTTTTGGCTATAAACTCACGAGTTCTGAGAGACGAACGAGAGGAATGACTGTTGTGGTGAGAAACCAGCCGTCGTTCCTCCAAACTTCGGGTCGTTTTCACCTGATTCTATCTCTTAGGCTTTTCATAACCACCTAATAGTACTCCGTGTTGACTGTCTGGCCTAAAGGTTGGTATTCGTGATGCACAACCCCAATTGAATTGAAAAAAAAACAGTCAACATTACTTTGACATTCGAGCGAGCCTGTCGAGTGTTTTGGGTCTGGGGGAATGTTTCACCGATTCTTTCTGAATATTGCACTTTTGTTTCGATGTCATATCCATAAACCTACAAATCACCTGTTATGATCTTGAACCAGATGGTTTCATCCTCTTAAGCTCGATAAACAATTCCTGAAAGGCTTGAACCTTATGTTTCTGGTCAGCTGTCATCAGGCGAGGCACAAATTTGGACTCGATGCATCCTCAATTTTTTAGTCAGAATAACCTAGCAAGAACCAATCTAGATGTCATACTTTTCTGCTAGTTCACTGACAGTTAAACGTCGATTTTCACGAACGAGATCGTTCAATATTTCGATGTGGGGTCATCTTTCGACAATGATGGCCTACCGGAACGCTCGTTGTCTTCCACTGATTCCCCACCCCTTTTTGAACCGAGTAACACCATCGACAACACTGAGTACGTTTCATAGCATTCTCAACATAAGCCTTGGTAATCAACTCAAAAGTTTCTGTGAAGAATTTGCGGAGTTTCATATAGAATTTCACAGAAGAACGCTGGTTCTTCAAAGAGCTCCTTCTCATTTCCGTGGATCCGAGTTTTCGCAGCAATTCACGAACACTCCTTCTCATTAGCGTCCGTAACCATTAAAGAAATCAAGATATCAACGACGTGATTACGATCTGTTTGCAAACTTGAAAAAATTGCTCGGTGGTCAATGGTGGTAGTTAATGGCTATTTTGAGGAGCAAGAAAGCTCTTATTATAAAAAGGATTGCGAACTTATTGTGCATCGCTGGGAAAAGTGTGCAGAGGTGAAAGGAGATTATGTCGAAAAATAAGTATATTTTTTTCCTAACTTTTTGTTTTCTTTGTTGAGTAGGGTACTTGTGGGATTATCCTCGTAAAAGTGGTTATTTGGGAAGTTTCCGCGCACAGTGTACAAACGGATTAAAAACTACCAACTGGAGGCGCGCTATTCAAAAAGTTGGGAAACTTTTGAATGGAAAATCTCGTAAAACCCCGTAAGCCTAACGTGGGTGTATGGCAGGGGGTATAAGGTCACTAGCCATTCAATCATAATCATTACACGTTTACACATACATTAGTCCCAATCGTGCGCTAGAACAAAGTTATCCCCCATGAAAAATGCTACTCACAGACAAAAATATTCAATAACAAGTTTTGACTTATAATAATCAAACCACTTTACTTTTCCACATAAACTTTTTAATTTTTACTACCCAGGTTTCGTTATAACATAGCATCATCAGGTAAAAATAACTGACTGACTGATGCTTAAGCACTGCGCCGTTTGGCGCATTTTACACCGATACCCAGCTATGCTGATAAACGGTTGTGTGATATAGGTGGCTTAAGGGCGAAATTAAGCTAACGAGTATACTATTTGGTGATTATTAGGATTCATTTAGACTTGTTTTGGCGCGTTTGTATTTAAAATGGGGATTATCAGAATAGTCCCATAAAGGTTCTATGAGAGGGTTACCAGCGCCTACTTACTGATGCTTAAGCACTGCGCCGTTTGGCGCATTTTACACCGATACCCAGCTATGCTGATAAACGGTTGTGTGATATAAGTGGCTTAAGGGCGAAATTAAGCTAACGAATATACTATTTGGTAATTATTAGGATTCATTTAGACTTATTTTTGCACGTTTGTATTTAAAATGGGGATTATCAGAATAGTCCCATAAAGGTTCTATGAGAGGGTTACCAGTATTTCCTATTGCTTGCTGAAATGACAGGGCTAGGTCTCTTAGATAGGTTGGTAGGTTTGGTATTTTGAGGTCCTTGTGAATTTCTGAGTTTCGGACGAACCAAGGGGCGTTAGTAAGAGTTCGCAAGATTTTATTTTGAAAGCGTGTCAGTTTGTTCAGGTTTTTTGCAGCTACTGATCCCCAGGCTGGATAACCATAGGTTAAGATAGGTCGTATCATGGATTTGAACAGAAGTACCTTAGTAAGAAGACGGAGGGGACTCGTGCGCTTTATGAGGGGATAGATCGAGAAAAAGGCCGAAAGAAAGGATTGGTTGAGCTATGAAGAGGGGGGCTAAAAGTCTATGGTTTGAGGCGGATAATATTATATAATTAGCTGGAAGGATATGGTCAATGCAATGTAGCAAAAAGCCCACCTGACATCAGATTAGTTGGCAGAAGATTAGGAAAATGATTATTATGAACTGGGAGAACGGCACTTAGTAATTAGTTAGGTGACTCAGTAGCGGGTTGGGAGGAATCGCTACATTGTTGAAAAAGTCTCACTTGGTTTCAGGTGAGCTGGCAGGGGGTGAGGGAAAAAACAATAACGGGGAATGTGAAGGGTAAAGAAAATCGTTGGTCAAAACATCTTCCCCGTAATTCGTGTGTTGAAGGATTTCAAACTGCTCCAGCGTGGTGGTTTGATTATTAAAGTCAGTATGAAGATTTTCCACCAAGTTACGCCAGAAACTGTTTTTTTTTATTTTCAATAACAAGATTATTCAATCAGGATATATTGAATTCATGCGGAAGCAATGTTATAGAAACGGTATATTTCAAATGAATGCTGGTTATCGACAAAATATATACACTACCGATACTAATTATCCTTTCCGCGTCTGCGATCATATTGATTTTGAACTCTAATCATCCTGCTATCTATCATTATGTATAGGCTTGACGTCCTTCCGCATTCCATCATCTAGATTCCGTCTAGTCAATTTTCGGTTTACTAAGCACTAGCTATTTTCAGTATTTTAGGTAGGTAAAGTACCGTAGAAATGTAAGAGCGTTTTATGTTGCGTGTTCTTGTGGTAGTGGAATTTCGCCTTGCTACTTACCAAATTCTAGCGTGCACGATATTGGATAAGTTTCTTACTGCATCCTATGCAATTATTTGTTAGATGATTGCATATGTAATTGCATGCGTGTAGAATGAAAGGAGGTCGGTATGTATTTGTATGCGAGTAAAATGATAGGATATTTGCATGAAGATATGCACCACTGTGGGAATGGGTTTGCATGAATGTGTTGGTTTTGAATGCGGTTTTTTTCCCTTTTACGGGTGGTGACCTAACACCCCCGGCCACACGCCCTTACGGCGGCTTGTGGGGTATTATGTAGATACCTCGAAGGTTACCCATGTGAAGGAGTCCCAAAAACCGCAACCAAACAGAAAGCCATCTAAAAGGTGCACGATATTGTGTTGGACGAAAAACAAGTGAAGGTGAGCGAGATAGCTAAGGCCATGGGTATATCGGAAAAATGTTGCGAAATATCTTGCAGAAAGAATCAGGGAGGGAATCGGGATGGCGCGGAGGCTAATGTACAAACTTCCCACCGCAAAGGACCGGGTTCAAATCCTGGAGACAAAAAATATTTTTCAGTAATATCTCGATCCCTACTTGAGGTGCTTCGTGGAGAGGACTTTGAGTGGGTACGACGTCCATCGGGTGGGACGTTAAACTGCGGACCCCTTGGCGCCTTTCGACGGTATAATTACGGCTAATGCCGACGTCGGGTTTCTCTCCACCCTTCAATTCCCATCCACCCCTAATGGCGCAAATGACCTTAGCTGTCGGTCGCCTCCCAACAAAACCAATCCCAACCCATGAATCAGGGATTCGATCGCTCTGCGCAAGGTGGGTGCCGTATTTGCTGAATGCCGATTAAAAGAAAATGGGCAAACGATTTTTGAAGCAATGTTTGAACCGATTCAATAGGGAACCGATCGGTTTTGTGAGGCGATTCGTCACCATGGATGAGACATGGGCCCACCACTACACGTCAGAAAGAAACAGCATTCGAAGCAGTGGGGGGAAGCCGGTGGGTCAGTGCCCAAGAAAGCAGAGTCGATCGCATATGCTAGAAAGGTCATGGCAAGTGTGTTTTGTGTGTGATACAGATCCTGTTTATTGATTACCTTGATAAAGGTAGAAAAATTCTATGCAAATATTAATCCAACCATCTTGACCAGCTGGATGCCAAAATTCGTGAAAAGAGGCCCGCTTGAAGAAGAAAAAATCAACTTTCACCTGGACAGCGTACCTACTCACAAAGGTGAGGGAATGGCGATGGGAAAACTACGGGATTTAGGGTCAAATTTTCCTGGCTATCCTATTCTCATGATTTAGCACACTCAGTACCCCTATTATAGTGGTGGCCTTGAATTAAGGAGTATCAAAGCGGCTGTGTTTGGAATTATCTCTATTTAATTTGAATGGACCGAAGAGAAGATTTGGATTTCTCTGTGTTATTCTTATTATTTTAGAATATCACGTTCCCACAATCAGAATATACTCGTCTTATTAAATAAATCAGCGTACACTTCTCACCATCAAACAGTGAACATCGAAGCAACAAAATTTCTTTTCCTGGAAAGTACCTGCGTTTGTTTCTGAAAGTTCCTCGAACCACCGGCTAAACTTTTGAGAAAAAAAATTGAGAACGCCGCCAGTTGTGAAGTGAGGGCAGTGATTAAATTCCTCAATGCAAGAAACGTTCGCCCATGTGATATTCATCGCCAATTAAAGGAGGTGTATGGAGACAATGTAATGGACGAGTCGCCTGTTCGGCGGTGGTGTCGCAACTTCAACATGGGGAGGGGGAACACACACGACGATGAGCGTTCGGGGAGACCGTCTGTCATTACAGACCAACTGGTGAGCTCAGTTGACGAATTCGTGAGGAACGATCGGCGCGTCACAATTGATGACATCTGTGAGCATTTTCCCAATGTTTCTCGAACAATTGTTCATGAAATTGTTAAACACCATCTGCATTATGCAAAAATTTGTGCAAGATGGGTCCCTCGCATGCTTACAGATGAGCACAAAACCAAGCGTATGGCTGCAGCACTGACGATTTTGGGACGTTATTCTGATGAAGGAGACTCTTTCTTGACTCGCATAATTACTGGTGACGAAACATGGGTTTGTTATGCATCACCTGAGAGTAAACGACAGTCAATGGAGTGGCATCATGCTCATTCACCAAGCAAAACAAAAAAATTCAAGACAGTTCTGTCCACCAGGAAACTCATGGCAACCATTTTCTGGGATCGACGAGGTGTATTGCTTATTGATTTTATGGCCCGTGGAGACACTATTAATGCCAATGCGTATTGTGAAACATTAAAGAAATTACGGCGGGCAATACAAAATCGGCGGCGAGGTCTATTGTCTACTGGTGTCATTCTCGTTCATGACAATGCCAGGCCTCATGCAGCTGGGATAACACAAAAACTTTTGCAGCAATTCAAATGGGAAACTTTCGACCATCCACCGTATAGCCCGGACTTGGCCCCTTCAGATTTTCATCTCTTTACAAAGCTTAAAGACTTTTTGGCAGGAAAAAGATTTGACAGCGATGAAGAACTTAAAGAAGGAGTGACCCTGTATCTCAATGAGCTGGCGGCGAAGGACTATGCAGCAGGAATACAGAAACTTGTCACACGTTATGACAAATGCCTTAATTTGCTTGGAGATTATGTTGAGAAGTAGTTTAAAGTATCTTCTTTCAAATAAAATTTTTTATGTTTGTTAATATTTACTTTTGTGTCTTTATTTCACGAACGGGTACTACTTTCCGGATGACCCTCGTAATTAAGTCCAAGTGAATTTTACTTTTTCAAAATTGAAATGACTCCCTTAAGTCAGAGTCCACGTACATGTACATAAAAAAGAGTAAAAAAAGTGTAAAATCTTTCAGCTTGACTTGGACTTGGTCAAAGAGAAGGATTTTGGCGAAAGTTACTATCGTATTATTAGTATTATTGGTATTAAGTATTTTGAATCGGTCGACAAGGAAAAATAGTTGTAAAAAACGTCGGCTTTAATATGATGGAGTGTGGCTCAACGTGCAAAACTTCGAATAATTTTTACATTGTCTGTACGGTGTTTTGTCATAAAATATTGTTTATTAGAGCCCTTCTTCTCGGTAGGTTAATTGACTTAAACATTTAGCCGGATATCAATGGATCCTGGTCCGAATTCCGCGAAATCCTACGCCAATAATTTTTACTCTTTGAAATTGATGCTTTAAAATTTCATCAATTATTAACTTGCACAACATACGGTTATATATTGTTTTAAAATCACATTTAATTAAAGTATATGATCACATGATATACGATTCAACCTAAAAAAAATTCAAAATGGCATATAATTAATTCTATTTCTCGGATTTATAAATTAGTTTATATTTTAATAAAATAGGATTATCAATTGGTGGTTATTACAAACAAAGCTATGTAACTTGTATTTTGTAATATTTTAAAATACAATTTCATCTACACACAAACACACACACATATATATGTATATATATGTATATATATATATATATATATATATATATATATTATTATTAGGTAATCTACCGGTTAAGGTAGGTTTTTGGATGGACACAACTATCAAGTAAACATTTTGTGACTCCCCACCTAGCAAACTAATCTATATCAGGTCCCTCTTCATCTCGGTGTACTTCTCTCCTCCTTTCATCCCGTCCAACATCCCTATCCTGTTCCTACCCTTTCTTCGCTTGCCCAACATTCTCCCCTCTATTACCCTCTTCAACATTCCACTACCGCGCAATACGCCTTTCATCCATTTTTCCAGCCTCCATAGGATTACTCTCAACAAACCCCTCTCCTCCCCCACCATTTCTAGTACTTCCTCATTTGTTTTCCTTTCGGTCCATTTCACCTTCTCCATTCTTCTCCACACCCACATTTCAAAAGCCTCCAATCTACGTCTATCCTCCTGCTTCAGTGACCACGTTTCCGCCCCATACATAGCTACGCTCCAGTTTTGACGAGAGTTTTTACGAGTCTTGTCTTAACATCTCTACTCAACGTCCCCGTCATCAACTCCCTCCTCCTTGAGAAAGCCTCCTTGCCTAGCGCAATTCTTCTCCTTACGTCCCTACCACTTTGACCGTATTGGTCCAAAACACTTCCGAGATATGTAAACTGTTCTACCTGCTCTATTTTTTCCCCGCCTATTTTAACATTTAGCTTAGCTTTTTTCTTTCTGGAAAATCGCATAACCTTTGTTTTATTAATATTGATTCTCATCCCATATTTATCGCACTGAACCTCCAATTCACTCAGCAATGCTTGCAACCCCTTGGCTGACTGAGCAACTAATGCTTGGTCATCAGCAAACCTAACCGATTTTACGAATTCCCCTCCGACTTTCATTCCTACCTCCAGTTCTTCCCATGCCTCTTTAATCATTTCCTCTACATACTATATACGTTGAACAGTACCGGTGGCAATGGGCAACCCTGCCTTACACCTCTTCCTAACACTGCCCATCCGGACTCTCCGTTCCCCACTCGCACCTGCGCAGTCCGAGACATGCACAGGTTGCGGATCAGTCTCCTGTCCCTCCAATCCATTCCTATTTTCTGCAATACACGCATTAATTTTTCCCAATTCACTCTATCAAATGCTTTTTCCAAATCTACAAAACAGGCAAAAACGTCCCGATTGTATTCTATTTTCCTCTCGACTAGTGATCTCATTACTGCAATGGCATCACGCGTACCTCTTCCTTTCCTGAACCCAAACTGATCATCCCCTAAGTAATCATTTGCCTTACTCTCTATTCTTTTGTTGATGATCCTGAGAATAACATTAGCTGCGTGGGATATCAAACTTATCGTTCTGTAATCCTCACATGACGAAGCCTTTGTCTTTTTTGGAATAGGAACTAACACCGATATAATTATATATATATAAGTATAATTATATAAATATATATAATTATATATATGTATATATAGATGTATGTATATATATATATATATATATATATATATATATATATAAGTGCTCATAAAAGAATGTATTACTTCTGTTGTTAATGTACATACTCTCAAAAGAAACACTACTGGAATATTAGGGAATTGAGACATTTATTTTACTAAAATGAGACTTATTTGTGTATGCATTATCTTTGAAAGAAAATTTTAAATTTAAATATTAAAATATTTTACTCCTTTTCAATTTCAACCAACACACTTTCATGCTTTCCCTCTTTCCAAACAGCGACATTATATGTCGCTGTTTGGAAAACACTATATATATATCGCTGTATATATCCATGATAATATGCTTATAATAAATTCAATTCTAAAGGACTTCTACATGAAATATTTTTTCAAGAAGAAATTATGCGAAAAAATTTATGCTGAAACGGTTTTTAGAACCATGATAATATTTGGTGCTGCAAATGGAAAAACGGAATCATTCATGGGCCTAATGAATACACATTACCACATACACCACACATACCAACTCATGAGTAAAAATTTAGTAATTTCTATATCACATCTGCCATTGTTAAAATTTTCGTTCGATTGGTATAGAATTAATTGGTGTTTAGAGTTCAGGGTAATTAAGAGTAAAAAGTAATATTCCAGAAATCTATTGTTTGAGCCGGATCTCATGAGATAAGAAGTTTGACGATAAATAGTAGATTTTACTATAAATGTGAGGATATTCATGGTTTGTCACGGTCTTTTTATTGTAAAAAGTATCTTTATTCGAATTTTGCCCATGTTATGCATCAAATCTCTTGTCTTTGTATGCATAAGTTTCGGATAGTCATGGTGATATTCACTTAAGGATACATGTATGTATGAATACATGAAATAAAGAAATATAATTTACTTAAAAAATTATTAAATATGTTGTGCATTATCTTAATCAGTGTAACTTTGAGGTGGATATTTTGTCATTTTATTGTGCTCAAAACAAAAGAAATTATTTCTTTTATTTTAAGAATAAGTCATGTTAGGGGCCCATGTTCGACGGGGACCATGATCAAATATAGCTTGAATCATAATGCTGAGTGTGGTCTCATGTTCGTGATATTTAAAGTTATATCTGTAAACGATTAATAGATTATTATTACACCATTGTGCATAAAAAGGTTGCTAATTTTTTTTTTGTGCTGTGAACCATTTATTGTGATTAAGAATTCTGTTTTATTCCTGAATTGGATATCGTGTTTACACTGAAGTAATATA
This sequence comes from Hetaerina titia, assembly GCA_037158775.1. NCBI lineage: Eukaryota > Metazoa > Arthropoda > Insecta > Odonata > Calopterygidae > Hetaerina > Hetaerina titia. Next base: position 65,759,010 of record CM073777.1, on the reverse strand, counting down.
CGATGTCCTAATGGCAAATGTTTTGACCTCTATATTATTAATTAAAATTGGCAATTTTATTGGCAAGTTTCGATGTAACTACTTCCTCTTCTGGTCCAGAAGATGATGTAGTTACATCGAAACCGGTCGTATTAAAATTTTATTTTGTGGAAAATTGCCAATTTTAATTAATCATAATATTCCACCATATCACGACCGAAACGTAAAATGTTACAAAAAATATAAAGCGATCACTCTCCTTCATAATATATCGTATCGTGTATTGGTGAACGCAACGAAATTCAAATCATTGCTCGAAATAAAATGTTTCTGTCATGGCTTACCACTTGTCAAACATATTTGCTTCTTCAACTCATTTCAATCTTTCGTGTTGCATTATTTCATTTGTAGTGTCAAAGTTCATTTAAAAAGTAAATTTTATCTCTGATATGTCGAATTTGTTTTGACCTCCATTTGCACAAGGCCACGTTTGTTGTCTCAGAATTCTTTAGTTAGGACGTGGCGCATTTTCCACGAAATTATTTCACTAATTTTTTTTCGCATTTTTCATAATACAAGCCGTGAGTAGTAATAACTATGGATGACGATATGTGTTTAGAGTTTTTTGAATGAAGGACATATGTCAACAATAACTTTATTCATAACGTGATATCTTCGTACGCTAATACTTTATCCACAATACTGGAATCCTTTCCCAAAATTATTTTTCGCGAGTAGGGGGAATATTTTGCAATTTGCTGGACTTTGCAGAGTGCAAAAACAGTTTTCTTTCATGGCTACGTTAATTTCGGTTCCCGTCAGATACTTTTAAGTTCTTAGTCGGGTGGCTTGGACATATGCGGACAGACATTTGATGTATATACCAGTGAGAAACATTGACGGGGTGGAGAGAGCTGAATGACGTAGTGACTTATCGTGGTGGTCATTTTTCCACTTTCCCGAGCATTTCCTTTTGTCCTTTTCTTGTCGCAACAACCTGCCAAAACTCCTAACTCTTCTGTTACAGTGACCATTTATTTTTTTAGACAAAACCATGTTACTACGAAATTGAAATTTTAGACATACGTGTACTAAATAAAAAGTACTATTAGTTTTCGTTTTCTGTGACCTGTTTTTATTTTCGAGATCAACTACACAGGGTAGTGCACCCTTCCAATCTGATGCATTTTTTCTTCTTTAAAAAAAAGGAAAGAGGATAGGTTAACTAGTATATATATTTAATAAGTCTTTAAAAAAAATGTCTAAAAAAGCGATGAAATCGAGTGAAAATTAAAAAGAAATGAAATGAATTACTAAATCGATACCATTAATTTACATTAAACCATAGGAGTACACATGCTTTTAAAACAATGATGGGTTTCCTTCCGAATAGTTTGATCAATTCACGGTATTAATTTGCTAAGTAAACCTTTTAATAAAATCTTTTTATCAATAGCAATTAAAAAATGAAAGTGCAATTATACATGTTCAGATGAGTTAAAAAGACTCGCCGTGTCATTTTGCAACTCTAGGCGGATCAGATTTGATATATACTCATATGACGTACGCTCACTATGTTTACTTAAAATACACATCCAAATACTGCAGGTGGAAGGTGAGATCAGATCAATAAAATTATAGAGATTAAATGTAGAAGAAATAGATTTAAGATGTTATTTTTCCCTCAAACGGTAAGGGATCAGAATAACGTTATCCGACAGCGCTAGGGAGAAAAAGTATTCGGGTCAAAATTAGTCTGGTGTGTATTCACCCCCTGCCACACATCCTAGCGGTGGCTTGCAGGGAACTAAAAAAAAGATACCCTTACCTAAAATCACGTTTTGGAATGTCATTAAATAAACGTTGGATGGTAATTATGGTTTTTTCCAATCATGCTTTCTTTGGACACAGCTGAATTTAAGTTCTTAAGAATTTAAGAAATTAAGAATTCGAAAATTTTCTTAATACATTATTGCTGTTTATCGCAGTATTTTTGCTTGGATTAATAGCGAAAACTGAAATTTCGTTAATGCTTTTAAAATCTTCGGTTCCCAAATAACCTGATCATATACATATTAGATTTAGCATTTATAGGTTTAAGTAGGAATTGTAAAATTAATTAATTCCTGAAATGCGATATTCTTTAGAATGCTATTAATTCTTTTTATTTAGGATTATCATTCATTTTTTACCTGGAAGATCTCTCTCAGAGCTATGTTATTTTTCTGACGGTCTTCATTTGTCTGGCTAATTGGATTTTTCAAGCATGTTTCAATCTTTGTTTCTGTTTTGATTGCTATCTATATCCATACTTGTCTGTCTAGTATATTTTGGTCCCATTTTGAACTCTTTCTCCCAGGAAGTCGTCTTTAAACTATTTTTGTCTTATTTCTTATTATAGTAATCCCGTAATTCTTCCACTTGGCTTTTTTTCGTAAGTTACTAGATAAATAAAACAGTTTCCGGTTTGACTTGGTGGGAAATCTTCAAATTGAAATTGAGAAATAAACAACTTGGTTTTTCTGTATAGAACATTTTTTATTCACTACCTAGGTTTTGTTTATGGTATGACATCATCAACATTTGATGATGTTATAACATAACGAAACCTAGTCAGTGAATAAAAAATATTTTCTTTGTGGAAAAACCAATTTGTTTATTTTTCAATTTCGAATTGCTAGATGATTCAATGACTTCAATGCGTTCAATAACATATTGTTAACAACTAGTGCCAGAAATTATTTTCATCATCTTGTCTTACTTTATTGACCGCTCCCCTTTCATAATTCCTTCTAGAAAAACAAAAATAAATGAGACAATTCACTTATAAATTATTATTTTTACACCAACACTTACCTTCGTGAAGCACACTGAAATAATTGAATGTTGCATCACACCTTGGGTAATTAAGTCAAACTCCTTCGCTGTGCTCTATTCCATTTTACACATTGGGAATATTTTAATGAATTTTTAGCGGTGCTTAAGCCGTTACCTTTAATTCAATTTAATCTTCATTTAAGTTTACAGAAGATAGTAATATAATGAAAATATTTAAGGGAAATATTGATGTTTTTAGTTATCCATATTTAGCATATGACTCCTTTTTTGTTTACTTTAATAGAAGCATCCAAGAATTCATAGAAATATTTTGTTGATAACCATTTGCATGTACTCTTAGACAGAGTACATGCAAAGAACTGCCAATTTATAATTGATTTTAAATGGTAGATTCTTGTGTTCTAATTTTGTAAATACCATCTTTTTAAAATGTTGGGACATCTCTTATTTATTTCAAAATAATGTAATAGTTATACTTTGTCGTGGTGGAAGGGCTCGTGCGTTCCGATGACCCCTAGAGCTGTGCTGGCTGGAGTAATAATAATTGCTCCTGGTAGGGTCACCCATGCCAGATAGGTCGAAGGTTAGGAGCCAGACGAAAGGTAGTCCACGCAGCGTCTGTTCCTCAGTGAGGCGGCTGCAATGGCGTCTGACCCCAGTGGGACGGCCATTAAGTGATGGTGTCACGTTAAAAACACTATTGAGGAAGGCAACGGGAAACCACCTCAATTATGCTTCCCAAGAATGTAATGATTGGCACTATAGAGATGTAGATTAGGTTGCTGGATTGGATTTTGTTTGTAGTTAAAAAAAAATTATTTGATAGTTGTGTCCATCCAAAAACTTACATTTACGGGTAGATTACCTAATAATAATAATAGTTATACGATGGACGACTAAGTAATATCAATTAGGGAAAGTTTCCTTTTGTTGGTTCTTTCACTGAAATGATGTATGTTGGAAAACAAAACCATTGGCCAAGTACTCCTCATAAGGTCAGCACCGGAAAGACGCCGTAATGCCGAAACTAGCGAGGGGAAAATACAACATACGGTACGGTCAGAAAATAAAAGTATTGGTGCATTTTTAGTAAACATTTCCGGATTTTAGAATATGAAGCTAGGGATGTTACCTCAGGAACATTCAACAAGAACCTTAAGAAACGATGCTATTGGGGACAAAGCTCAATTGTGCGTTGAGGAAGGGCATTAAGAGCAACGGGGAACGAGCAAAAGACTATGAAATGAACGGAATATTTACTAGGATTTTTGCGAAAAACTTCATCACGGAAACTTCATCCGAGAATTTTGCTGGAATATTTGGCAGGGCTGTCCTGGATATTCAGGGTTTTCTGGGATGATTCACCACTATAGGTCTCGAAACTGCATTTCCAAGGTATTGCCACTAACATTTTTAGGCCAGAAGTGGCTGCAGATAGTCTGTTTTTCTTTGATCCATCAAGGTTAACCAAACCTATTTCCCCTGATCGGGGTCTCATCGGCACATGCTGATTTCTTTTGTCCTACTGCTTGCTTTCTTTTTATGTAATTTGAACCGCGGGGGTTGATTTCGGTGCTTTTTCCGTCAATGAAATTCTGTTTTCATGTTTTCCCGAAACTAGGGTCCCTCCTGTGTGGGGGAAGCGATTTTAAACATGAGTGCACCGGTCCTAGCATGAGAAAAGAAGTTACTCTCCTGCAACCAAATGCACTCGCTTCCGCGAACTCTTTCTCAGCGTTACTCCGTAAATCGGGAAAAAGGAAATCCCACGAAATGCCTTTCGAAACTGGACCACACGCCGCTTCTTTTTCCCCTTGCAGACAATACCCATCCAAAACGGTGGGAATAGGTAAAGTCTAAATTTACGATAGCTTGATGTATGGAAATAGAATTTAATACTTAGGTCAGCGGATAACAGACTATAAATATTTGTGGTAGCGATAGCGTTTATTCTCTTTGCCTGAGACAGTCAAGGAGGAAGGAGTCGAAGTCGGCTACATTTCCTTTGATTAAAAATGTTGTGTTCTACGTTATCCTTATCATACACCATGATAAACGTTTTCCGGTTGGATTCTTTCCTGACTGCGGAATTCAGGATAAAATCTTTTTTTTTTAATTCAGCTTATTTTAATTCTACTTTTAGAAAGTTTAATGTTAAAATTTAACGGCTAAATTAAAATTTTTGTCTGATTTTTCAAATGGTTTTCTCATATCCTGTGTCTCTCTCCTCCCAACTCTCTTGTTAGGTCCTCTTTCCTTTTCCCATTCGCAATCTTTCTTCACAAGGAACTACTAATATTGACTGTGGTGACTCAAGCCTCTCAAGAAGACTGTCTTTGCAAAATTTCTTGCTTCCGCCTTGACTCCTCCCCAATCCTTTCTCAATTCTATCAGCCAAAAGAAATTGATGAAAAATACAACTCCTATTTCGTAGCCCCTCCTTTCACTATTCACTGTTCTTCCGCCGTAATCCACCCCCTTCCGACATCTTCATTACACGCTGCCGTTTTCCTCTTCCTTTTTCTCCTCACTCCAACTCCATCGCCTCCGTTCATGTTTGATCTCCATAGAAAGCCACAGCATGTTGATTGTGCGGTTTGCTCCATCTTCCCTTTCCCCGACCCTCTCCCCATATCTGACTCCATGCTCTGTCTATTCCCACGCGGTTCGTCATTCACTTGTCACCCTCCCAGGCCTTCTAAGTAACAGCGCCCTCTCACCCCAGTTTTATTGTATTCTTCACTGGAATGAAGACGCTGGCTTGTCTTCAAGCGCTACCAATGAAGTCATCCATTTCACTCAAGCTGAGACGTCAACTGTGCCTTAATTAGTGGAAAATTTCAACTTCTGCTGGCAAAAGACGCGATCAATAAGGACACTAGATGCACGTCTTTGTGCGATTATTTGGAGCAAACCAGGTCATTATATTATGCTATAGGTTTAATGAATGGATTATTTTCCTGGGTGATGATCCACTTATTTTTCAAAATATTATTTTTGTTGAATTCAGAAGAATTTTACATTATTTTACCAATTGATTATTTTTATAACAAAATAAATTTAACACATATTCAATATTATTAAGTTTTAGCATAAAATATGTTAGGCCTCGGTTATTTTGCGAAGTACGTAATGAAGGCAAATTGGAGCGTCGTATCTGATATTGTATTTGGCTTGATCGAATAGACGCTGCTACTGAGGTTTACAAATATATCATACATTTAATTCATCATTGACTGTCGTAAAACACCGCTTTCTCCGCTGACGCTACGCCAAAATTTATCCTTTCGGCGGGTTGAGGTTATATTTTCTCTTTGTGATAACTATAAATACAATCTAAATAAGTGCCTATATTGCTTCATCAACCTCCTCTAACAAAAAATAAAAAAAAATGTAGGTACACTGAGTCAAATGTTTTCGCGCTCAGCCAGTCTCAAGTTTTGTCCAGTGCACACAACCCTAGGGATGAGCCATAATTGTGAAAGGATGACCGGGACAGTGCAAAAATTTTCCCATATACGGTTAATTTCGGATCTTCGTTAGCATGGACAATGAGCGTTTCTCATTTGTCATAAAATAGTCGAGCATTTCCAGCTAGGCGGCATTTTTTTTGTAATCAAAGTGCAAGTTAAGATTCGCAATTTTCATTTTTTGTACAATTATTTTCTGAGGTTATGGAATTGCTTTCTGAAAACAAATTATACTTGATGGCTAATGAAATATCAAAATATGGGTCCAAGTATCGTGCGGCTACCTGTGCAACAGATTCCTATATCGTGGGAAATTATTCTTAACCATTTCCATTCGTTGTGACCATTTCTCAGATTCCCCAGACGCTACCACTTCTCAGTACAACCTTTTATTTTCAACCCTCACCAGAGGTGGTTATCCTCTACCTTCAGACGCAAAAAAGACTATTTTTTTTTAGGTAATCTACCGGTTAAGGTAGGTTTTTGGATGGACCCAACTATCAAATAAACATTTTGTGACTCCCCACCTAGCAAACTAATCTATATCAGGTCCCTCTTCATCTCGGTGTACTTCTTTCCTCCCTTCATCTCGTCTAACATCCCTATCCTGTTCCTACCCTTACCTCGCTTGCCCAACATTCTTCCCTCTATTACCCTCTTCAACATTCCACTACCGCTCAATACGCCCTTCATCCATTTTTCCTGCCTCCATAGGATTTCTCTCAACAAACCCCTCTCCTCCCCCACCATTTCTAGTACTTCCTCATTTGTTTTCCTTTCGGTCCATTTCACCTTTTCCATTCTTCTCCACACCCACATTTCAAAAGCCTCCAATCTACGTCTATCCTCCTGCTTCAGCGACCATGTTTCCGCGCCGTACATAGCTACGCTCCATATCAGAGTTTTTACGAGTCTTGTCTTAACATCCCTACTCAACGTCCCCGTCATCAACTCCCTCCTCCTTGAGAAAGCCTCCTTGCCTAGCGCAATTCTTCTCCTTACGTCCCTACCACTTTGACCGTGTTGGTCCAAAACACTTCCGAGATATGTAAACTGTTCTACCTGCTCTATTTTTTCCCCTCCTATTTTAAAATTTAGCTTAGCCTTTTTCTTTCTGGAAAATCGCATAACCTTTGTTTTATTAATATTTATTCTCATCCCATATTTATCGCACTGAACCTCCAATTCACTCAACAATGCTTGCAACCCCTTGGCTGACTGAGCAACTAATGCTTGGTCATCAGCAAACCTAACCGATTTTAGGAATTCCCCTCCGACTTTCATTCCTACCTCCAGTTCTTCCCATGCCTAAAAAAGACTATATATTCCGTAATTCTTCAAAGGCTATTGCCTGTTCACCATTCCCTTTTTCCATATTTTAAAAATGTAGTACTTTTTGAAAGGGTGTGGAAAAAGAAATTGAAGACTCATTTTGTGTATATACCCACGAGTGAAACTTTTTGATCGAGGAAAGTCGAGTTTTTTTAATATTTCCTTACGGCATTTAAAAGAGTCGAATTGGAATGTCTGTGAGAAAGGTGGAGAGGCGCAAACCACAGTTGGCGTTTCACATGTCGTCCACAATTTATAACCCTTCACGAATGAGTAGCCACCTATCGTATTATTATCTTTGAAAGTTTTTAAATGGGTTTTTTCTCCAAACGGATATTTTACGTAATGGAATAATATAGTATTAGAATCTTTTATATTCATGTATTCTGCCTAAAAATCACGCTCATAGGAGAATCCTTAAACCAAAAATTCCTTTCCCGCCGGGTCGGGAGATAAATTTGGTTGAATAATTAAGCATTGCACCCAAATGCGTTGCTATTGGATTCTTTCAGGAGTGAAAGTTGACATGAATAGGTAAAGGGTGAGTGGTGGGAGACTTAATGGATATAGGGACTAATTGAGATCGCAGGAAATCTCTTCCAGAAATGGCTTTTGTGCACGAACTAATTTTAAACGGCTGGATAAGTAAGTTCCCTTTTTAATTAAGGGAGTTGCTTGACTCTCCTCTCTGTTCTGTGATTTCAAACTTCATTGCATCAATTGCTGCTGTAGTTAACCGAAAATTAATTGCATTCTTACCTTATGATTGCGTCAGCTTAAATTTGTTCTCATCGAAATATAGAATTAATAAATTTAAGAAGAAAGCGGAGTAGTAGTCATTTATGCGAAAAATTATATTAATACGTTTTTAATATGTTTTAAATATAAAACCGTGGTATATTGAATTTAATTTTGAATTTAGTCAATCAATCACGGAAATAAATTAATCCTTTAATACTAAAGGTAGGCCAGCCTTTAAGAACCATAAACACGGTAATCAACCCGAAGGTCGGTTTGGTAGGTGATGGTAGAGTTCACCCAGTAGTAAGCCCGACGGCGTGTGAATATTCACACTTCAGGGTAGGGGGGCCAGTTCCTTTCCCTGTGCCGATTATGGTTTCCCAGGAAGATCTGGTACCCGAAAAATCAACTAACTTGGGTGGAGCTGCAGGTGCCCAAAGTGCCTTGCCAAGGAATCGAATCCGGGCCCTCCGGTCAGTAGTCCAACGCTCTACCCCTGGACTACCGAGATCCACAGGCCGTATATTTCCCTATATATACTATAAATAATTTAACAGATTGAAATAATATTTTTTTTAATGGAAGTAATTAGATAATGTGATTGCATAAAATCCCGTGGATGGCTTAATAATTTCCTTGTTATTTGAATTCGTAGAGCATCAACTCGGTAAGTTGGAGACCCACAGTTTAGTTTCGGGTTAAGAAAACTTTTATTCCGCTTGTCATAGGCACCCTACCACGTTTCCCATTATTATTCTTTCTATGAATGTATAATTTTCTCAAATACCCTCTATATCTTCCACAAACTGTTGCATTTTATTCTTAGAATTATGTTATCCTTCCATTTTATTTTTTCACCATTGAGTTACGCTTGAGGTTGATTTATTATGCTATCTACGCATAAATGTAGTTGCTCCTTGCCATACGTAATAGTAAAATATTTTATATGAGCCATATGTTCGTTAAGTGGGAAATGTAAGCTTTGGCTCCTTTTAAATTGAATTATAATTTTCTGGAACTATATGAATGACTTATAGTTTTTTGTTGCCTTGGGAAAAATAATTTACGTTTTCCAACCAGATAGAAAAAGTCACATTTTAATTTTAAAAATTCTCAATATCATGTTGTAAATGATGAATAAAAGACAAACGCTGTGGCGGATTTTTCAATATTAAAGGATCTCTACAATATATATCGAACGACATATAAATTGACCTTTGTCACTGAGAAATCAGTGTCTGATAGCGATGGTTGTTCTGATTTCTCGAAAAAAATATCTGAGTAGATATACTTTTTGCGTCTCTTTAAGTAATTTTCTTTCGTTTTTCGATTCCTCAAAGGGCAAAAGACAACCGATAATATTTACTTGTGTAATACATGACAGTTAACCAAAGCCCTCGAACGAGAAGGACTCTTTGCGTACAATCTCCGAGAATTGTCTCAAACAGGTTACTTTATTCCATAGGTTTCAAATTTAGTAAGCAATTTACTATGAAACTGCATCGAAAGAATTTTTAAAATTCAGCTATATCTGTGTTCGTTCCTCAAAGTTAAGACTGCAGCGGAATTGAATTAAAATACGTATCATGAAAAAAATGCTAGTATTTTCATGATAAAATTGTTATATCTTTCTTAGGTCTTACAATTTTACCTCTTCCCAAATGTATCCACAATTCTGAACCACAAATTTTGGCTTTCAAAATATCCCATATTTGATACATTCCCCAAGACCTAACGTTAAATGAATGAGATGTACTGACTTTTAATAATAAAACCACTTTACTTTTCCACATAAACTTTTTAATTTTTACTACCCAGGTTTCGTTATAACATAGCATCATCAGGTAAAAATTTTATGAAGATTTGAAAGGTATGAAGATTTTCCACCAAGTTACGCCAGAAACTGTTTTATTTTGAATGAGATGTAATTACTGCGGTCTATAGACAAAATGAATTCTTTAAGATCCCTTAAAAGAAAATAATACAATAAGTAGTAGGAATAACTTGGAGGTTTATTGTACTAATATTTTTCAATCAATGATCAACATTTCCACACAAGTTTTTCTGGCCTGCTCTTTGAAGTTTCCCCTTCATTGATTTTTGTCGAAATTATTTGAGTTATTGACCCAAAATGATCCTGCTATTTTTCTTCTTTCGTTAGAATTATTGTTAAGATGTTAAAGGATTTTTTGTTGGGGAAGATAATTGAAAACTTCAATCAACATTTCTTAGCCTATTTTCAAGATGAAAAAGAAATGATTTTGAAAAACATCATTAAATGATGCCTACAGTCATATTTATCTATTTTTCTTTTATAAATGTGACCTCTTTTAAGAAAACTGATAGATATATTTCTATGGGCTGGTTTAAGTTTGATTATTCAATCACAATATTATCAAATTCGTCCTTATTTATACACAATTTGGCTAAAACATGAAATGTAAAATTTCGTAATCTTAAACTTTATTCACGCTTCATGAAAGTAGTACAACATTAACAGCTAGATTAACATCGCTGATGTAACTCTCGTTGGGCGGGTAGTGTTATGTTAATTATTACATAGAGCTTAGATTTTATTCACAACCCTATATGTTTTTGATTTGGTTTTAATAAAGATTAAAATATGCTAAAACAAACATATAATTACTATGTTTGATTTATCGTGCGGTAATTAATTCTCAATGCTATCGGCGTAACTTTTCATCCTACATATTAATTTGTTTTGTATTGACATGAAGAACGATTTTAAATGTTTATGAATACGGACGGTTGCCATAGACATGGTAATATTGGAAAAAGAGTTTACTCACCTTAATTTGGACCAGTTTTGGAAGGACGACATCCGACTTCTTTTGGAAAATTCCAAAGATATTCTCGGGTACAATAATAAGAAAACTCAGAGCACGTGAAAGAAGCAGGTTTTTAATCGCTGCTAAATCAAACACGTAGACAATTTTTCCATATGTTTTGTACACGGTACAACAATTCATCTTCATATTTTTTAATTTTTTTTCACTTTTTCATAGTTTTTTTATACATATCCATATTTTAGGCAATCTATTATCATATAGTCAATGTCGGTTTTCCGTACAAAACACGCGTCCTCTTCTAGGCGAGGAATCCAAGAAGGAAGAGAAAGGAGAGATTTTACAATGCGAGAGGGATGATTGGATAGGTGAGAGGTGAAGGAGGCCAAAGATCAAGGAAACGGATAGGATAGGGCAAAGTAGGAGGAGGTAATGGCTGCTGAAGGGATTAGGGAACGAAAAACTCGCGATGACGAACGCAGGAATGCTCGGGATGTTGCTGATGAGGAAGATGAGGAGGAAGACGAGGAAGAGATGGGGAAGGCATGATAACGATACAGAGTAAGGTGGGAGGGAGGTTGCTGTGGGAGGCGACAATAACAGAGAGGGAAGGGAAGGAAGGAGAAAATACAGGTATATAAGGAGCGATCTTGAAGGGACGGAGTTGGAGGGAGAGTGGGAGGCGGAGGAAGAGGGGAACAGGGATGAGGAGGGGGACGTGGACGAGGACAACGAGTCCTTGCTGGAACTGGAGGGATCCTTGCTGCTGGAGGAGATGGAGCTGGATCCAGCGGAGGAGGGCGGCGTATTCTTCAGGGGGTTGCCGTGCCCCGAGGAAGTGGACGAGGATGAAGGAAGCGAGGCGACAGGGAAGGAGGGCGGAGGCATGAGGGGCGGCTGATAGGCCGGCGGCGGCGGGGGTGGAGGCGCGTACGGACCCACGCCATCCCCACCCCCGCTGAGCTCCAAGTGGACAAGTCCCTGTGCCACACCCTCGCTGCTCCTCACGACAAAGGCGTATTCTCCGGCCGTCTCCGTTGAAACCTCTCTCACCGTCAGGGCGGATTGAAAACAGTGGGCAGAACCACCTGCCTGTAAGAGGAATACAACAGGGGTTTAAAATTACTTAGTAGAGAAAGCGAGAGAGCACTTAGCACACCTTGACACTCAGTACACCTGTGAATTATTTAATATTCACGAATCGTCAGTAGTCACCCGAAGAGAGAAGGCATACATGGGTTCAAGTACGTCAAGCAAGTTAAATCAATGACAAGGACTTTGATACTTGACCGGACTAAAATTGAGACGAAAAAGACTTTTAGATTTTTCATTTTGAGACAACTGCGGCTATAATGCCTGAAATTTTAAGTTTGTAGATACAAATAACTCTTAGTGAAGGCGAAATTTCAATGCAAGTTGTCAATTTTGCATGAATTCCAAATAATGAGATAGATTACCTTATAAACACAATTACTTGTGAACCCTGTTTCTCTATTGAAATTGTTGGAATGACTTGTCTAAATGGCAAATGAAAAAGTGGCACTTGATTATAATTTAGCTGACGGAATTATAAATCTGTATCTCTATTATATTGAAGAAGAAAATGTACTCTAGAAATACTATTCAAAAGTTTGGAAGCGAAATGGAGAATGCTTCGGGAATAACCCTTATAAAATGCAAGGCATATAAAATAAAATGATTTTACATTTGATTTGCCTTACACGACAGCGTTGGGATGCTCAAATCACTTCAGAATTTTACCGCTTATAGTATAAAATACATTATTAGACTATCACAGAGATCCTGAGCGATGATTTAATATAACCCTTTACATAGAACTGACTTAAATATTAAGTACAAATCAACAATTAAATTCAGCCAACGATAGCTACAATTAGCTAATTCAAACGCAGTGAATTCAACTTATACACGTCCCCCTTTGAGAAGTACCCCTTCTTTTGGAAATATTCTCGTAAAAATTCAGGCTGTAAAACTACAATTTGGAGCGCACCGAAGGGATGAAAAAAAGCATTGACTTATTCGCAAACTTTGATTCTCATACTCGTATTATTTAAGAGGTTTGACTATTTTAATTTTTGTGGCCAAAACCTCGATAATTATGTTTTTTTTGCAGATGAAGTCAAGATGAAATATTTTTCGGAATAACTTGTGAGCGTTAAGGTTCTTAATTCATGGATAAATGGTTAACAGGATGGATGGAAATGTAAAGTTTGATTATATATAATACCCAAGCATAAACTAGCCAGAAAAATAATACGTTTTAATATTAATATGCACACTAACATCAGTTCTGGTAAACGTAAAATGTCTCCTCAAATCCTCCCTTCCTCCAAGGAACTTTTGCCAGAAAATAGAGATGTACTCATACACGTATGCTCGTATATAATGGGACAAATAAGGAACGGAGGTAGAATATACTGTAGGGAGAAGAAAATAAACCATTTTCGAAGATTAATTTTAAGTGTGATCAATGTTAAAGTGGGTAGCAATGGAGACAGAAGGCTCGAAATGCGTTGAATGATTACCAGGAATCGAATGTGTTCTCTAACAAAGGATATGCAGAAAAAACGAAAATAAATATCATGAAGCTATGGAATTTACGGATAAATAATGACAAGAGGAGAAGAACTGTCTCTACGGAAATTGTAGTTCACATATTTTCGTAAATATATACTATAAAGTACTATATGTTCCTATTTATAATTAAGCATTAGATTGACTGCTATATTATGAAATGCCATGTAGCATTAATTACCTTCTATTTCCGATTATATGGGAAGCATGGGAATGAATTTTGAGTATTCAACAGAAAAGTTAACTGTTAAAGATAGTAAGTAATTTCAGCATAGTATTTTAATTACAAATATAAACCTGATTGCTTAAATTTGGACGACTATGTGTTACTTGAAAATGGGGCACATGGAAACGGTGACATTAAAACAAACGAAAAATGATGGAGTGCACAGAATTATGTGTTACCATTATTAAATAAATATGCTAAGAGCATTGAACGTCTGGTCTCTCATAAATTGGCTTCCATTAAGTAAAACTTGGTTTCCATAGTGAAAAGTTAATCTGCTCAAAATCTTTATCAGTCACCCAAATCTAATTTATAATAATCTTGATTCAAGTGAAATAACGTATCAAATATTCAAAGGGGCGAAATAATGTAAGAATATTTAAATTCATAAGATGAATATAGCAAAAACTTCTTCTAAAGAATGCAAATTCACTGAAAAAGATTTTAGCACCGTTTGGCTTGTTCTGAAACTCGTTGCAAAAATTCCGCATTTGATGGTGCATTTTTAACGTATTCGCTATATTCCACTGCGGACTATTGCGAATGTTTATGATCACATTTAAAACTGAAATATTTCAAGCGGGAATTTGCAACGGTTTTTGCGTGGCTGTTTAAATTCACGAGTTTTGGAGATTTAGTTTTTCTAATGTGCTGTTTTATCAGCACATTAGTACTCCGGAGTGCTGGAATTGTAAACGATCCAACCTCACTCAAAAAGGTACATCGCTTAAATACGATCCTTTCGCCCATATTAAAAAATATTATATTAAATAACACTATTAATAATTTTATCGCTCCATTCGTTTATTCAAGGAAACTTTTTAAATGTTTTAAATTTTCCTCCACACGTGCGCGCACGAATGTGCAGATTTAGACCACACAACTCGTCGCGCGTAGCACATAACGTTAAATTGCATTCCTCTCCTCGCAACAAGGGCACGATATCCCAAAGGAATTGAACTCCTGCTTTAAAAGTGAGAGAGCGGAGATTCAGCGCTGCGGTTCTCTCTGGGATGCAGCCTGTATGTGAAATCTCCGACAGAACTACGGAAGCGGTCGTAAGTCCCCAATGATTTGGCAAGTTACAGCGGTCGAACAGTTGGTAGAGATGAGATAGACGGTGTGGTGAGTAATTGCCGTTCATTTTGCCGACTTTCTCGGCAACTTTTTCCGGAAAAGTGAAAGAATTCCTCTGCGGGATATCCACGTCTAATGACTCGTTCCAAAGCTCATTGATTTAACCATTTTTACTGCCAAACAAAAAATGTTGTAGCTTAAATATCCTTACGTAAAATGCAAATTGCGATAATTTGATAATTTAGTCGATGACGTATATAATCATTTTCATGGTATACGTTTGTTCTTTTTATATATTTTGAAACAAAAATCAATTAATTAGTAGGTGATAAATGAATTCGTTAAAAAACACTTTGGTGATAATTTGCAAATACTACTCACCCGTTGTAAAATTTTATAATCCAAACTGTATATATCAATTTATTCAAAATGTATTGATTGAAAAGTTTTAAAAAATAACAGCCCAAACGACACGGTTAATGATTGTACTCTGGTATCAATATTCACTAATCTTAATAAACTGTTAAAAACGAGCAGTACTTCTATGTTTGCCATTCTACCTTCTTGGAAAATTTCGTATGCAACATTCCTTCTTATATATTGGAATGAATATATATAATGCTATATATAAGGAATAATTTTTATACAATATAATCCAAACAAAGAGTTTTTAAGATAGAGTTTTGCTTAAAGTATTAACACAACTAATTTCTCTCTAATTAAAGTGAAAAATCATTTTGGGAATAAAAATTACATTTTTCAACCCAATGACACTACGATTTTTTATAGAACGGGTTTCTTAGTTCCGTTAATTTCAGCAAAAAAGCATTGTTTCTCAATGTTTTGGTTATTTGAATTGAAAGACTTCGTTCCTTGAACCATACTATATGTCAATTTGAACATACTTTCTTTGTTAAAAGCCCGTTTATCTGTAGTGATTTCAATACTATCAATCACTTAATGGCAATTGTGATAATGAGCGTCCTCGGAGCTAACTTGGCTTTGAGTTTCACTGCTATATAAATATACGTATCTCTTAACTACGACCGCATTCAAATCTAGCTTCAGTGGACAAAAAATTAGATTTCTTATTAATTAAAAGCTTTTTTGTGCAATCCTCCCCGTTATAAAAATTTAATACAACCGTTTGGTTAGGGAGAGAACCTTTGATTCTACGCAGTAAAATTATTTCTGACGTGGATACATCGGCAGTAGAATTAGATGATCATAGCTGTTGAAATTCTTTCTCGTAAAAGGGTTCTCGTAAAAAAGGTCATTACCACCCTTAAATCCTCGCAAAGCTCATCTTTTAATATGAATAGAAATAATTTTGCTGTAGCTACGGTATTAAATTTTCTCGGATGGGTACACAACATAAAAGTAATAAAAATGCAACGCTTTCATGAAAAAATGTACTATACCTAACGTTAATTTTTCATTTCAAAAGATTTATTTCTCATTCAGAGCTTCTGCGAGGCGTGTTCATAAAGTAAAACCCGTTTGGTCACAGGAAAAAATATACTCATATGAAACACATTTTATTGGCACTTTCAGTTAGCTACAAACCTACTTCACTTATCTACATAATCGCCGTTCACTTCTAAGCATTTTTCGTACCGCTGCACCAGCTTCTTTAACCCCTCTGCATAGAAACTCGCCGCCTGAGGGTTGAACCAATCGACAACGCCATTCTTGAGTTCCTCTTCGGTTTCGAAACGTTGTCCACCGAACCACTGTTTCAAGTGTAAGAAGAGGAAGTAGTCGCTGGGTGTAAGGTCAGGACTGTACGGTGGGTGGTTTAAAGAGTTCCCAACTACCCAAAAACTCTTGTCCACTGGACATTCTTTGCTCTTTGTGGTTGTCGGTGAGCATTTTCGGTACCCACCTTGCAAGCAATGTGTGGTATCCGAGGTTTTCCGTAACAATATTGTAGACAGTAGTGCGTCCAAGTTGAGGAAATTGTTCAGCCAGGCCATTAATTGTCAATCGACGATCACATCGCAGTTTTTGTCCCACTAGCGAAACAATTTCATCGGTCAGAATACTGGGCCTACCACTTCGCTCTTCGTCATGGACATTTGTTCGTCCATTTTTAAAATCACAGCACCATTGTCTAACCTTTCCTTCACTCATAACTGTAGGTTTATAAACTAGGCATAATTCCCGATGAATTTCAGCAGCCGACAATCCTTTTGCATACAAGAATCGTATGACAGAACGCACTTCACAGCTGGCGGGATCAACGATTGTCGCGGACATTGTTGTTTGCATGCACGGACAAGCAAACGACTTCTGAAACAAGACAAATGCTGCTATAACTTCTCAATGAATCAGTAGATGGCGCTGCAGGAGCAAAACTGTGTTCTGAAGCGCCAATATTTAAATATAAGCAAACGGTACTTACTTTAAGAATAAGCCTCGTATTAATAGAGAAATGTGAAAAAATAAAAGAAAAAAACTGTCTTGTAATAGAAACGCCTAGAAAAAATTTTATCATTTTACTCCGTCGCCTATTGGCCTAAATGTGTTCGAATGGAGCTTTGGGTGAGATAGTAAGAAACTGAACCAAGAGGAATTTTGTGCGAAAGCGGAAATGGGGCAAAGGATAAAGTTGTTCTGGAGGTGAAGTGAATGGAGGAAATAATTCTAACAAAAAATAGAAGAGAAACTAAATGTTGGATTTTATTATCATTAAATGTGCTAACCTAAACATAAATTTCTAAGGAGAAAATATGTTAAAAAATTTAAAAATGATCTAGCCTTTTTAGCGTAGACCCTGTTTTAAGGTTAGAGAACTTTGCTTTATAGCTCATGTGAGACCAAATTTGAAACATATGCACGGTATATGGAGTCCTTCTTTGCTGTTTCACTTAATATAACCAGCCTTTTAAAGGCTTAGCTATCGGAATTTCATTTCTTCACTTGAATGGAGATAAGTGCCATAGCAGTGCTTTCAGATTTTAGTCGGTAATGTCTTTAGAAGTTTATAATTTTATCGTCATACACCTTAGACGCAAATTCTTCTGAAGCGCAATCAATTTTTACGTTGAATTAAAGTAGTACAGCTGAACTGGAATATAATATATAAAATTGGTTAAAAATTCAAGCATAGTTAAAATGGAGTGTATTTCAGAGAGAAATCTATCTCCTATGAAACAAGCTGGAGTTTGTTTTAATTCCTATGGGGCAACACCAAATAAGATTTATCTTATCTTAGCATGTTCATTTACAGTATATCATGTATTAACGCCAGATGAAATTAATTGGGTATCATAAGCCAGGCTTTAAGATAGACCACCATTGCGAAATCTATTGGTATTCTTGAGATTGAATTACGATATGCAGGTAATAATTAATTTGGGCAGGGAGCGAAACCATAAAGTAATAATGAGATAGGCAGGTGGCAGGATGACTGGAAGTACTCATTATTATTTCGACCCATTTCTATAATAATGCGTTTAACAATATATAATCAAATCTTATTCATTGAAATTTACGAAAGTTAGGTATGCGATGCGGAATATATTAAAATACCTATTGAAGTACTAAACAGTTGAAACGTAGCTGTGAAAAAGCGTTTTTGTCTCAATGATAAGTTATTGCGAATGTTGTTGGCGATTAAATTAAGAGCCAGTTTATACCCGCTAATAAAAATCCCGCACACTTGAGTACCAGATCAAAAATGCTTTTATATTCTTTATTTTTAATTTAGGTCTGCCACATGATAATAACACCCCTTTGAACCCGAAAACTTAGTACAACTCGGCGATACGTACATTTTATTTGGGTGCTCAGGGTCATTTCCACTTCCATGTAAAAACCCTAATGGTTATATTTCCTTCTTTCTTTCCGAAAATTGGATATATTTCAGACTGTAATTACTTCACACATATCAGTACCACCGTCACTAACTTTGGCATTTTAATTCAGAGCCCTAAATGCAATTCAGTATAACCTTGAGTCTTTATAAAATAATTAACGCTATTAAATTTTTTTTCCTGACAACCTAACTCCATTATCTTAACTGCAGTGGTTCTTCCAACGGTGAATCATGGTGGCGTAGTAATTGGTATAACTCAGCAGAACAAGCCGGGCGGAAGTATCCCCAAAAAAAAAAAGAAGTTTCCCCATATATTTTCCCCAGGAAACGTTCCAAAACTCTTGAGAATCTGCACCCGGACTAAGTGTAACTTCTTGGGTATCATTCATTTCAATATATAAGAAGGAATGTTGTATCCGAAATTTTCCAAGAAGGTAGAATGGCAAACATAGAAGTACTGTTCGTTATAACAGTTTATTAAGAATTGTGAATATTGATACCAGTGAACCATCATTAGCCGTATCATTTGGGCTGTTACTTTTTAATACTTTTCAATCAATATGTTTTGAATAAATTGAAAGTTTCAAAAATGTTTATATTTATTGTTCTGAAAGTTGAACTTTTTTTTAACCCTTCAAACAAGTTTGAGCACAGCAGGTAAATCATTACTGAAATACAGTAAAAAAAGGTTTTCAAGGGTTTTCACCACGATGAGAGTAATTGTTTACGATCAAATTACTTCGATGATACATTCTTTAATTATCATTTTCCATTATCCGTATCAATAGAAATGTAAAATTTCGTATCTTCTATGCCTTTCTTTCGTCAGCATTCATGAAAGTCAGTAAAAATCTAGCATTACTTTCTCAAATGAGATTTATTTGAAAGGGTTTTAGCATAATAATGCTAAATATAATATGAATCCGAAAGGAAAACAAACGAGGAAATACTAGAAATGGTGGGGGAGGAGAGGGGTTTGTTGAGAGAAATCCTATGGAGGCAGGAAAAATGGATGAAAGGCGTATTGAGTGGTAGTGGAATGTTGAAGAGGGTAATAGAGGGGAGAATGTTGGGCAAGCGAGGTAAGGGTAGGAACAGGATAGGGATGTTGGACGGGATGAAGGGAGGAAAGAAGTACACCGAGATGAAGAGGGACCTGATATAGATTAGTTTGCTAGGTGGGGAGTAACAAAATGTTTATTTGATAGTTGTGTCCATCCAAAAACCTACCTTAACCGGTAGATTACCTAATAAAAAAAAATATGAATCCCTCCCTATGGACTACTACCTTAACGTGGTGGAAGGGCGTCTAAGGAAGCATAAAGTAACACAGGCCTACAAAAAAAATTTTTTTTTGGTGCCGGGAATCTTTGTGATGATTTTAACTATATTTGTAGAGCTGAATCCAAATATGAATTCCGTTTTTATTTAACAGCTCTACTTTTTTAGATATGACACACCTTACGATTAGTTGTTTTAATATTTGATATATTCCGGAAAATAATTTTCAAAGTTAAATAAATCTATTAGCATACTAATTTATAACCACTCTGCGGTGTTCCTTTTATTTTCAATAAACTGTGAATAAGTTTTATGTATATTTTTATATTGTAGGCCAATGAGATAATTATTAATATAATATTCCCATATCATCATGTAGAAGATTTTTTTACGTAAGTAACAACATATCTATATCTTGAAAACTATAGCTGATAGGAAAAAACTAGTGTCATAATTGGATTCAGCACCCCAATTGTTCTTTAAATCAACATTAAAAGCTCCGGCACCAAAAACACTGTTGGCCTGTGTTATCAACGGAAGCGGGTAACGAATACAGCGAAAGAACCATGGTGGAAGACGCAGGACGAGGACATGGAAAATATGCTGAGGAAAGAGTATAGATATACGGTAAGATTAAAACACTGTTAGGAAATAAGAAGGAAAAATCTGTGATAACCCTACAAATTAAGTCAATAAATATATTAGTTGAACCGGAAATGAACAAAGAGAGATGGAATGCATATACTGTGTGGGTAAGATATTAGTCCAGCAAGATTAAGAATAGAAAAGGAATCTGACGTAGTTGAGGATAACTTAGGTCCAAGATTACTCGATGGCGGGATAGAGGGCATAAAAGGAAATAAAATCAAATAAGGAATTGTAATGAAATATGGGGATCGACAGCAATACTGCGGAACTACTAAAAGATTTAGAAAAATGTGGGAAGAAGAGTCTTTTGTGGGAAGAAGACTCTTGAGCTAATTGGAAGCATTTTTGAGGGAGAAATTTGGCTGAAAAACTTCGACAGATTAGTGTTAGTTCCTATTAAAAAAAATGGGGAAGACTAATTTTTGAGGATTACAGAACAATAAGCCTAATTTTCCACGCAGAAAAAAATGTTTCTCAGGATCATCAATAAGAGGAAAGAGATTCAGGCAAATTTATGGAATAATTAGTTTTGGTTCAGGTTTGATTGGAAAAGTCACGCGTTACGCCAGTACGCGTAAGGCAGGGTTGCCCATTATCACCGGTGCTATTCAACGCATATGTGGAAGATATGACTAAAGAGCCATGGAAATGAAACTCGGCGGGGAATTCATAAATCAGTTAGGCTTGTTAATGATCAATCTTTTCTTTGAAGATGGGCGGATGGAAACGGTTGGGGAAAGGTGGGTGGAGCTTAAGAACGGGATGAATCGAGCAAATAAGGAGGCATAGAAATGGTAGAGAACCAAAGGATTAAGAAGCCATTGTTCACGGAGGAGATGCTTAAGAGGATGGTTGGAAAAACGAAAAGGAATATATGTACCCACCATTAGAGATAAAACGTCGAAATTATTATTAGAGGCGGAAGGGATTTAGGAGCGATGGAAACAATACGTAAAAACTTGCCTTAGGGTAAGAGGAATTAGTGAGAATGTAAGACTGATAACGGTTTCATGGACAGAAGATGTGAGAAAAAATTAGTTAAGAAATCACTGCTTATGTGAGATCTGGTCCTTGAGGCAGGAGGGTTCGCATAGATTGGAGGCTTTTGATAAGTGGGTGCGACTGAGATCGGAGAAAATAATTTTGTACAGAGTAAGAAAAAGGCCGATGTTTTCAATAAGGTGGACGAAGAGAGGGCACTACCACTGGGGGTCTGAAAAGGCAGAGAAAGTAGATGGGGCAAATTTCGAAAGGCCTGTTGAAGACCGTGATATAGAACGTTGGGTAAGCCGTTTTATCAATCATCTCTTCAAGCTTAACTATGATTTCAAGATATTTTCGCTCATTTATACACGCGTAGTGGATTTTGAAACAAAATTTCTTGACCGGTTCATCCTAGAGTGTATCCCACACGGTTTGATTCCGAAATATGACAGCGGTCACGGTTGCATTGTCTGCTTAAAGGTGATTATTTTTTTAAGCATATGGTCTGTAGTCCAGGGGGTGGAGCGTTGGACTACTGACCGGAGGGTCCCAGGTTCGATTCCCGGGCAAGGCACTTTGGGCACCTGCAGCTCCACCCAAGCTAGTTGATTTTTTGGGATCTTCCTGGGAAACCATAACCGGCACAGGGAAAGGAACTGGCCCTCCTACCCTGATGTGAGAATTTCACACGCTGTCGGGCTTAGTACTGGGTGAACTCTACCATCACCTACCAAACCGACCTTCGAGTTAAATACTGTGTTTATGGTTTTATGGTCTGAGTCTTGTTGCTGGCGATACGAATTTAAACGGAAAAATAAATGAGTCAAAAGTAAGATTTGCAGATATTTTCGTATCAAAACATTCGCCGAAAGTTTTATGTTGGCCAGCTATTATTTACTCTAACTTGGAATAGATCGTAGGAGAAAGAGAAAAGCCCCAATGCTTGACTTAACTTGCTTTTGCGACCCAAAGGTCATATTCCCTGAAGTTCGTTCCATAATATTGTTTGCATGTCTCTGTGTGTCCTCTGAACTACAGTGCCGGAGACGGGGAAATTTGTCAGTGGTGGGGAATGAAATTTCTAGTTTGACGAGAGGAAAACCAGTTCCATGGGTATGCTGTGCGACATATGATAAGAAAACCAATATTCCGAGAGGGAATTTAAGTTTGACATCATATACCAGCCAATAGAATAGTTTATGCATGTGAATAGTTCATAGTGCTGGTTAGTCTGCGTTTTGCAGGTTGTGTATGCTTAACCTGTAACGGCTGATAATTTACATTGCTTTTTGAAAATGTGTTCATTATCGTTTTCTATGATTTGGATGGTTTACTGAGGTCCGCAAAAATGACGAGTTGAAGATTAAAGTATTTTCCCAGATATTTAGAAATGCATTTTTTATTGTTTGCTTTTTGCTCTATGCATAAATGAGCTTCGGATAGAATTGCGATTCCGAGGTTTTAAGCCTATAAACCCCATTTTCTAAGAACCGGATTCTACTAGTGTTGAATAATTAGACATAGTGCTAGAGTAACTTCCATGCACTACATAAAACGCATCGGTAGCATTAAGTTTTCGTTGTTCAAGAATGCCTGTACGAAAAACACGAGCTGAATGGCAATGGATATCAATATTAAGTACAGGACTTTGTTTTTCTTAGCTCTCCTTCTTCAAGTAGAATTTCGAATTTATTACATGACTATTCGCGTGCATAAAGGTGTACGCTTTCTCAGGATTCCGGCTACGACAAATGATTGCGTTATTATCCGCGTCGCGAAGTCGAGTCTTCCCTCGAGTATGGTTGCTCTACGAACTCATTTCATTTAAACCCTAGGAGACCCAATAGAAAATCAAGATTGCCTTATCGGGATTCAAGAGGCACGCTCTGCATTGAGTAGCACGTACTGCCTTAAAAAAATTTCGAGTGATAGTGGTCTCAACGCAGCCGCTCAAGTTCGCTGAAGGGAAAACCGGAGGAATTGAAGTTGGTAAAGGATACCTACGATACAATATACTATAAGTATAAGTTCACACGGCGTAATCCTCAAGTGAACCTGAGACATCGCAGTTTTCTCGTCAGTAGCATGACATTGATTTTATTCATTCGCTGTTTAACAATTTTTTTCACGTGACGTTCATAATTTACCAACATATGGAGCAAGTAAAAGAAAATTTTTTAGCTGGATAGAATTGGTAATTTGATACCATCGATTTATTTGTTAAAATAGGCAAGAAAGTTCCAGGGTAAGAGGTACGAATTCTTCAAGGGTTAGGCGATTCGCGTCAATTCACCTCGAGTACTTAATGCAAGAAAATTCGGGCGAAGGAAGCGAAAAGAGAAAGGAATTATTCCTGGGATCGGACCAACTGAATACAATATAAGTTTTTGCATACAATTAGACAAAGATTGTATTTGAAATACAATAAGACAATGCTCAGAAAGGATCAGCCTTATTCACTCGGGAATATAATACAGAAAATTTAATAATCAAACCGAATTTTATTCAGAGAATCTCCAGGAAATGCATAGAAGAATTCAACGATATTCTGGCGGCGATTCAAGATATTGAAATAAACTTGTACCTAGGTAGAGATAATTTGGTATGGAATTATTTAACTTTAAAACATGAAATTACTGAAGGGATTGAAAAAGAGATGACAATGTTGTCATTATTGGATTCGAAAAAATGCCGGAAAGAGTTTTTATGAGCTCAGTAGCACTAGTTATGAAGTAATAATTTTGGTCATATTTCTTTGGTAAAATATATGTCTCCATACAGGAAAGCAGCGCCACCAGGATGTGTAGACTGTACGACTACTATTTATATTAATTTAGAAAGAGGCAAAGGATTTGCAGAGAAGTAACGAACGTTTGAAGAGGGCCGGCCGTTATTTAACTTAGGGTAATTTTAGATTTATGAGGAAGGGGCATACCAAATAGGCAAAAATAGTCATAAAAACATTAATTTAAATCAGTATAGGATATGAAAGACGTTTTTGTTTGCTTATAGAACTTAAAAACTACGGGTATAGGGATTGTAAAAAGCAATGAAAGTATTGCAGGATATGGGAGAATATTGAAGAGAAGTTTCAACGTTAAAGACTCGACGAGTAAGTAAAATTCTAGTTTTCTAAGAGAAATGGGAAGGAGAATTAATTAGTACGAGAGGCACAAGGCAGAGGGGTAAGGTTAGCTTGCCCGTTACTCGTCGTGCTTTTTAACGTAAACGTCGATAAAATGGCAGGAGAGATGAATGGGAGTATTGAGGAAGGAATGAACTTCGGAGGAAGCCAAATAAATCAGTTCGCCGATATCCAGACTGCAGTTAGTTATTCAGCCTATGGATTTTACTGTAACCTGCATTACTAAATCATGCGAATGGAGAGGGATCAGGGTAAATACAACAGGCTGTAAGCAATGAAATTACAAAAAAATCTGATTGGTAGTAAAATTCATTTCAGGAGCGAAAAATACCCTCAGCTCATCATCGGTCCCGTGATGTAAAGATTGGTTAAAATTTTTCCTGCAGTACAGGAATAATATTACCAAGTTTATATATTTATCAGAAGTTGTAACAACACATTTAATCTTTATTCATTGATTGGATCCAATCCACATTTTCCGAATGTTTCTGGAAACATTTCTACGACTTCGGAGTACTTTTTTATTTTGGGATCTCTGTGCATTTTTTTACACGTGTGTTTCGTCTCTTATGAGGAAAGAAAAACGATTTACGAGAAAAGGAAAGGTGGGGTGGAAGAGAGGAAATAGGTAAGGGAAGAATTTGAAGGGAAAGAGCAAGTGTTGATAAAAATTCGAGGGGAAGATGAATGGAGGGAGATGGAGAGCGTTAGTGTTGGAGATAGAGAGAGAGAGAAGGGGTGAAATGGGGAAGCCAGTACGGTACACAGGGTTGGAAGGTTTGGCGGAGAGTGATGGGCAGGTGTAGGGTTGTTTGGTTGGCCGCTTCGACGAATGGCCGATGGTGGGTGGGAGGGCGGAGGAAATGTCGTGTTGCAGAGGGATGACGAGGGCGTGGCGGACTCCAGGGATGGTTTGGGTATGTGCCAACGAAGGTTTTTATTGCTTAAAGGGTAGGTCGGTGAGGTCAAGGGTTTTTAAAGCCATGGTAGAGGGATGCTACAGGAAGATAGGGAAAGTATCGAAGGGGGATCGAGGAGGGTGAGTGGACCGCTTTCGGGGAGTTTCCTGAGGGTAGGAAAAAGAGGGGTGAAATTGTAACATAATTGAGTTGCAAAAGGGAAGAGTACCGAAGAGGTGAGGGGATGATACACATGGGAAGGGATTTGAGCTGTGAATATATGGCAGATTGAGGGTGAATATAGACGGGATTGCGGTTGGATTGGGGTTGGAGTGGCGCGATCCCTTTGAACTCGGAGGGGTAGCTTGTGGGCGGAGGAGGATAATAAATTCAATAGTTTATTTGACTGCCGACTCGAATCTCCTCCTCCCACCTCGCACGAGAACGAATTTTATAAATTGTCACTAAGCCGAGATAAGTCTGTCCTCCGAAAATATTATTTTTCGCGAGGGATTTTTCATTTTCATTTTTCCACACAAATATAAAGATGGTTTGCTATTATGTGGAATGTAGAACTAACTGTTCCCACTAAAATTGCACGCTTAATGGGAGATTTTTAGTATTAAGGGAGGATTGCATACTTCAGGTGAATAAGAGCTTGACTAAGTGACCAATATCTTTAATTTATAATCGCAAATACTGAGTAAGAGGATTAGTTGGAGGGTTAAAGTTAAATATAATTGTTACTGATGCTCTTTGAAAAGAAATTAATCTAAATTGTTGTGTTCGTAACATGCTTTTGTTTCGTTACCACGTTTTGGGAACTGATTCCCACTTCTGTACCATTTGAGTATAAAATTGTATTAAAAACTATGTTTCTAATCTGTTAAGAAATGCGGATTTCAGGGAAACAAAAGTATTGCAAGATCTACCACGGAATTGATCATGACTTAAAAATTATCATCTTTTTCACATGAAAGGAAACCTGCAGTTTACATTTACAGCATAAATGAAAAATCGATCAGTTTTTAGCATGTATCAGAACATAAAATGATTAGCTAATGGAAATATTTTTGAAAGGGAAATCGATTTCAGGTTTTAAATATATTGCTATGAGATGAGCAAATGATATTCGCTGATCTCGCAGTTGAACGTACATCTCTTGCTAGATCGTGTTGAAGGGATAGATAAGATAGGTTATTTCGAGGTTGACAGAAAAAAAAGAGAATGATCGCCCGTCAGGCGAGGGATACACTCGCTTGATTGATAATCCGAGGTGTAGCGTCCGTCGAGGGAGAAGATCCCCATGAAATCCTCAAGGTATTTGGCACAGCCTGCAAGGGACCGACCGAAGGGTTTGGGACCGGAATAGGCTTCCAAGTCCCGCCGGGTTACATTGCAGTGCTGAGGGTTTGAGGGATTGAACGGTTCCTGGGCATGGGTATAATGTTCTGCGTTTGTTTCCAAGGAAACAGATTACTCAAATGAGGGATGGGGACAGTTTAACCGATTCGAGTGGCAACCCAAAGTTGAGCTTTATCGTATGATATGTAAAATGAAACTGATGGTTAATCCAAAACAAAGAGCATTTCATTTGATGATGAAAAACGCGCAAAAAAGGATCTCGCCCTTGGTTTAGTCTCTATCACCAGTTTCTACGATTTTTTCCGGAAGGGGGGGCTATTGAAAATATTGTTATCAAATGTATTCTACGAGTTTTATGCCAAAGATTTGATTACTAAAAATATTTGGTTAGGGGAGGTGGCGAATGAAATAAAGAAAATAACATTTAACCATATTATCCTCTTACAAATTCATCGATTTATAACTACAATGCTTTTGTCATTTTTGACATTGAATTCATATATTATTTATTACTTCAGGCTAGTGTATTAAGATATTTCACCAATTATACATGTGGCGGATTTACATATATATTATATTTTATTATTATTTTTATTACAAGGTAATCTACCGGTTACGGTAAGTTTAGGATGGGCACAATTACATATTATTAAATAAACTAAATATTTTGTAACTTCTAACAAAAGACAACCTAACATCCTACTCTGCAGCAAATCCCTCTTCATCTCTGTCTACTTCCATCCTCCCTTAATTCCATACAACATCCCTATCCTATTGCTGTCCTTTCCTCATTTGCCTAACATTCTCCCCTAAACTATTGTCTTCAACATGCGCTTTCTGATCAATTCACTACTGATCAATATGCTCTTCATAATTTTTTCCCGCCTCCTTATGATTTCTCCTAACAATCCCCTCACCTCGCCCACTATGCCAAGAACTTACTCGTTTGTTTTCCTTTCGGTTTATTTTACCTTCTCAATCCATCTCCACACCAACATTTCCAAAATGACATTATTTGACCAAATCGGACCAAAACACTTCCGAGAAGCGGGAATTGTTTCACCTCATCTAGTTTTTGCCTTCCTATTTTCATGTTTAGCTTAGTCTTTCTGGAAAATCGCATAACCTTGTTTTAATCTTGATTCTCATCCCATATCTATCGCTCTGACGAGCTTTTTCTCTACCTCCCTACTCAACGTCCTTGTCATCAACCCCCTCCTCCTTGAGAAAGCTTCTTTTCCTAGCGCAATTCTTCTCCTTACGTTCCTGCTACTTTGACCGTGTAGGTCCAAAAAACTTCCGAGATACGTAAACTGTTCTACCTGCTCTATTTTTTCCCTTCCTATTTTAATGTTTAGCTTAGCCTTTCTCTTTCTGGAAAATCGCATAACCTTCGTTTTATTAACATTAATTCTCATCTCATATCTATTGCACTGAATTTCCAATTCACCCAGCAATGCTTGGCTGACTGACTAACTAAAGTTTGGTCATCAGCAAACCTAACCAATTTTACGAATTCCTTTCCGACGCTCATTCCTACCACTAGTTCTTCCCATGCCTCTTTAATCATTTCCTCCACATGTACAGTGAACAGAACCGGTGATAATGAGCAACCCGCTTTACACCTGTTCCTAACACTGCCTATCTGGACTCTTCGTTCCCCACTCGCACCTGAGCGGTCTGAGACATGTACAGATTGCGGATTAGCCTGCTAATCCTGCCAATCTATTCCTATTTCCTGCAATATACTCATTAGTTTTTCCCAAATGGCTCTATCAAATACAATTTCCAAATCTACGAAGCAGGAAAAAAACGTCTTGATTATATTCTATTTTCCTCTTGATTAGTGATTTGATTATTACAATGGCATCACTTCTACCCCTCCCCTTCCTAAACTCAAAATAATCATGCCCTAAGTAATCATTTGTCTTGCTCTCCATTTTTTCTCCCCGTGGTCATTCCTCGTACCTAAACCGTTGTCCCCCATCTCATTACCATCTCTTCATTCGCCTACCGTCGCATTTAAATCCCCCATCACTATCAAATGTTTCCCTGTAGGAACACCCGAGATTATGTCCTCTAACTGCTCGCACATCCTATCGACTTATTCCTCATTCAGATTTCTCTATGGCATGTGTACCTAAACAATGACTAAGTTCGTCGGTTCTGCTTTTATCTCTGCTAATCTTTAATCTAGTGATATTCTATCCGTTGCTTCCTCTAGGTCGACTACGCTTCTTCCTACCTCTTTATTCAATATCAGGGCAAACTCTCTTCGGCTCTCGCCCCCTCCGCTATGTTTTACTCGATTTGTACCACTCTAATTAGATGAATACCTCCCACCAATGTGAAAGATGAATTTTAGGCTGATAAGAAATTATTAAGGGACTAAGAGCTGTGAGTCCAGATGATAATAATATTGTCTATGTAGGGTACCCAGTTAAGAGAATAAATAAGTAAATAACTATATATACACACGAACCATCTTATATATGAAAATATATGTATATGCACACATACGATTTCATATATATATGTGTGTGAGTAAAAAAATATATATCGAGGATGTAGAAGTATTCACGAGGGCAATATAACATTCAGCCGGCACAAGAGAACACAAAAATATGAATAAAGAACACGTAAAAGGACACTCACTTTTCGGAAAGTTTAAGCTTTCGGCTGGGATTTGAGTCTGACGAAAAGAATACCTCAGAGAAGACCCAAAGCTTAAAGTTTATGAAAGGTGAACGTTCTTTTACATGCTATCTATTTTATATTTGTTCTAATTATCGTTCCGAGAATGTTATTAGATGCTAATAAATGCATTATTAACACTGAGAAGCTTAAATAGGCATTCCTTAACAGAATAAAAAAATTATCAAGATCATTGCTGGCATTAAACATTTCCTTCACTAATAATCCGAATAAATAGGTGTATACCGTAAACCTAGACTGGTGTAAAACAAATTAATGGAATAATATTTTTTAGTGATGACTTTATTAGCAAAATCTCAACAGGTGATTATTTCAGAGCATTTGTCGGTGGACATTACTGATAATAACAATGCTTCTTTTGAATTAAAAAAAGGTTCTTTTCAGGGTTCAATGAAGGTGTGGTTCCTCATCTTTTTGCAAGTATTCTGCTTAATATATTTTCTTACTCTGATTGTAGTGTAGCTCTTCGATTGAAGTACTTATTTTGCAATATAATGACGCAGAAATACTTTAAATTATTTAGTCGTGATACACACTTATTCCTGTTATATATTCAATGCTTTTTGAGGTTACATTTTCTATTCCTTGTTTCGCGCAGTCTGTTCATATTTGCCGCCGACACCTAGCACTTTCAGTGAAAATCTCACGCATATTCAGTTTAGCCAGTTTAATGAATCGTATTACCTCTAAAAATTCTAATTTCTAGAAAACAAAGTGAAAGGATAATCGCTACCCAACGCCTCTATTTTTATCGCGAATAGTAAACGTGATCGTCTATAGGCACGGTTTTTCGAAAAAAAAATTGGAATGAATTTCCAGCCCCAAACCATGCGTACCTTTTCATTTCTCCCATTGCCCAGTAGTCCTCGCCCGCAGGGAATTCATGGCCGGCGAAATGTTACCCTTGGCAACGACGCAACCATTTTAGCACCTCCCTGGCCCCTATTCGTGCGCGCGATCGCATTGCCATCTGTGCGGCAATCTCTTCTACTTCGTTTGACGACACACACGATCTTCTCCACCTCGCCCGCCGGTGTCCCCTCCCACTCTCCTAACCCTACCTACCCCCTACACCAGTTTCCGCATGGCACCCGTTTTGAATATCGAATTTCCTGTCCAGATTCCTCTGGAAACGTTGATATTGGACCGGAGGGGGTTCTGCCAATGGAAGCACAGGTTGCGGAGAAGGAAGAGAATGGTGGGTACAGGGGGATTGGCGGTGGGAGATGTGGAAAGGGTTTGAGCCCCAAATTCTCCTCTCTCTCTCTCTCATTGAGTGTGTTGCTTAGCATGTAAAGCCTCAAGGGCCACCTGCACACACGTATTCTGACAAACGTACAAGCTCGGACAGGCGAACAATAGTGAGGGAGGCGTCGTCTTCCAATGAGCTTTCAGTTTATCATCCCCCGTCCCTTACCTAGCCGGAGGGTTCATTGTCTTCTGACTGAGACAAGGGCATGTGTCTAATTTTCGGAAGTCTGGTCGGTATTTTTAACATTTATTCCCATGAGTGCCGTGAGTGTAAACAAACTCGATAAGGAAAGGTTGTCAAATGCCTGATTATGAAATGATCTCATTTCCGTCCTAACTGAAAACGGATGCCTATAAATTTGAAACGGACAATTGATGTGTATTAATTTATGGCATTAGTGTTGGCCCGCAAAGACTACGACATATTTAAACCATCCTTAATGTATTTCCAGAAATGATTGTTAAACCTGCATTGGAAAAAAAATGGAAAAGTCAACAATTTTTTGGGGAAAGAACTTTGTGAGTTCGTTTTTACTTTACACCACGCTTTTCTTATTCGGCTTTCGATAATGGGACATGTCCATTCAAGATTTTGAGGAAAATAAATAACTAAATGACGAATCGAGTGAGTAAAGGAGAATCAGGAATAAACCTGCACAGCGTGAATGATAATAACTTTTAAATTGATAAATTTTAAGAGTTTACGTTGGATTTTTTTTTGATAAATCATCCCGAAAAATTTAGTAATATTGAAGACGCCAACAAAATCATTCCACATAACCTTCAGATGGATGCAATCTTAGGAATTTATTTTCTACTTATCCGGTTCCATTTAATTTGTTTTGGGACTGAGAGACCCTCCATTCGGTTCAGTGAGGCGTGTTATGGTCGAAAAATACCGCCATCATCATGAAAAGTAATGACGCGGCCAATTTTATGAATGAACAACCAGACCTATCTTTTATTTCCTTAGTCGTTATATCTTAACATATACCTTTTCTTAGACAATGATAGCTTAGTAACCTGAATGCACTCAGTTATATATTACCGTGGAATTGGATTTACGGAGGAGAAATTGGAAGAGGCTTCTCTTAAAACACTTCTTATTTTATTTCAAGGATGAAAATAGCAGAGCTCGTTCGATTTTGGTAAAAATAAGGAAAAAATAAATACGTACTTTTTCTAACGACGGAATAAATATGATATTCAGCGGAACTCACGACAAACTGCCATTGTCTTCGTTTTATAATAGATTTTCTCCGCAATTGACATGAGAGAAAAAGTTTGACATAAATACTAATAATGTAGTTAACGGTTGAATCGATGTTTACCTTATGCTTAAATAATTAATTGTTTAGGATTTTTCAGTGTAAGCCACCAACACTTCGACACCAATTTTGAGCGCATTCGACTTTGGAAAACTATGACTTCTATCATAGAGATTTTAAAATATAGTTTCATGGTTAGCGAGTGCAGAGGTATTATCAATGGCTAAAAGCTGATCTGTAGTTATTACTGTGTTACATAACTCGTTTAAGATCACCCAAGATATCTGTAGCAATTTAGCAGCAATATAACCAAAAAATATGTTGATGCAATGTAGCAAATATGCTTTTTTCCTTGGAACCTAATAGAATTTTAATGCAACCATTTCAGAGAGTAAAAATCATTCGCCTTGATTTTTACTCTCTGAAATGGTTGCATTATAATGCACACATAACGGGTGACTCCGTTAAAGTTACTATTACAGTTTCTTCTAATAGAATTTAATAAAATCCTGGGAGAATGAAACCCTTAGCGAACAACGTGTAATGAACAAATTCATTACTCAAAATGAAATTAGTCATACAAATTTGAATAGGAGCACATTAGACTGTGGTATTCGTTTGCCGTAGAGTCAAGTTTGAACGACGAGGTCGATAGAGGAGCAACTGGGGACAAGTATCATACAACAGCGATTGTAAGATGAAAATAACAAAACTGGTGGAATGAAAAGGGCGGAATCAGCATGTCACAGTATTCAAGGCTATAAATCTATCGGAATCCGACATGGCAATCACGACAAAATGTTGTTCGAGAGTTTTATTTTCATTTTCAGAACAAAATTTTGCATCACAATGAAAAGAAATGCGTTCTGGTTTGCCGATACACTTCATACACTTCCTCGTAGTGGGATTTGGGCCCCACCGCTGGATGACTTATTCTGCGTATCAAGGTATTGCTTTATAAATTTTTGCTTATGAAATCTGCCAAATTTCATCAGCACCACAAGCAGCAAATATAGCACGTTTTAAGAATTCTGCAGAAGCTAGTATTAGTAAATATTTCACAACAGTTTTACAGTGAGTATTTCATAAGCTATCTTCCATTACTCAGAAAAATAAAATTGATGTCTCGTAGGGCGACGGATTTCATATAAGATTGTCCCATCAAGGGACAGAGTCGGTAGTATTACATGGACTATTGCTACCTTAAATCGCCCATGGGACGACAAAGAAATGAGGAATTAAATCAAACGGATAGAAACGAAAACATGTAGGGTGAAGCGAGGCGTAGGGGATGCGATATCGACTTAATTGATGGAAATGGTTTTTGTTACGCTCGAGAGTTAAAGTTAGAAGACTCGACAATCAGGGCGTAGGTCTTACAATGAATGAGAGGACCACAGTGCATATTTAGGAATACGAGTTAGTGTCTCGTATATAACGATCGATGTGTGCGCATGACAACTGCCATCCAAAGAGCTGTTATTCTAGCATGCTGTGAATATGATAGAGAGTAGGTCATTCAGTTGGTCGCTAATATTTCAGGCTAGCGCAGATGAAATCATTAATAACCATATAAAAGATGTATCTCTGGCGTTAATACAGAAAACCATTTGACAAGCACTTCTCCACAAACGCGAATTAAATTATATTCAGATATTAATACGGATGTAATTCAAAATAAAAATAATCTATCTATCATCGTACTGAATTAAATATTTGATCTTGCTCTTTTCTCTTATTCTGATCTTTTTAAATATTTGATCTTATTTGATCTTGAAAGCCCTTGAGACTTAAATAGCCTCAAGAATAAAACAGCGGACCTCGAGCATATAATACAAAGTTATTCCGCTGATATAGTAGTAGGCACAAAGAGTTGGTTCTTTGATGATATAGACGACCAAGACATTTTCCCAATTTATTTTCCAGTTTACAGTCGCGATAGAGGTACAAGACCCGGAGTTTTCCTGGCAGTGAAAAGTAATTTTGAAATCTAGCAATTTGTATTTGTAAATCATAACATAGGAAGTCTTTGGTACACCTTACTGCGATCTAATAATCGAACATTAACTTATGCTCTTCTATACACCTCCAGACTTAGATGTTAAAACACCTCATTCCCTTGATGAACAAATATACCAATTTACACGTAAAAATAATAGCAGCATCAACATAATTGGTGGTAGTTTTAACTTCCCTGGTATCAATTGGAACAGCAATAGCATTAAAACTAGGACACGTGAGCGCAAAACTTATATTTCCTTATACAAATTGGTATAAAGAAACTCCCTCCATCAAGCAGTACGCATGCCCACCCGTGGAAAGAACATATTGAACCTATTTCTTACGAACGCACCAGAGCGTATTGTGAGCGTAGCAAATGACGAGGACTTGAGTGACCGCAAATCCTTAAATGTCAACTTCGACGTTGAAATATGAAAGATTGCTGAATCAGAAATAAAAATTTTTAATTGCCAGAAAGCAGACTTCGAAACTTTCGCCATTCAATTAAATTCTTCACTACCCGAGTTCGAAACGCGCTAAAGTCATGCCAACGTGGAAGAAACATGGACACAATTTATCAATATTATGCAAAAAGGCGTCAAAGATTTTATCCCTATAAAGTACGTTAAAGCAAATCGTGACTCCAGTTCGTACAATAAAGACGTTAGAAAAGCCCTTCGAAAGCAGAGAATTTTACATTCTAGGGTAAAGAATGCAAACGTGAATATGTCATCCTCGGAGAATAAACACTCATTGGACAAGTATAGATTATCTAAATTTGAAACCAAAAGATAATTACTTAGCGCCTTACAAGGTAAAGGCACAAACTTTAAATTTTAAGTACTAATTGAGTATTTGGACAGTGGCCATAAAGTATTTTGGTCGTATGTTAAAGCATACAGAAGTAAAAGGGTGTACGGAAACAGTGGCTTGCTTATAAGATTGGAACAATATCATTCATACTGACAGTGATGGAAAAGCTAACATTCTAAGTACATTCTTCCAAACCGATTTCACGAACGATGTTGGCACTGCGTGTCTCCAAAAAACGATACATACTGAACTCATGGCAAAAATAACAGCGGACGAACAAGGAATTGTCAAATTACTCAATGAGATTAAACCCAACAAATACCCGGGTCTCGAAAATTTACCAGCCAGGATGATAAAACATGTTGCTCCAAACATCACCCCGTACCTCGAAGTTATCTTTAACAAATCGCTCACAGAGGGCAAATTCCTAAAGAATTGGAAAACCGCGCCAATAACGCCTATTTTTAAAGGTGGTGACAGGGAGGACCCCAGTAATTACAAACCCATATCTCTTACTTCTATATTTTGAAAAATTTTGGAGTACATAACATTCAGTTCCATAATGAAATACCTTGATAACATTAACTTTTGAGGTACCAATCAGGACGAATTCAGGAAAACTCGCCCATGCGAGACCCAATTAGGATTATTCACACATGACTTACTTTTATCAGGTGAAAGTGATAGGCAAGTGGATGCGATATTTTTAGATTTTCAAAAGGCATTTGATTAGGTTCCCCATTGTACACTTTTTCACAATTTGAAGTTCGCAGGTATAAACAAGGGCGCAATAAAACGGGTCCAAGACTTCCTTTCAGAGTGGGAACATAGGCTAGTCCTTGACGGCGATAGTTCTGACAGCGTACGAGTGACATCGGGGGTACCCCAGTGAAGAGTAATTGGGCCATTGCTTTTCTTGATTCTTGTTTACGATTTGAGCCGCGCAGTGAAAAGGAATATTATGGTGTTCGCGGATAACACGCGATTTATCGGGAGATATCTGGGGATGAGGATCGTTTAATATTAGCTCAGGGTCTAGATTGTATTGCAAATTAGTGTTTAAAATGGGGATTTTAATTAAATCGTAATAAATGCTCGGTGGTAAATTCGTTGAAAGATCAACGGGATTTGTTTACAAATTATCTGAAGTTCACCCAAGAGTAGTTAATACGGTAAAATACCTAGGTGTTACAATTACTAAAGACAACTTGGGGGACCCACATAAATCGTAAAATCTGCGGACAAACAATTAAAAATTGGGATTTATTGGACGCATTGTTAGCAGAAGTGACTCCAAGGTCAAGAAATGTTGATACCATGCTCTTCGAAGGCCTCATTTAGAATACTATATGCTTGTAGTGTATATGATCCGACTGAAAGAGGCCTCATTCAGGAAACTTGAGAAGGTTGAACACCGGTGATGATGATAGCTAAATTTTTATCTGCTGTTATAGATTATAATTAAACATCTGGGTGAATTGTTTAACATGTGTTTGCCAACTTAAATTTACAAAATAATAGAAGGCGTTCATTAATTGTGCTTTCATATTAAGGGAAAGGAAGTGCGAATGAATTTAATTACTATTGATTAATTAGTCTACTGAACAAAATGTACTATAAAGTATTTGAAGGGGGTGGGATAATGGTGGCTTCGTCTAGCAAGGGATGCCCGGGTAATACAGGGTGTGTTTCGAAGGTTAGGCAAAAATTATTTTTTGCAGAAATTTATTGAACAGATTTGCAGAAACACTTAAAATTCATCCAAGTACTTTCCTTGGGCCTATACACATTTTTTCCAGCCAGCGACTCAGCTATGACCGGTACGCGCTTTGGAAGTCGTCTTCCGGGACCTGTCGCAAGGTCTTCGTCACGGCTGATTGGATCTCTTCTATAGGGCAGTCTTAATCCGAGGGAACAAAAAGAAGTCTGCTGTGGTAACCTCAGGAGTATTTGGGGGGGGGGTTGGGGTAGCTTTGGCTCCTGGTGTTTGTCCTCGTAGCGCGTTGTGGTAAACACCTTGGGCACGAGCTTGGTGCACCCTTTCCTTATCGCTAAAACTTCAGTAACAAAGCAAAACACAACAGTAGACGACAAGTCAAGTTCTTTGGAATCATCTTGACACTCAATCGACGGTCAGAGACCAACAATTGAGGAACACGAGTCACATTGTTGTCGATTTTGCTGGTTGACGGCCGCCCAGAGCGTTTTTCGTCGTGAACCTCTTCCCGGCTCTCCTTAAACTCCTTTAACCACCTCAAAACTTGTGAGTAGGACAGAGCAGGCTCTCTATAAGCCTCACGATTCATTTTGATAGTGATTTTTTCAGTTTATCACAAAACTTAAACGCGTAACGTTGGTCGATTTCATTTTTGTCGTGGCATGGCGCGCAGTGGTTTACAATAAGTGATGTCCTGCTACTTTCACAGCTTGTAGAACACTTAGACCGGTATCGTGGCAAAGCTCATCGTCCCTCGCCTACTCTAAGTTGATCCCACTAATATAAATAGGAGGTTGTGAAATAGGACATTATTTGTTAAAAACTGTTAGAGCAATGGTAAAACGTTTCCCAGAATTAGTAATTACGCGGCTTTTGGTATATATTCTTGAGATTCTAGACGCATACAGTTGAAGCAACATAAATATTTAAACCTATGCATGTGATCTCGTCTCATTCCAAAGTAATATCACAATAAATGAATGCCCCTGGAGTAGTGGAGGGAGGGAGGCAGTGACATACCAGTATATTTACATAAGGTTATTTGGAATGACTTATACTATTTACAACATATGTAGTTTCAGGTGTGATGTGGTGGAATTCGAACATGGTAAATAACAGATATTAAAAATATTTCCCTAAACTGGAAAATGGTTACTATCACTTAACTATTTCAGAGAAATAATTAATTAACTCAACGCAGTAGATGAAATATTAATATTTATCTTATAAGGGGAAATGAATATTTCAAATTCAATCTAGTTTTCGAGTGAGATTTTTACGTAATCCTCTTTACGCAACGTGAGATATTTACGTAGTAATATCTATCTGGTGAAGACTAGTCATGCATGTCGTACGTTCTCTGGTACTAATAATACACCGTACTATGCCAAAAATTGCATATATTTATTTATTATCGACTTAATTGGGCGAGTTTGAGACTAAATAGTCCCTTCTTCCACCTAACCCTTACATTACATTGAAGACAATTACATACAGCCAAGCCCTGGATGGAGAAAAATCCACCCAGACGGGAATCGAACCCGTGACCTCTCAGTTGGTAGACGAGGACGTTACCCCGCCGCCACCGGGGCCGGACAAAGATCGTAGAGTAAATGCAAATAAATCTAGAGAGTCATTTGAAGATATCCTCAGTTATATTATTCCCTCTCTTTATTTTTTGTTCTCCTTGATTGGGGCTTTTGTTTTTGGCAGTTCAGATAATTTGATCGTTCATATATATACCTCCATGAATATATCGTAACATAAGTGCATGAATGAAGTATGATGCATAATCTAACAGTGTCATATTCCCCGATGGATTGATCTAATTTAAATTGTAAATATTTACAGTCAAAGCACTTCATCTCATAATTCGTCTGAGTCATTAGATGACGTTAATCTTTTCATTTTCAAAATACGCTCAACATTACAATCAAAGTAATTTTAATTTAATGTGCTTCTATCATTGCGTGAAACGTGAGATATAGATCAAGGAGACTCACTAAATGCCGCCGTGTGAAATGTTTTTGCAAACTAATTGCATTAATGAAAGTTTCCATAAATTCCAATAACTTTAACCTCAAACAAACAAATTCTCCTATTTCAGTCGAATATTTATTCAGCACATATTTGTACATTATTAAGTCAGGAGTGCGCCGCTTATGTCCGTGAGTTTCCACATTGGACAAATAATTCACTGGAAATTTATTGACCTGGAACTTATTCTGCTTGCCACTATTTTCTTCTTGTCTTCTCCTGCTTATTTTCACGTCCCGCTCGTCTCCATCTACTGCAGGAGACGTCTCCTCCTGTTTTTTTGTTTCCGCTCGCCTTATTCCCTCTTTTATCTTTCCCCCCTTCTCTTTCCTATTGGAGGAGGGTTTAATGTCTTCATCGGCCATGAGCGTTGGGATCGTTTTCTGTAATGGGCAGGGGGTGTAAATCCCTGTCTTATTCCCGCTCGTTTATGCGACGTGGCAAATGATGAAGGGGGTGGCGTCTAAGTAATTTACGACCGCACGTACTCTGCCACGGAGTGTGGCAGGGGTTGATGTGGGAGGAGATAGTGCAGAAGAGGGGTTCAAAGGGAAGGGTTGGGTGAGTTGGAGAAGAGCTTGGTCGAAGGGGTTGGGGTGGTGTAGGCAATGGCTTTGCAAAAGGGTTGAGCTCGTGACGGAGGGAGACGGTGGTGGTAGTCCGGCAACCGCCACCCTCGCCATGGTGTCAGGTCATATTTCATTTGGCGCCGGTTCGTCCGCGGAATCGTTAATGCCTCAGCCGGGAAGCGAACTATTCCATAGGAGTCCTTCGTATGGACCGGAAACAGCGACCGAACGTGTTGTACGTCCTCGGCGTTCATATTGGTCGGGAATTGAAAGTATGAAACGTGCTGCTCCCTTCCGTGTAGAAATAAATTCTCCGCCCTCAGACGTTTACCAGGAAGGAAATATTTTACAGAATTTTCAATAAGCTCAGACTAAAGAGGGAGCGGCGTCTTTTGCGGTGTCAGATTACTCAAAACAAAAAAGGACATTTGAGATGGATGGTTCTTATTCTTTTGTTGATGACGACTACCTCGTCAAAATAATGCCAGAATCAACGATTAAGCTAACCTAAGTGTTACATTTAGCGATAGAAAACCGACTGGAAAGGTATCCGAAATCGCCAGAAAAATATGTATGACAATTTTATCCATTTTATCACTGCGGTCAGGAAGGTAGAGTCCAGTTTATCATTGGGTAGATGTGAGGTGTCTTAATTTTCATACAGCTATAAATTACTCAATCAGTTATCACTCGCTGGCAGAAATACCTAAATTAATAATTGCCAACATCATAGACCCTCATTTGAACAATACTACCATCCAGAGATTTGTACCAAGTACTGACAAATAAGTTGAAATTTTGAATGAGGACCAAGCACAATATATAGGATTATGACCTGATAATTAGTTTTCAAGCATTACGTACAAGTGCTGAGCTTAAGATTTGTGCGATTTCTTCCGTAGGTTGCACTTTTCTGCGCAAGGCTATTCAATTCCCAATATCTGGATAGACATTTTAGTACCCTTCAAGGCACCGTTAGGGTGTGAGCGGGGGGGGGGAATTCACAACATACTTATTTTAACCCGACTATAACCCCTACCGTGGTCGGGCGATGTTATTCTGGACCCTTATCATTCGCTGAAAAAATGACATCTTAAATGTATCTGTTCTACACTTAATCTCTCTAATTTAGCTGACATGATTTTTCCTACCGTAATACGAGGGGGGTAATAACATATGCGGTAATTTCGATGAATAAGGCCGCTGTGTCTGTACCAAGTCCCTGGTGTATATACTTTCCTATATGTACTGGTACCAGGGTATCTCTTTCTATTTTTTTACCAAGTAAGAAGTCCTGCTTCCTACTTAGTAAAGTTACATTTGGATTTCTGCAGTTATAGAAATTCCGGGTTCACATAGAAGCTCTCGTTGATGACGTGAATTTGCGTAATAGATTTCCAATTGAGAATTTATTACTATTATTTTAATATGAGAATTTATTACTATTATCCCCTATATTTCACTTGAAAACACCATTTTATTTCTATTTTCTGATAACTTTCGCTTACGCTGCAAATCTCTCTACGTAATGTAAATTGAAAATCTCTCTAAGCTCTACGAAATGTACATTGAGATTCGTACGCATAAACTTGGGTCAAGAATTAAATTAAGCATGAAGTGAAACATTTGTAACATTGTATCAACGTCCCTATTAAGCACCATGAGTCAACAAATCATACTGAGCCTTATTTTATAGTCAGTTTTATATAAATGTACTAATGGGCGGATAATATTTTGAAAATTGCGTATTTATGAACTGTTCGAATTTAAATATACATTTTTTATTATTAATTAAGCAATTTTAAATAATTTTATCAAGACAATGATATACTGTGGTCATAATTACTTAGACAATGCTAATCCGCTTTTATGGAAAAGAATTTATTCTCTTTTTAACTATTTAATAACTATGTGATCTAGGGGCTATAAGATAAGCGTTTTGTGGCAATTATACTATATTTTGTTCAGCAGCTATCTTTTAAACTTTATAATCCGACTATGTGCATTTAAATTTTCTCATCTTGCATGCTTTTC
This sequence comes from Hetaerina titia, assembly GCA_037158775.1. Classification (NCBI taxonomy): domain Eukaryota; kingdom Metazoa; phylum Arthropoda; class Insecta; order Odonata; family Calopterygidae; genus Hetaerina; species Hetaerina titia. The sequence goes on along the minus strand of CM073777.1, from coordinate 65,717,398 downwards.
CTTATCAGAACGAGCATCTTGAGGAAAATTGCCAGTACATTCAGCTTAGAAATAATTTTTTGTCCAGGGAGCGTAATATCCTTGAATTTCGGTGTCCTAAAATTATGCCCGAGGTGAACAAAGTTGGATTTAGATTACCTTTTAAGGTTTAAATTTAGACCTGGGATTATTAGAAAACAATAGATAATGTATGCATATATACTGAAAACCGGAAAAATGAATTATATATGAACGTATGTATCCCCAAAAATGCAACAAAACTGGAAATAACTTTCCGTTAATTAAAAACGTTTTAATTGGTTATGAAAGAACTTACATAAACATAAATGAATGACTTAATAAGAATAGATAAATTTTCCCAAACTTTTTCTTTGAGTTTTGTGTTCATTGACATAAACAGTATTTATATACCTAAACCAGAATTCCACCCATTTCCTGAATTTTCCGACAGAAACCCGCAAACAACTTCACACTAATCCTTCGTCCAAAAGTTTCCCCTGTTAATTTCAACGCCAAACTTCATTTACGGCTCCCCTTGATTTTGTTCATCAATTCCACGAATGCCAGTTATTTTAAAAATCCAAAGGAGGACGATGCACAAACTTACCTTTTTACCAGCTTACCAAATTGATAGATCGTTAGTATGGAAATATTTCCTTGCCTAAGGTACACGAATTCAAGTTATTCTAATGCACAGTTCATTCGAAAATCTTTGCGAAAGAACTGAAGGTAAAATATGGCTACCATTAAAATAAAAATAATCCTCGCGAGTGGCAGGACGTGAAAGGGGGCTTGAAACTTCCAAGGAGTCGACGACAGCCAGGCTACAAAATTGTAACCCATTAGGCAGCGGACTATCACGGAAGTGATGTTCGTTAACATAACATCATTCAAGAGAGAATTCTAGAAATTTTCCGAGGAGACCACCTGAGGGCGCTGAGTCTGGGGACTTCCATTACTCCTTCTCCGGCCGCAACGTCGCCTTCTCGAGTGGGTGAAAACGCTTTAGGGTCTGCAGAATCCTAAACCACGGGGCCTCACACGATTTCTAGGCGTGAGAAGGAAGGACACTCCTCCCATACCTTCTGCTATAAACTTGGGCGCAAAGGGCCCCGATTTGGAAGGATGGAAGTTGGTTGATTTCGACCCATATTTTCCGAACAGTTTCACTCAACCGTGACCTAAGCGTTGAAATCTGCATTGGAGCGTGTCCCCTCCTATGAATATTTAACAGGCGATTCGTCTACTAAAGTCCTTAAATTATTATTCAACTGCTGTGTGAGGTTAAGCAGAATATCTAATGCGGATAACTGTCTGACGTCCTTGGATTAATCGAGGTCTTCTATATGGAAGATTAATTCTTAATTCTAACAGTCACATCTATCTCACACACAGACGTGTGGGTTGGCAGAAAATAACGGAATTATAGATGAAATGTAACTGTGGAACTCGGGAGTAGACATCGGTTTTTTAATTTATTCAAATAAAATTATTTCAATTCTGATTATTCTGGAGTTATACGGAAAGTAAATTTTGGGATTTGTTAAATACTGGAAACCGAAAGATATAGCTATTGGAAATTTTAGGATTACGGGTATTTTTTGCGGTTAAAGTTAAAACAAAAGAGGACAATCGTCAAGCTCCAGATGTAAGATTCAACCTCTAGATTAAACGATACGCTGAGGAAGAATCCTTTGTACTAGATAAATTAGCAGCCGTTGGCATTATGTGTCGTGATATTCGGCGGACGCAAGAATTCTTTGGGCGAGGCTGAGGGTGGGATGGCTTAAATACTTCCGAATAATACATGCACCTGCCATTATTTGGATAGTAGCTTTAGGCAATCAGTAGGCAGCGCACAAGTTGAAAGGTGAAACAGACCTTGATATAGTAGTTCTGAGAGAAAAACTCATTTCTTTGAAGGAATGATAAAAATTATGATTACGGTATATGAGGTGGCATACCAAGGTAGGCTACCAAATTATCTCAAGAAGTGGTTATTTCGTTGTTAATTTTATTGAATCAGGTAACTCTTGTCGGGTAAGTGGAAAAATCCTGTGCAAACCTTTATATTCACCATATGTATTCATGATTATTTTTGTAGTAAAAACTTAATTTAGTTGTAATAGCACGTATCTTATACCACGTATCATGGGCTAATCACAAAGATTTCCCATTTATTATGTATTCATTTCAACTAAAAATTACATAGTCAATACCAAAGATTCAGGATTAAGATAATTTTATTTATATATTTAATGCTATACAAGGCACATACCAAGTCTAGCAATCGATCTCAGGATTTGTCTTCTAATTAAAAATTCTACTTCGAACATTCCGGTTCTTGAGGGTACCGTGGAGGAAATTAAAAATTCGTATCAATTAAATTTAATTTCATACATTTATACTTAAGAATTATAATATTTTGTATTACTATTGTTCTTCGTATTATGATTTCTAAGCACATACTTGTTGAGACATTAAGAACGTTTTCATTCCCATGTGTCTTTCTTACATGGCCACGACATACTCCTACTATAATCTAATCCAAATATTCTTGTATAAAGATGTATTCTTAGAATACCTCCTCCCCATGCAAATTTTCCAGTAACTTCAATCTCTTATTCCACAAAACGCAAAGTTATAATTTCTCATTGCACTAAAAATATGCAGTGATGAGTTAATGTGAACCATTTTAATGCCTTCCAGTATTTTTAAACATAGTATATTTGTCATTTTTCTGTATTCCTGCATCGTAATTGGATTTTCCACAGGATTAATTTAATTTATTTTCTTCTCTTCCTTCGGCTGTTTATTCTTGATAATATTATGAAGATATATACATGTATGCCACCAATCTCTGGTTCGGTACTCACTCTTCCTTTAGCCATAATTTTCTTTTCGCTCTCAGTCATAAATGTCTTCCCAAAGTTCTCCGGCATTCATCCACATTCGTAACGCCTTACTAACAATGGAGATGGAAGTGTCATTATTTTTGCTTGACTTTCTGGACATTGATAATTTTTCCTTTGATTTACCTGCGTTGTGTACATTTTTCTTCAGATCTTTCACTGAAATATTCTTCAGAGATTTCATCACTTAATGCGTATCTCCGATGCATAAATTTAATTTATTTTCAGTCCTATTCTCATATGCATATTTCAATTCGTTTCTCATATTATTGCATTTAGTTTTTTTTCTTAAGTATCTCTTCACCGGTTAAATTCTTTATTGGCGTACAATATCTTCCAGAGAAACACTTTAGTTAGATGTTTGTCTCTAACTTTGTTCAAAGAATATTTAGGCTTCTCTTCCTCGTTTCTCGGGTTTTTGTGTTGCATTTTCTCTCTCTTTTTATATGAGTATATATATATATATATAATATTATATATATATATATATATATATATATATAACTTTTGGACGGCACAATAGAACACAGAATAAAACAGATAACACGTAAAAGGACACTCACACTGTAGATGATTTAAGCTTTCGGCCTACTCCGAGGCCTTCTTCAGGTCAGAATATATATATATATATATATATATATATATATATATATATATATATACATAAACTTGGAAAAGACGCTCTCCGGCGCCGCACAAACACACAAACACTAACACAAAAAACACTACAAACATAGAAACATAAAAGAAGGACACTTACATTGGATATTTACGTTTCGACGGCACGGCCGTCGTCATCAGATTCTGATGACGACGGCCGTGCCGTCGAAACGTAAATATCCAATGTAAGTGTCCTTCTTTTATGTTTCTATGTTTGTAGTGTTTTTTGTGTTAGTGTTTGTGTGTTTATATATATACATATATATATATATAAACACACACAGGGAAAGGAACGGGCCCTACCCTGATGTGTGAATTTCACACGCCGCCGGGCTTTGTACTGGGTGAACTCTACAATCACCTACCAAACAGTTCTTCGGGTTGATTACACTGTTCATGATTTTATACGTATATAAATATATAAATAAATAAATAAATATATATATATATATCTAGCCTATAGACAGTTGGATGTTGGAATACGAACAAATAAAGGCGACACAACCAATTGTTGATTTATATTTCAGTTGTACAATCACCTTATTCAGTGGAAGGTCAATATCGCATGTATCTATATACTTTCCTTATATGTGTCAGTATCTGCTGCTTCGCTCTCCCTGTATCCGCTTCCATTTGTGTACTGTGTGAACAATATTTGCATATTTCCAAAAATTCGCGACTGAGACAATATGATCGATGCTAAAGTTACGCGCTTTAGTTTACCTTTGTCGAGAATAATTTTTAACAAGTTCATCGAATTTTATGACTATTTTTATAAGAGTGTCTCAAACATTTAAACGTGTAAAATTATTATATTTTAAAAAGAAATAAAATCCAGTTCCGAGGAAAGGGGAACTCAACGCACGCGAAGCCCTTTCTCAAAAAATATGAACGCACCATTGGGTTGCAAATAACTTTCGAATTCCGAATCAGCCATCAATCCGTGAATAATTTTGAATTTTAAATCTTCTTGTTGTCTGCTTTGAAAAGAAACTCCCTTTATTCCGAGCCTGCGAGAAAGATTCTCTCCCACACTCCAAATCCACTCCCTTTTTGGAATTCCGGAGCACCTCCTCCGGCGGACAAAACTGAAACGAAAAGAAGATCGAAAATACTTTCCCTTTATTTTTTCCCCTCCTTCCCCACCGTATCCCATACCCCTCCCCGTCTACTATATTCCCCCCCCCCCTTGCACCCTCATTCTCGTATCCAAATCCGAATTTCGCCAATGGATTCCGGTCCACGGAAAGAAAAAAGAAAGGCTCCATTTTCGGCAACGCCCCCTGCCCTGCCTTTCCTTCCCCCTACATACCTTGTCGCGCCCTCCGCTACTGCTCCATCCCTCTCCCTCCACCGCACCCTTCGTCCTCGCGACGTCGTTTATTTCCTTCAAAAAAGACCACAGATAGGATCGTATGGTAGAGTGATGGGAGCGGGGATTCGTGGGGCGATAGAGCGACAGTTCGTACCGCGCATTTATTTTCCCTCCCAACATTTTGGGGCAAGGTAGATAGAAGGTGGGTGGGGGTTGGGTGGGTAATGTTCGCTTCGATCCCTCTTTGGGAAGGATTGTATGAGATGGGATGAGGACTGAAAACCATTTAGCTCCCCCCTCGCGTCATCCCATGAATTACTTTTTTTTTGGCCCGCAAAATTTGCGTTCACAAATTTAAATATTTGGGCAGTCGAGCCAGGGGGAGACTTCATGACGCTTTACACAATTTTGCGGTTGTTTTCGCTACACAGTGAAAGCTCACCTGTCTCACTTGAGATAAGTTGGTTTGATGTTACCTCGTTTGGAGCAGTACCATCCGAATTTTAAGTGTCCCTTGTACTTTAATTAGTGATTCTCCTCATCAGAAAAATTTGATTGATGATTTCCTTTTCTGATCTGTCATAAAGTAAATGCGTTGGTATTGGGACACATTTCCTACCCATCATTTCACTTATTGTCACTACTACGGTTGCGATTCGCTCTCATCATTAACGCTTAATTTAGGAAAATTCAACGCCTTTTTAGTCATTGCAGCATGCTTATTTGTATGCATTTACTTCAGTGTGTCGTTGAAGAATGTACATGATCATTAAAAAACTAGTAATAATTGATAAATAGGTCAATGAGGTATGCACAACCAGATATTTTAATTCTTCGTGAAGCTGTTTCTCACCGATAACAGTAAAACTCGCTTTTTCCGAATACTTTGGATTGGTGCAGAATACTTTGTGTCGTAAGAACTATGCGGTTAATTTATTTTCGTGTTTAATCACAACCGTTCCACCCCTGCTTTTACCCGAATCTCACTTAACCTAATGCCATTGAATGTCTCACTAAAGGTAATGCCTATTCTAATTTCTATGACTTCTCGCTACCTGAAAGATTTATAACAATTAGAATAAGAATAAAAATAGAGTAAGATTTCTAATATTAATATTATTGCTAAAATGGTATGAATTGGGTAATTACTAAGTTTGTCAAGAATTTTTATGCCATATTTTGATTAAAGTAGCTAATAGGAGTCATTGAAAATTGTAGGAAGTTGTTAACAATCCTAAATTTACAATGCTGCGAACTCATTAAATAAACAGAGAGCTATGACCTTTATTTTAAGCTCAAGAATAGTTTTTAGGGACGATCGCATCAACATGTATGCCTAAATAATGGTATCAATTGGATGACTTAGTTTTTCATTGAGTCATCATAAAACATTTTTTTCAATTTATTTACTTTGAAGAAGATTTCGAACTTTTGGTGTTCACTTTGTTCTCTGCATGGCTAGTGCCGAGTGTGGTTGTGAGTATATTTACGGATTGATTGTATTTTCAAAGTTCTCCACTGAAATAATCCAAAGTTTATCTCGCCTTGGACTAAATCTACCACAAGTTATGTAAACACCTGCAGGGTCTAAGTAAACATCCAATTTCCATGCGATTTTATCACTTTAGCGTGTGGTCTATCCGTTGAGTCTCGGTGATACTCTTGAGCATGAGGAGGTTGGCCTGTCGCTGCAGTTATTGTTGTGTGTATCGTATGCCTACTGGCCCATCCTATCAAGGGAACAATCTCCATACGCGCCACCTTTTCCTTTCTCTCTGCCTCCCGCCATCAACCTCCCACTGGGACCTCCACAGCCACCCCATCTTCGGCCTTCTGGCCCGGCAAATCCCATCTGAATGCAATGAATTCCTCTACACTTCACCTCCTCTCTGGTCCGCAACGAGCCTTCCATTACAGTCTCCCTATCAGCTCACCTGTCTTACCCACGACTCTCCTTTCTCTCCTCCCTCTCAATATCCGCCCAACCTTTTGTACTTTCTTCCTTCCCCCTATTCCCACACCCATCCGGGCGAACTTCAGTATTCTTTTATCCCTTTATTCTGTTTCTCTATCGCCTCCTTTCATTTTTGCCTCTTTCATTCTCGATAACAATACGGTGAAATCGCGCACGCATACACACCAACGCACACAGAGAAACAACGAAACTCGGGTAGTGATGCAAAACACGCACGCATTTCTATCATTATCTCGTTCCTTTTCTTCCACCATGCTTCTTTCTCTCCTGCAGAGCTTTCGCTTTTTGCGCAAGCCCCATTTAATATACCTTGGCTGTCTTTGCTTGTCATACTCCACGCAAACCTATTAATTCTAACGACTACATTGTATTTCGGGTCCTTTTGCTTCATGATTTTTTAGAACCGGCACATTAAAAGTAGGAATTTGGGCAAACTGAGTACCTCAACTCTTCATAAACAACATTTTCAAGCTCCATCAATGTAGAAATGTTGATGAGTATATTTATTGAAATACACAGTATTAAAACTATCTCTAGATTTAACACTGCCTTAAGATGATAAGAACCTCTTTTTTTTGTTGTTTTATTAAGATGTATAATCATATTATCTAACAGAAGCATGTCAAAAGCAAAAATTAACATTTTATTTTAAATTAGAAATTACATTAAGACATATTATACTTCCTGGCCGCAATAAAAGTATATCTCACTTCAAAAATTCGAATTATACCAGTTATCCTATTTGAAATTCTGGAGTGGAAATGAGGTCTGACGTGGAAATTATTTTCCTTTATTAACACACTTTAATCAAAAGCCCAGTTTTATCCGACTTTACCATTCAACTACACATTGACTAAATTTGTTAAAAATAATACTATATACTCATTTATCAAACTTGTCGTGGCGATGATTTTTATAGTTTTAAATACGATGATTTTTAATCTCTCAATGTTCCTCTCCCTAACTTAGAAAATATAATATCTATTGTATATCAGTATAGATATTATCTCTATTCATTTCCATAATTTTTTTCCTTTTATTTTAATTGAATTGCATACTATTTTCAATAATAGCATCAACCTCCTCACCCCTCATTTTCTCACCTTTACCTGAAAAGGCTTTCTTATTGTTTTGCATTCCAATTCTGATGTCGTTTTCTTTTATTTTCTTCAGGATGACGTCATTTTCACTTCTATCACCCTCTGTCCTTATAGAATTTTCAACCCTCGCTTTTACTTAGATTTTCTTTCCTGTTTTTGAATTTCTTCCTCTCCTTCTGTGAATTTAACCCTACTTCTCTCCTCCTGGGACACCACTTTGTAAATTTTTCCATTACAACTTTTCCAAGTTGAAGATTTTTTCTCCGCGATGCTTATTTCGGTTCCATTCCCTCATCCTCTCTGTACTTTGGCATATTGAAGTTTTGGATATCTTTCCGGTATCCTGGTCACACTTCTCAGTCTGAAAAAATGCATACTAGCCTTAGGCACGGGTTTGAATTTATTTTTTTTAGTCCTGGTAGAAGCAGGTTTTAATCAAGCATAATGAAGCCTGCCTGCCATAAACTCAATCGATGAGTTTGTAAACAATGCGAGGCACCATGATTTTATGATTCGAATTCTCGTGCAATACATGCCTACATTTATACTCTTTATGTTGCAATGAGCATACTGACAGCAAAATGAAAGTCTCGGACCACTATACCTATTATGTAACAGCGGCTCTTTGAACATTTAGTTGAAATTTGTTATACTACTAATTTTTTTCCAAAATAGCTGATATCATATAATCGATGTGAGGTTGAAAACAAATTTTACTGCTGAAATTAAATTAATTATTCGTATCTCCGATCAATGGCTAAATAATATGGGTGTTAAAAAGAAGAAAAATGACAGAAAAGGTACTAAAACACACCAAATGTGTAATTTTTATAGGAGGAATGTAATGATTTGCATTACTTAACTTACTTTACTTAAAATGTTTAGATTTAGGGCGCATGCTATTTCTCAACCCAGATTTATAACCACATCAGTTTCTTTAAATGGGTCTTAATAACTTATAATACTCATTGCTAAAAGCCATTTAGTTTACTATAGTAATCCAGTAGTGAAAGTTTAAAGCTTGCCCATTTCATTTGTCATTTAGTTACAGTACACAAATTAATGAGATGACAACGACAGCAACCCACTTGGATTAGAATTTATTGTGACCGATAATTAAATTGCTACCTTTCGAAACTCCGAATGACATAAACTAATTACATATTTCAATTGCAGATTGTACTTTTACTAAATCAGTTTTCGATTTATTAATTGACAGTCAATACAACTGGCGCAAGTTGTACAAGTAATTAACCATCAAGTAATCCTTTTTGAAAAATACTAACTGTTGTACCAAGTCGGTATTCATTAATGTGAATAATAATTGCTCGATAAAATAAATGTTGTCTTTTGCAAAGTGCAGAATTTTCTTCCGTTCTTTATACCCAGACTCGAACTAAGTGTTAACACTTCAAGCTTTAATTTGACAGGGTTTATCCCTCAAAATGAAAATAACTGATTTACAGCGTGTGCAGTTATCTATATTTGACATATAATAGTGTTATCCTTTAATAACTCACAGAGAAAGTCATCATAGTGGTGCATCATTGTTTTGTAATATTGAATTACAGGAAGAAGACAATGCTTTTAAAATGCGCCGGATTATTTTAAAAATGTGTATGATCAAAATTATAATTTACTTTGATTTCAAACAATCTGTTTGCAGAAAATTTAATTTTTATATTTATATTTAATAAAAAAATTAATGTTAAGTTACTGAAAAAAGTACCAGATCAACTTAAGCAATAGCAAAAGAAAAAATAACATACAAATAATGAAATTTTAAGCCTAAACACTGGTGTTATAGTGTAACGACATCAACGTAGCGTCGAAACTGTTTCACTTAACTGTAATTGAATTTTAGCGGACGCCTTTAATTTGGCGTCCGAGCTTCCAGTGCCATCGAGAGAGAGAGAGAGAGAGACGAAGGGAGCTGTTGACACATTTGATTCCGCGCGCTGCCCTCTATTCCTTCATTGCGCCCTATTGCCCTGGATTTTCGAAGCCCCTCCTAAAGTTTTCAATGCATTATCCATCTATCTTGGGTTTTCCTCCCTCGACCGTCCAACCTCCACATACTTCATTTCTTTTCGTTAGCCTACTATCCTCGCCCTACAGTTCCTTTCCACAGCCTTCCTCCTCACGCCCTTCCATATCCATCACTGCCTGTCCACACACACACACACCCTTTCCTCCACCAAACATTCACCTTCTTCGATTCCAACCACCTACCCATCCTTTGGCATCACCACGCCCCCACGCCTATATTTTTTTCCCCTATCCACACCCCTACCTCTCTCCATCTCCCCTTTGACATCTTCTCTTCCCACCCCCTCGAGCACACTCCGAACGTCCCCAGAAGCCTCTCTCACTCTCCCAAAAGCCATTCCCTCCAACTCTCTCCTCTTCCTCTCTCTCTTTTCTTCTCGTCCCTTTTTAGGTGTCGAATCTGGGCCTTAGTCCAAATCTTCCCCGTCATGGTATCAGATATAGAGCCTTCTTCGCCCGTATAGGATTGCTTCTTTGCTCTACCTCCCGTCCTCAATTTCCTAGCTACCTTTTTCTTCATCTTCTTCCTTCTCACTTCTATTTTTTTACTTTGTAACGCCTCCCCATAAAGGCGATGGTATTTTTTTTCACAGCAAGGTCCACCTTCGTGCATTTGTGTGTGTGTGTGTGCGTTACTCTCTCGGGGACATTTAGCTTCACCTCTTTCTCGCACATTGCTTTTTTTCTCCCCTTTCGCCACCCCTCTTATACCATCACCTCCTCTGGATCTTGGCTCAAGTGGTACAGAAGAAAATCTTCAAAGCGTTTAACCGACCTTTAATATTTGATTCTCGCCCTTGGGCATTGCTGTGTGCCATGAATAACTTCGGTAGGAGGAGTGAAATATATGAATCTCTTTTCTTTAAAAGGAGATGACGTGGCGAGAGATGGGGAAAAATTATGGTGGCAAAAAATAATAGCGTGAAAAAGAATCACCCCGCCCTGCTTTTGAATATGCACGCGTAGCGGCGGCATTGTGGATGCGGCGAAAAGGAGTCACGGGACATTTGCATTTTACGTTCGTGTTACTTGAAATGACATTTACGACATTTCGCGGGTTTCAGAGCCGTCGTTTCGTAACCCATTTGCTTTTGCCTTGACTGTCTGTCTCCCCCAACTCTTTCCTCGTTTTCACCCCTCCTCCCTTCCATCCTTCAGGCCCCCGTCCAAAGCGCGACCCAGATTTCAAAAGTGCTAATTTCTATGACCGTTGTCAGATGATGGTCTCATTTTATTCACTAGGTTCAACAGCAATCACTCTGGAGTAATCACCGCATCAACACTGGTCTACTCTGGGTTATGATCTGTGGAATACCTAGGATAAGTGAACATAGGAAAGACTTCACCAGTCAAATTAGTGTATGCTACGATAAAGCCTTTGAGTTAAGAAATGCTAATGATATTGATTGAGGTAATAAGCCACACTGCGATGTCGATAACTATAATGGAGAAAGAGGTAAAACTGAATTTTATTTGGAGGCTTTAAATAAAATAAGACATGATAAGGACAAGTGGAATCAAGAAGCTTATTCCACAATACTGTTCCACAATTGTAAGCTTTGGTAAATTTTTTCAGAATAAATGAAAATATCTATATTGTTAGAAAACAATTTCGGTCGATTAAAACGATGTTTTAGATAGCTGTGGAATCTTGTACCGTAAATACTAAAGGCTCTTCCCCGATATAGGGTGATGAAACGGTTAGTTCTGAGATAGTCTGACCTTTATTAAGGGAACGTCTTGTGTTAAAATTCATGTTCGAACGAGAAAATTAAAATTGAAATGCAATAAATACGTCGGATTTGAATAAAAATAGATTTTCGCGTTTACGATTAAAGGTTGTAGACTCTGAAACCTTTCTAATATGTCACGAATTATGTTTTTGAAGCTCATTGTTGAATTTCTCTCTACGATTGGCTTTACGTCACACGTGAACCTTTGGTAAAAATAATGAAATGTACCGAAATAAAACGTCGAGAGATCGTCGCAAGGATAATTTTTCCTCATCACAAGTACAATACAAGTATAAGCAAAAACGAGGTACCTTCTTAGTGCCTCTATTATTCTCCACGAACCTATATCTTCAGGCTTTGATCTTAATTAATACCATACGAACACCAATGTTGACTATTCATCTTGATTGCAATCGCAGATGATGCACGTTTTTCTGTTTCTTGATTTAGTTTTTTTTTCACCTTTTTTCACCCAATCATCCTCTTCTCTCTGTCGCTGATTTTTTTTCCGCAGTCTTCCCAGGGAAGGACGAGACTATGGCGGGGATGGGAGCGCATATTGCCGACAAGAAGCTCGGCTCTAAACATTAATCTCTGTTCCCAGACGCCCCATCTCTGGAGTCGGGCTGAAAGATGGATGGCCTTGTCTCCAAGTCTCGTGTATATTAGCTGACCATATATATTACAGTTTTTAAAAGTTTTTGTTTGTATCGGGGATGCAAAAAGGGAGGAAGGAGTTTTTTTCATTTCTTGTTGGAGAAATAAAATTTCACGACAGATATATTACCTATGATAATTGTTGAGTGCGGCGCCCATTGCCCAAATACTTACCGCACATATTCCGAGGAGAGAAAAGAGTAACTATAAAATACGCATCGAATCTATTTCGTCAAATTTTCCAACACAATATTGAGTGGTACTTATTTTTTTTGCAGGTATGCCAGAACTACCACATTTAAGATTAATATAATATATTATTAGTGTGCATTTTTATTCAGGTGATTTGAAGTTAAAATACCAATATCGGTGTTAAGATAATAAAAAGTTGCTAATTCTTTACAAGTAACGTTGAATTTTTAGAAACTACTGTCATCATAATAGTATGTAGAAAAAGTCTCAATCATAGTCTGTTCACTTCTTTAAACGTTAATACCGCCGGAACAAAAAATACGTGCATATTTAGCAAGATATTTATTCTCTAAATCCTGCACAACATTTCTTCGTTAATATTCATACGTTTGCTATAGAGTTAAAATTTTTAAGTTCTGATTCTTTATTTTATTTTACAAAGGATATTTCTCGTAGATTTATTTAAGTAGCAGTTTATTGTAAACATTATTCCTTGATTATAAAAGTGACAAATATTTGTTACATTGAAATATATTATCGGCACTGCTTTGCAAATAATATTTTTGATCATGAACAAGTTATTACTAGTTCTCACGCAACACAAAAGCGGAGGTTACTCTCTGAATTACCCATCGTATGTATATATATATATATATATATATATATATATATATATATATAATTCACTAAATAGTCATAGCAAACACAGAAACTAAAACATATAAAAGAGGGACTCACAAGTTCTCGAATTTTCGGTGGTGCAACCACCTTTCTCAAGAGGAATTAGGAACAGAACTCACAGAATAATCTCACAGAAACAGAGTAAAATGAATTTTATTGTGCACGTTCGTGGCTTTTCCAAGAAAGTGACTATATATATATATGCCATGATATGCACTGTTCCTATCCTTTATGCTGTTGTCTGATTGCTAACCTCTACTGTCCTTTCCACTTCTTTGTGTTGTCTATTTCTCCTTTGGTGAGTGTAACAGCTCCCTATCGCCATCTCTTGGCCAAGGAATTGGGCGTTTTAAAACATCGTTTAGCCTTGGACTACCGCGACTGAGATCTTGAGAAACGTATTTTAAGGAAATGTTTCGTGGAGAAAACAAATAGGACGTTCCATAGCAACATATTTAGCTAAGGGCATCTAGAGAAAGACCGTATTGAAAGCTTCATTGAAACAGCAGTGAAGAGAGAAATGTGGCTATTTGACGAGGCATTTCAATTAGGAGCTGCAGATGATGATATCATCCTCAAAATATAGGTGTGCCAACAATAATACGTCGGGTGATACTTTAATATAAATATGTTGTCTGTATATCTAGTGGGAAGAAAGGTGAAAATTATGAACCTTCAGAAATTTAACCCGGTTACTCAGGCATCGAAGGCTATCCTTATAGATAGATGTTGCCAGAGTGCATGTAGGAGTGAAGAGAATGAAAGATCAGGTTAAACTGGGCTCATCCTAATAATGTGTTGAAAGAGTATTGATTTCCTGTGATGATGATACGGGACTTCCTATTTTTGAAAATTAACAAAGGAAAGACCGCATTTATTCTTCCCCAATGGACTGATCGATTGGCCACGTCAACCTGGGATAACAACTTACTATTATCTCCAGGGCTTCTATTTTAACTTAATAATATCGCAGAAGTGCAACTTGTGCATTCATTGCTCTGGAGGCGGTCTCGTAATTACCATTTCAGTACTTCTGTGATATTTTAGAAAATGTTCTTTTATTTTTTTTTGGCTTAATCAGGCCATAAATGGGGTTAAAACAGAATATATTAGATATACGACTGATATTAAAAATTTGGTATTTGCTTTTCTTGGCACGATGTACCGTTTTGTCTTTATAAACATAAATGTGCATTCTGCAATTCTTATATAGTTTGCATTACGAACAAGGTAAAACACTCGTTTATCCGGCACAAGTAGGAAATATTGACAATATACAATTTAAAAACAATGTTTATTAAAATATTTCTTTCCACCTTTGATCTTATAAGAGGATTACAGAACCTTTTATTCTAATTATTCAAATGAAGCATATTTGAGACATCTTAAAGTGCAAAAGGAGAAATATGTGCAAACTACTATTATCCATAATTAGCAGTCACATTTTCGATTTAATTGCTATTTCATTAGCTATAACGTCTGGTTATGCATAGTGAAGGGTATGTCACGTGTGGCTTATTTCAAGCTGATAACTGACGTACAATTTGAATTCATTCCTCAAAGAGGAGAAATTATGCATCAATTCAAGTTATGATAATACTTGTATGTTTTTAACTATTGAATACCACAATTTCAAAGACATAGATTAGGTTTACTGGTGAACCAGCACGGTCTGCTATTCTTATAATGCCTATCGTCGTACACAGGTGTACGCCTAATATGTGCCACGTTGAAACAGAATATGCAGATGATTCATTGAATGGAATGTACCAATTCAGTCGTATCTGGAGCCAGCGAACAAATGGAATTGATGGTGTGACTTCGAATCTGGAGAGAGAGGCTGGTTCCCTAGTGTATTTCTCGGACAGCGGTCCTTCGCTTCCCTATAATCCGATTGGATTGAGCGTTTTCAAAATCGACACTCCTCCTCGACCCGGCTGCTAACTTCGGAATTAATTGCGTTCACCTGGCCTTCACGGCAGGGGTTTGCTTATTTTACCAATAAAGAGAGGGAAAGCCATTCCATACCAGGAAAGAGAGGGCCAGCTGACTTTTGGAACAGGCGAATAAATTCAAGAAGGAAAATATTGAACTTAATTGTAAATAGGCGAAAGAAAGTCGTAGAAGAGTGGTAAAGTTCAATGAACGAAAAAATAATAATGTGGAAGTAATACCACAATTTTCACGTAATTTGTATCCTTTTTATTTTAATTCCGCTACTATACTGCATTCATTATACAACTCATCCATTGGCGATGCTTAAAAGGACGCAACAGAATTCTGGAGAAATCAGATGGCAGGCAAATACCTTAGTGATCATACCATCGGCATATTCCGATATCCCAAATGATTGCATCAAAACATTTCATAGAGGATATGAGATGGTTCATCTATATGGGTTTCCGGTGTTCTCTTCTAAAGAATATTAGCGTAGCTTTAATTCAATACATTCGTCAATATATACAATATACCTGTAGCACGTTTATATAAATTATTTATCAGTAACTTGCACCAAGTCACACGTGTTCATTGAAGGGTCTCATTACCGTGGATCAACGCTAACGACTAACCGAAGTGCAAATAAATTTGAGGTATCCTATTCAATGTAAAAAATTCTCTAAAAAAAGCTAACGGACTCATTATAAAACAGCGAAAGTGTCCCTTTGATTAAATGATGTGCAATTAAGGACTAGTTTAGTGCCTCGCTTGGCTCAAGAGAGTTTTTCTGTACTGAAGAGCGAATTCGATGATGGGAATACACTGTGCCATAAGGCGAAAGAGAGAGGAGCAGATTAATATAGATGATCACTCAAGCGTTTCGGGGAACAAGGAGTTCAGAGGGGATTTTACGGTGGAAGTTAAGGACTCGGAACACTTCACTTGAGAGTGCACTGAGTGATATTTGGCTAATTCATTATATTTTCGCTTTAGCGCCAAGTGGAAATTTTATCAAGAAAAATGATGATGAGGGTTATATCAAGAAATATGATGCAAAAATGAGGATTATAGAAACATATTATCCGGCTAAAAATAAAAAAGACGTGATTTAAAATCATTTCCATCGACAATGAGATTTGGTGTTAGGTCAAATCACGATATATCCTTAGTCTGGCATTAAAAATGACGTCTCTACGATTATTTTTATTATAGCATATATCATTTATTTATATCAACTTTTCCAATTTCTATTACTCATTATTCCTCTTAAAGTAATCCGAAATAATTATTTTTCCTCTTTCCGCTCTCGAAATTTCCAAACCTTTTTCTGGCTTAAGAAATTATTTCAACAGACGGACACAAATACGTATGAATGATTAATACATGGTCAACATAAACGTATGTTATTGTTGCCTCATCTCTAACTTTCGTACTTCCAACTATAAATACAGCTCAACTTTACATTCACATATGTACTTTCATCCATTGGGTATTTGGACTATAATCGCTTTGCTAACCGTTTCAGCAGACGTGGGAATTTGCTTTAGAATTAGGAAAGACGAAGTAAATTTGAGGCGTTACAGAGGACAGTTTTGCATCCAGTTTATTCTTTCACTAAGGGACTACCTACGGCTTTATGAACCCTGAATTTTGGGGAAAAATGAACATGCTTGGACCTCTGGCGATACCTCAATTGTGTCATGGGACACTTCCCATGTTTTGCCATCGTGCCACCATTGGGAGTGTCTGCGTGCTGTATGTCCAACTGACTTATTTCCAGATCTCATTTGTTTTTTTCATTTTTCAACCAATGTATAACATCCCATAGATTAGCAGAAATTTTGCGCAATGACATGAAAATAATAATTTTTTCATAAAGACAAGAATTTATTTTAAATACATGGATAGACTGAAAAGTTTCCGACTCAGAAAATTTCAGAAAAAATATATTGTAACTTTTTTATGTCAGAAACTTTGTTTATGAATATGCAATATTGTATTTTTAGTTGTGGAAAATATGAAGACAATTTATTATGGATTTTATAAATACATGCAGCACTATGTGCAATATATGCTTGAGATTTGTAAATGTTATAAAACATTAAAAATAACTTAGTTCAAACTAACCTATAGCTCTAGAAGGTAAATAAATCCCTCGCCTATACGCATAGACTAGTCTTTAGCCTAAGTGTAGTCGATTCGGTGACTAATATTATTTTTACTTTGGACAAATTTAGACAATGGATTTGTGGTGGAAGGTTCATAAAACATTTCTCACCTTCTTTGATTCATAATTACCATATTTTACTATTTTAGGATAGTTTTGCCATCGTTAATATTCTTTATCAGACTGAACGGTGGCGATGATTAAGTCAGCTTAGGAAAACTAGGATTATGTTTGGTACGTACAATAAAATGAGCGAATTAAATAATAAAATTTATAATGAATAGCAGATTTATTTTTCTATGAAACCGATGCATTGATGTATAAAGGTGAATTGAATCGAAAACCACAAATGATGAAATGAAATGAATTCATATAATTTAAAATCGCGCACATTGATATTAATTGATATGCATTCATTTTCCACTAATATGGCAATTGAATTTTTTTATTAATTTAATTTTACCCTTCGTCATATTAATTAGTCTTCATATACTCATATTTATGAAATTTTAACTGAATAGTCGTCCTCAATCCTCCATTTCTTTCTTAAATTACGGAATTTTACTAGTTCATTTCTAATATGGATGATCGAGAAACTTCCACAAAATCGCACCTTGCTCTCTTATGTTTGATATCACCAGATTTTTCATTTCCCAAGGATATTTTTCGGGTAATGCATGAATTGAAGTTGGTTCAGACGCGCATTTGATGAAATCCAACCTCGTTTTTCAAATGCCCAAATATAAGGTTATCATCGGCATGATCGAGGAATTTGGAATTTTTGTCACCAAAGGAATGGAAAAAAAATTCAGTCATGTCGCACGTGAATTTGTTGGAAGCGGATGCTCCGTGCTTGAATGAAGGAATTTTTCTTGCCTTTTGACATTATTTTACATCATATCATAGCTGAGATGCATTCCAAGATATTCCTGCTTTGAGTAAGGAAATAAGACATCTTCGAAGGAGAACATGAACTCGATGACAAGAGAAACTCTGTAGATAGAGGTGCATAGTAAACTACCTTCCCGGAGAAGAAGACCATTATTCAGATCGTGCTCTTTTTCTAATCAATGATTTACAGTATTTTAATGTGTTTTATCTTGATAAGGAATGTGCTGGGAGATTGAAAAGAGTAGAAACTAAAAGATAAGGTAATGGCGCACGAGGAAGATAAAAATTTGATTGTTGATTTGTGCATTATTTGCTTCCCAAGGTTATCGATTTCTTGCCAGGATGTTTATACTAGGAGTAAGGTTGGTGAATTATCCCCGTAGAAGTTAGGACTTTTTAACATATGTTTAGATGTAATATTTTCTTGGGACTAAATGAACTCGTGAAATTTGTGTGAACGTAAGTTTGTAAACCTGGGAATTAAATGAATAAATGAAGCTCAAATTCATGTTATTACAATCAACAAATAATTTCAATGTTTTGTAAAATATTTGGAAGCATGTGACTATTAAATTGGAAAGGAAACACTTTATGGTATCATGATATAATTATTAATTTTAACCAGAGAATCATGATGAAGTAAGCATTGTTCATTGACTTTGTTTGTTCATCATTATCCTAAAGAACAAGCATCAAAAAATGAAAACTGATAAAAAAATATAAAGAATATAGAAATATTTTTTCATCCATGAAAGTTAGCATATTTAGCTTAAATCACAGGATTCCCATTAATAAATAAAAAAAACAATAAGGAATAGTACCTGTGAAAGACTTAACGGACATCAATATTTTTACTCATTTCTTAGTTCCTTCTAATTTAAAGCTATTTTCATGAAAAAAACTACAATCACTCAGCGTTTCACTTTATCGGCCATTAAATGACAAGGACTTCCAAAAAGGCATCCAGCGAATCAAAGGATCGAATAAGACAGCCTCCAGAAATATAAAAGGATGCAAGAAGTCCGCAATGCCTGATTGCAGTGTAAATTGATTGCTTATGTAAGATAAAGTTCAACGTTATCATCACTCTGTAACTCTAACGACCATATATAAATGTATTCCTTATCATAATAGTTTTTTAAAAATTTTCATTTATCATCCGCGTGGCAGACTTTTAAAATGCAAATTCGTTAAATTCAGAATCAAAGACTATTAAATCAAAAGGGAACTTAAGGGAGTTTGTTAATATTTTTTATTGTACTGATAGAAATTCATTCCTCAGGAAGCAATTCTGGGAGTTCAAAAGGTTATTGACAATTGATGATAAGGATTAGACGTGACTTTCAATTGCTTAAATCAATTTTTCGTCTTCCTACATCGACATGAATAATTATGGCGTGATAGGTAACAGTTGAGTTCTCATTGGTTTCGTAACACGCTCGAAGAATGCCAAGGCCATGTACGAAATCCCATTTTCTTTCTACCTGCTCTCTCTTTCTCTCTTTCTCCCCCGTGCAACGCGAGAGATTTTTATTCGAAAATCCCCAGTCCCAGAATTGGAGTGACACTTGGAGTGACACTGAGTTACAAACAAATCTACAGCCGCGCCCCCACTTCCGATGTCTGGGGGAACCTTCTAGCCTGGAGTTCCGGATAAGAAAAATCATGGAAAAAATCTCTACTTCCCAGAGATTCCGCCCTTTACGTTCTGAATATGACAGGGAGTGCAGGAAGTGACGTCATGCAGGATGTATTCGTGTGTGGGTGTGTTCGGGTATCCAGAATTCGCTTCCAACCCCTTTCGCGCTTCCCGCCCTTTCGTGTTTGTGTAGTGTATGACGGATTGGATGGAGGAAGCGACGGGAAAATTTCCGCGGACGCGTCCGGAGGGACTTTATCTTCGTATCATACCCATGCGCTTATATGTTTTCCAATCTCCCCTGGAAAACATATATAAATATATATAAAGGAAACAACTCGGGGAGTTGATTCCCAGAGGTAACACCGCAGTCTCTCTTCCACCTTTCTCCTCTGTTGTCGAAGAAGAAGTAAAAGGGGGAGGAGGGTCTTATCTCGTTCGGGATTTCCCGTGGAAAGTTGAAAGGACTAGGTTCCCATGGGAACATGGGGCGAGGTATTGGTTATGATTGGTTCTTGAGTCTCGCGGTGGCGACTTCGAATTCCGTGGGCAGGGAAGCATGTGTAGCTGTCACAAGAAAACAAAGCGCTACGAGTACCATTCATTATTTCAGCTCCTAGCTGAAATTTCGAAGATATATCCCCTGGAATTTTCGTGACCATTCCGCGGATTTGTTCGACGGTGAGAATCCAGTTTCGACATTAAGATTTACGAACGGGACCACAAAAAAAACGTATATCACATTTTTGGCACAAGCAGTGGCGTCCATTACACGAAATCGAAATTTCATGCATCTCCTTCTCGTCCCCTTACGTTCAGCTGGTCGGAGAACAATAAAATGTTTTACCCATTTTTTTGCTTACAGCAAGTAGCGAGAGTGGGTTTTGAATTTCCGCTTCCGTTTTGATTCTCATTTAACGACAGGAAATCTCTTGCATTTTTGTATACAAATTTATTTCTCCACGTTAAGAGAGAGAGAGAGTGGGAAAAAATAAAGATGTGACGAAGTCGATTCTGATATATAACACGAAACGGAATAAATACGTACAGCAAATGTTCTAACCCATGTTTTCGGCGCAAAATTAAATGTAACATGTTGCGCTTTGATTTATTAGTGAGTTAAAAAATATATGGGGAGCAACACAGTTAATGTCGAAATATTTCATATAGCCATTCTTTGACAAAATTTGTGCTTGACTGGCTGCTCTGATCGCTAGAATTCTCGCTTTAGTTGCTAGGAGGAATGCAGGAACAGTCACGCACACGTGTTATTGATAAAGTGTTGACACAGCTCTCCTGTAATTTTTTTCTTGATAAACTCAAATTGAGAAAATGTGTTCAATGCCCACAATAATGTTGGCGCTTTTCAAGTGTACCCAATGAGGGGTGAGTCGTTGATTAGCTTTTTAATGTCTCGCAATAGCACGACTCCTGAAAGAAAAGAAATGATTTTCCCCTTATATTCCTTTCTTAAAAAGTATATAAACGTGTTCAATACGTAATAACGTCATTTTGCACGACCTTAGTACTCAAAAGGGTGTCGTTCAAGCATGAAATAGTTCCTAATACTAAAGCCAATTTTATTTTTCGACATTTTGAGATGACTGCCATTGAAAATATTCAGAACCTTTGCCATTTCCATACTCAATTAGCCGTTTGTTTAAATTCAAGTTGACATTTCAATAACCTATATTTAATATTTTTTGAGGGATCTGTAATACTTAATCAAAGCACACTGTGCTACATTGTTTCTGTAATTACTCAATTCAAATTCACGATTTAGTTATAAGAAACCGTATATTAAATACTCATTAGACCAGGGGGATATGTAGATTTTGGGCTAAAATTATTGAATTATATACATTCTCTTGGTTGGCACAAAGATAAAGTTACAATTTTTCATAAAGAGTGACATGCAAATGCTTTATAATTTGTGATTTGAGGAAAAAATGAAGATATTTGTGCTATATCTAACAGCATATGTTTACAATAAAGAATTTTTCTATTTAAAATAATTTACATTTTACAATAAGAAAGAAATACAATTTTGTAAGTGTAAAGAAGAAGGAGAAATTTGAGAAGAATGGGCTTTTGGGTATGGTTAGAGATCAAATTTATAATATAAAAATCTATTCCATATCAGATACTTTTAAAAAGCTTTTTTGGCAGCTGAGGATTTAGATTTTAAAAGAATTTGCCATGCGGATGTGTTCATAAGATTTTTTTCTCAGCTCTGAGACGTAATGTGGTATACTTGAAAATTTACTAAAATCCTAATTCACATAGTTTCACTGATTCAAGTTAGAGCGTGTTGGTTATTCTGGGGGGATAGAATAACCCCTAATAATGTTATAAGTTCGATGGTAAACACTATGCGCAAGAATTACGTATACTTCAAAGCATTCTTCATGGAATTCCTTCATTGAACTTCCAATTTGGTGCTTTCAAAGATATTTTTTATTATTCGAATATATAAAGCAAATAAAATCCAAAGGTAGAGTGTAAGTTGAGTGTTCAAAATGGATTTTCATATTGTACAGCTCCGTGAAACTCACTGAGTTATATTCTCGGATAGACAAGCATCATATTGGGTCCTTCACAGGGAAACATTCTCTGTTGGTCTCAATCATAGGATGGAAGAATAGACTCGTAAAATGCACGGAGTGATGCACCAGGTGCTATGGAAAGCTCCTCTTGGGTATTCCTCTTGAAGTAATACCAAACACGTATACGATATGTTTAAGATGGCGTTTTTCGAAAAGCGCAGGTTACAATTTACATGTCATTTATAGGCTTCATTTCTCTCGCTCTTGCGTTAAGCTAAACGAAATTCAGCATATTTCAGTGGAAGTAATGGGAATTAAAGATACTCAAAGGCAACTCTTGTCATATGCCTCAGTGGGAAGGGATTCTATCTGACTGCCAACGGTTTTCATTTCGCATATTCTAGGAAAATTTGAAATAATTTGAAAATAGTTTCATAAATCCTAATTTGCAAAAATGTTGCTTTGAGCTAACATTTACAGTTCCATTACGTTTACCAGAGTTTCATAGAATGAAACAGGCTTTGTCAATTTAAATAAATATTCATTTAAGGAAGCTCATGGCATGCTAGTGCTTTAGAATTCCAATAACACCTGCGATAATTTTTCTGAGGAAGCCAATATTTCATTTTGAATCACTTGATTATCTATGATGATTAAGGCAATACAAGCAGAATTATTCCGTACCAATATTTAATTGATGATGAATATAATTTAATGATTTTATTGTTGATAGTAAAGCAATAATTATGCAGTGAGGAACGTCTATGATGTAGATAATATCAATCTCGGAGAATTTCCCTTGTTGCTTGGATACAAAAATAGATTAAAAACATTGATTGTAATTATTAATAAGAGCTTAGACTCACATGATTGGAAGATATCACTAAATAGGAACACGTTTTGTAGCGACAATATAGAGATCATAAAAGTGGCAATTCGAGAAATCATACGCGTGGTAATACTGTGCAATTAAAGTTTTGAGAACACTAAAAAACCATAAAGGGCCACCTTAATGAACTCATTCAAGACATTTTTATCCTAATCTATTATTTTTTTAATCTACTAGCTGAAATATGTTTTGGATAGTCACAGTCTATTTTGACCACCTTGGTCCCAAACCCTGCCAAGTTAGGTTAACAGCTCCACATGATCCAGTTTTTCCCATTTCATTGTAAGGTGTAACATAGGCCCCCTGTGTCTAGAAAACCTCATTACTATTTTTTTCGTTACTCTAATCCTTATCCCGTATCTTCGTGTAGATGCTCTGATTGATACATATGCGCCCTGCAATCATTGATATCCCTTGACCGACTAGCCAAATAAAGATTGATCAGCCTCAAACTTAACTTATTTCATGAACTCCTCACCAACTTTCATTCCCATCTCCAGTTCTTCGCATGCCTCTTTTACCATGCCCTCCGCAGACGTTGAACAGCCAGGGTGATAATAGACACCCCTGTAGTGCCCCTCCTCCTAACACTTCCTATTCAGTCTCTCCACCTGCCCTTTGCACTGAGAAGACAGATATATATATAGATTCTCATTGCACTATGTATTACCTATGACGGAATCGAAAGGTTCTCTGCGTTGAAGTGGTCATGTTCATATCACCTGTAGTTCATATCACCTAGTATTCGTAAATTCATATTGATACAGTAATTTCTATTTCAATCGCTTCTGGAAATGTATCGAAGGCTATCTTGAATACACATTACCTACTTCCATGCGGACAAGGCCCACGCGTACCACTCCCCTTCCTTATCCCGATCTGATCCCACCCTAGTTTAACATTTTCTTTCCACTCTATCATTGTATTGATGGTCCTAAGCCTAACACCTTAGCTTTAAAACAATAGAAGCTTAATGTCCTATTCTCCTCAGATATGGTTGCCTTTATTTTTTTTAACACTGGTATGACGAAGTCATCCAGCCAAATTCCTTCCTCATAAATGTCAGAATCATCCCACATGCACGTAAACTCATCCTTCTATGTTATTTTATACTCTTATTTATTTCTGCGGAAACATTATTTACCATCATGAAATTATTTGATTTCAATTACTCTAATACTCATTATTTTCCTTAATCATTTGCTTCGAACCCTAATATCTTCTCACCTACGCCATGCTTTTTATCATGCAATAGTCAAATATAACGAGCACATCCATCTTATATTAATTTAAATAATACAAGCGAAGATATTTTTGTACTAGAATAAGAAATGGGGTCCATGTCGGTTTTTATATTATTATTATTATATGGTAATCTACCGGTTAAGGTAGGTTTTTCGATGGACTAAACTGCCAAAAAAATATTTGATGACTCCTAACAAAACACAATCCAGCAATTTATTCTTCATCTCTGTGTACTTCCTTCCTCCCTTCATCCCGTCTAACATCCCTATCCTGTTCCTGCCCTTTCCTCGTTTATCTAACATTCTCCCCTCTATTACAGTGTTCAACACCTGACTGCCGCTCAATATGCCCTTCATCCATTTTTCCTGCCTCCATAAGATTTTTCCCAACAAACCCCTCTCCTTACCCACCATCCCTTGTACTTCCTCATTTGTTTTCCTTTTGGTCTATTTCACCTTCTTCATTTTTCTCCACACTCACATTTCAAAAGCCTCCAATCTGCGTCCATCCTCCTGCTTCAGTGACCACGTTTCCGCGCCGTACATAGCTACGCTCCATATCAAAGTTTTGACGAGTCTTTTCTTAATATGCTTACTCAACGTCCCTGTCATCAACTCCCTCCTACTTGTAATATATATCAATGTAAATTGTATCTATATGATTCGCTTATTCTATCTCAGCATCAGGTTTTTATATGATATTTTATAAATTATTGGACTAGATACCTTTACATATGACACATCTTCGTAACCACAAAAGCCGCATGAAATATGAGGTATTTTGAATTGGAAACCTTTGCTTTATATCGAAAGAAAACGAGGTGTGACTCAGTGTTTATTCGGCTGAGGTATATGTCCCATTTACCCGTTTTTTGTGGTTGTTTGCCATTCATAATTTTAATGAGGAAGCAAGAATCTAATTAAGAATAGTTTTGCCTTGCGTAGAAATTCACAAACATAGAATTTTACAAAACAGGTCATTGCTCTTTAAAACGTTCCGTTGTCTGATTGCAAAAATACTTCCACGAGGTTAGTTATATTTTGTTTTTGACGCCATTTATATTCTTTTTTCATTATTAAACTGAATTTCAGGTTAATTGAGAATTTTGAGAAGGTTCGATATATCTTTCAACTGAAAATTCTTCAGAGAGAAATTAAAATCACAAAACACTAGATATAATTCAAAAATACTTGACGAGACATATGTAAATATTAAGTATGGAAAAAGAAGAAATTTAAACATTCTCTGTCACTGCAGCTAGGGGATTGAAGGGAATGATTGCGGATAAACACGTACAAAGAGATTAGACAAAGAGATAGTGGAGGACACTAGGGCAAGAAAATGTTAAGGAAGGAGGGCATTTATATGAAGAATAGGTTGAAAACTGCTTTTAACCAAAGTAATTACTATGAAAGGTAGTGAACTTAATAGATTATTTGTGAATGATGAAATGCGTGAGTGACCAAGTAAGCTGCACCCAGACTCGTTAGGCATGCTTTTAGATGCCTAAATATTAGGTGTCCAATGAAAAGGCAGCTTGAGCATGGACACCCTACGCCATCTACGTAGCAAAGAATAAGGAGTAAACAGATGATGTCCGAGTGTAAAACTTTTATTATTTGAGGTAGCTTGTGCAGACATTGGTGTGCAGTTTCAAAACCGCGTAATGGCTTTTGAGTGATTCTGAGTTAACGTTAAAATTCATTCTTTTAAGTTATTACTAAAGTTTTCCATCTCTTTGTTTTAATTTAGTTATTTGGACGATTTTTGGTGCTAGTTTTTTGTTCATTTTCTCTAATCGCACTATATTTAATGATATAGATCACCCGTTTTTTATGTTTTGTTTTAATAAGGAGGTCAGATAGCATTACATTCAGGTATTTCAAATGTTATCTTATGGTATGGTACTTCACTCCAGGGTTATTTCTCCGTCATTAATCCTTGCCAGTAATTGTTTTAAGCTTTGCTTTGTGTCTCGTGTGTAATACATTTATATTTATGCTTCCTTTTCTTGCTTAATGTTTCATATGTTTAAGTGAAGCTTAGAATCGATTAAATATTTATCTACAGTTAGTTTTTGTCGGGAAATTTAAATTTTTGTTTGTTGTATTACTTTGTGGGCTTACGTTCTATTTATATAACGGCATTACTAAATGCTTACACTCTCCAAACACAATATTACGCTTGAAGATTATTTTCCGTAATTTTGATATAGCAAAATAGGATTTAACACAAAAACGAGGCATGGATACAAACACGATGACAAAGCGAAAAAGCACCAAACAGAGAAATAAGTATGTTCTTACCCTTACATTTCAAATATCTGTATCCAATTACTTGATACAATAAAGTTATTACAACAGTTAAAGTACATTCATGCGGAAGATGCCTAAAGAAATCTCCGCATTTGCCTGAAGAAATCTCCGCTTTTTCCCACCTCGCGCTAATAAAACCTTCGTTTTTCAACGAGTAACAGAGTACTCTCTCAAAAAAATAACCACTATTACTGTGACCAAAATATAAAATACAACTTCGCCATGGCTATTATTATTCTGATAATTGTCTCGCTTCTAGCACTTTAGATTTATGGGATTGCGGTATGGTGTATTTAAGATACTCTTCTTGTGTCCTGAATTCGGGGGCCTAAATAGGTGCCGAAATGAGTGACTAAATTTACGCCGTATCGCTGCTTAATGACTGTGGGCACCCTTCAAGATGACGTTCACCCAAAATAGAGCAATTGAGCGCCTAAATGACGAGTCTGGACGCAGCTTGATAATGATAATGATTCTGCTGCCTTGGGGAGATGAATATCAAGTGTAGGAATTTACATTTTACGAAATTTCCGCACTTAGTTAACACAAAAACCATAAAAATTTGTCATAATAATTGAACAAATGACCTGGTGAAGCTTGTCGGGAGTAGCGGAAATAACTGCCAAAGTTTGGTGAAAAAAGCTGAAAGAGCGTCAAATGCTTGTGACTTATACAAGTCGTAATAGGATCGTTTTATAAATTCGTCGGAGAAGATCGTGTTCCAAAGAAACGCCTGCGTGGCGTTGAAATAATATTAACTTCAGTACTTTAAAAAAAATGGGTGTCTAGAGAAGGATGATCTCATTTTGAATATATAATTCACATTGGGGAAAAATTACCGGGACGGAAAACATAAAATAGGCCCGTTTTGAACGAGTTAGAGTTGTAAAATGGCGACGTGTTGCAACTTTGGTGAATTCATTTCTATCTTAAGAATTTCTACTCTTACACCATCTCTTCTTGAATCTCAGATGCTCCCTACTCCCATCCTTAAAGGTCTCATGTTCACGTAAAGCTTCTTCTTTCAGCGCTACTCTCGAATACTCCCTCATCACTCAATAATATTCTCCAGCCGACCTCGTTTTCCTCATTTATACGACGCCTCCACAAAGCAGTTTTTTTTAACTCTACATCATCCCTTTCTTTCCATGCCTCATTTTGCGTCAAAATTCTGTAATTTTATTCAATCTACGGCTAACATTTTTACATTTACTCCATCTAATGCCTGCAAGAACTGCTGGTGCGTTGATTCCACAGTGATAACATATAGCTGTGGCGTAGTATGTGATATTCTCTAGGTGAGTTCTAGCACTTTTGCATTCAAACAATTCATGCATTAAGCTCAAAGGAATGTTAAAAAATAATGAAAATTTAGATGCAACCCGATGCAAATATGGACAAACTCAGGTTTTTAGCCACAGCCAAACAATAACACGATACACTTTTGTTTAATGAAACCTAAAATATTTTACAATCAGGAAAACGTTTCTTTTTCTTCTACCATGGAATAAAAACGAGTTCGGCTCTGCAGTGATTTAATCTGTATTCTATGACAGCGCTCTCAAAAACTGAATAAGAATTAAATTTCTCACTAAACAGAAATGCCCAACGCTGTAATTCTGCGTCACACATTGCTAGATAACTTTACATCACTGGTAAAAATATTGAAAAACGCGTATTTGAACACGTTCTAAATACTCGTATACATATATGATATAATTTGCAGCTATACCGCCCTTCGTGCGTTAGAAGATGATACTTGCAAAGCTTAGCAACGAAATAACTAAAAATATATATTAGCCAGTAAATGTCAATGCTTTCAAACTTAGCCAGTAATTGAGAGTACTATAATAATGGTGTTCGTTCCTGAGAATAATTGGAGATATGATATGCTTTATAACTCAAAATGTTTCAAAATTCTCACACGGTAGAGAATGGGAACGATGTGATTACAATGCGTAATTGCAATATTTTTTCATTTCTCAAAATTTTATAACAAATTGAGCTCATGTTGAGTACTGATCTGATGTCAGCCCTGAAAATTTTCAAACCCTACCCAGGCAATTATTTAACATTTTTACGGAAAGGTTAACCTTAACCTTAATTTACGCTAGTTTAATTGCCTAATATTATTAACATATTTACTAGAATTTTCGTTCATTTCCACAAATTTTGATCAACTCATTTGAATTTTTTATCGAACTACCCTTTGATGTTTTTTCATTTATTCGCTACTCGCTAAGTTTTGTTTGTTTTGATTTCAGTGGATGAGGGTACAATTACGGTAGGATGACTACTTTCTTGGTGATACGTGCTCTATAGTTCTGCTGTTAAGCAAAGAAACAGGAAAAAATAAATAAGAAATAGGATTTCATATTTGAAGCACGGCCTCCACCCAAGACTGGATTCCCAGCTGAGAAATTACTCCATTGTTCTCCTTTTCCAAGTTTCGCTTTTAGGATTAAAAAAATTGCACTTGGGTATCAGTTGGGAAAAATGCATTCATGGATTTCCGTTCATCCATTATCACCCGCAGTTTCATTATGCACGCTTAATATTTCCGGAGCATTATCCGAAACTCAGAGCATTCCTTAAGGTCGCTCCTTCTCCCGTTGCCTTCCTCCATCTCCCACATTTCTCCTCCTACTTCTTTTCCCCTTTTTTCGCTCTCCTTTTCCCATTATTCTTTGAACTCCTCACAATCCATCCCATATCCTTATGTTTGATCCTCGCCCCATTTTCTTTCATTTTGTTTACCCCACTGCATTCTATTTATGTACTGGTTGTACAACTTTCTTCATGTCAACTTGACCTCCTATTCATTCCATTGTAAAATTACACTCCCGGAATATTTCCGAATCGGATAACACCTGAATTACATGGATTTTGCTATTTAGCCTTGGATGGGATTTATGAAACTGTATTCCGATTATTTAGAACTTTTTTAAATGAATAATTTGTGGTTAATTAATACCTAGACATAATGGCGACACCGGATTATTATTATTTAATATATCACTATGGTGGGTGAGGAGAGGGATTTGTTGAGAGAAATCCTATGGAGGCAGGGAAAATGGATGAAAGGGGTATTGAGCGGTAGTGGAATGTAAAAGAAGGTAATAGAGGGGAGAATGTTAGGCAAACGAGGAAAGGGCAGGGACAGGATAGGGATGTTGGACGGGATGAAGGGAGAAAAGAAGTACACAGAGATGAAGAGGGACCTGATGTAGAGTAGGTTGCTGAATTGGGTTTTGTTTGGAGGTACAAAATATTTATTTGATAGTTGTGTCCATCCAAAAACCTACCTTAACCGGTAGATTACCTTAAAAAAATTAATCTAATCTATCGGTTTTGCAATGATGACAAAATCTAAGAGTAATTAACTATAGAAAAAGTAAGTGGAAGTTGTGAAATGCAACGTAGTTTTGAAAAGTGGTCTTTGATACTAGACTTTGATAGAGTGAAGAATTTGATGAAGCCTATATTCTGCAAATTTCTCCCATATTGTAAAAAGCCATTTTGTGATATTTATCCAAAGTACATTATGATATAACATTCCAATTGGAAACATTTACAATTAATATGAATAAATTTATGTGCAATGGGAACATAAATTTTGCTAGTTTTTATAGAATTTTCTGCCGGTGTGGTGATATTACAAGTTAAAATGTGATTTTATTTTGTATTCCAATTTAAAAATATTTTTTTTCAAAGAATGCGTGAAGATTTTTTTATAACCATTGTGTAACATAATAAACGGGAACATCGGGAAACGTGCTAAAAATTCAAGGTTACACAAAACAATATGACGCAAATGGGAAAAATACTGCTTAAAAAAGGAATATTTTCTCGTACTGAATATTTCCTGAAGTTTCATTTTAAATTCTTTCAGAAGGTTTAGCGCATTCATGAAGAACAGCGGAAAGCTGGAAAAATTCAGCATAACACAAAACATAGCATAATAATATCATGAAAACAAATGAAAACCGTAGAAATCTTAATATAGTTTGGTTTTCAATTCATTGAGAGATTATTTGTCAATATTAAAAAAAAATGTAACATCGTGCGCTTTGTATCCAGAATAATCCATGAAGATGCTTTTTTCACTGGTGTTAATAATGCGAGGGATCATTTTCCATAACTCTCTTTACTATAATATTATTAAAAAATAGAGATTTGATAAGCCTAACTGTTTACAGCTCCATAACCGAATCGATGGTCATATATTTCATCTCGATCTTTATTTTCTGCATTCCCTTTGTCAGCACAGTCCGCGAAGCACAAAGAATTTTGGGAGGGATTTTAGTAGGTAGAGAGACCGTAGTTTTTTCCCCAAATATGCCGTCCATATAGTACCAATTTTACAGTTACGAGAAATACCAGAAATAATTTTAAAGGAACCCTGCACTCGACACATTTTTTTTACAGTAAAATACAACTTACCCTTATAATATTCCCGCTTAGGTGAGTTTCTTTCCAATTAGTGGTTAGGCGTTTTTGATTGCCCTTATTGTTGCTATGTCGTGTTTACAATCTAATGTAAAAGGACAAAACTTGGCTGTTTCGGGTAAGTGCCAGAAACAAATTCATATCGTATTTCAATCTTCGACTATTTTTTTATAATCTGTATGACATTATTGCCGCCTTATCAAAGACTATTGTGGTAATAATGCCCATCGCATGCAGTGGGGTGCAGCATGCGATTAAAATGGACGGGTTTGAGGGAACAAGATTCCTCAGTCAAATCATCCCGTCGAAGTTAGTGTGTATTCTGAAACGAATATGGGTCGTACGCTACTCTATTATTCTATCTTATCCAGTAATTGAACCATGTTATCGGTTTTAGAAAACTGCACCGCGGAAGTTGTGCGAATTCGATCCTATTCTGCACCGCTTTGGATGTTTTTCATTTCTTTTATACATCTCAGGGCATTTTATTTTATATTGTTCAGTGTGCAAGATTACAGCGGAAAGGAGGGGAAGTACAAATCAGGAGAAAAACAGCGGATCATGACATAAAAATAATTGTCCTTCATGCCGTACTTATTCACGACTTTCGACTCCTGTTTCATTTATCCTAGGTATCATCCTTTCCTCCTTGTGTTTAATGCTTTCTCCTCTTCCTATCAAACTACATTCCATTTCTCCCATTCATCTTCCTTTTTCCCGGTGGCCTAACTTTCACCTCTCTTCTCGTCTCTTTACAACCAGATCCCAATCCTTTTCTCTCTCTTTCTCTGTCCCTCTCACACACGCACGGGACTCTTGAACTGAGCGTCAGATCCTCTCCATCCCACCCCCACCCATTTATATATCCTTCGTTTTCCTATCCGACAACCCGCCTCCTTCCCTCCTCTACTCACCCTACCAACCCCTTCCTTTACACCCTCCCTACCACGTCATCCCTCTTTCCCCAAAAGAAATCCAATTTCAGAGTAGGAGGGGATATTTGCAGGGCATAAGGGTTGGGGGGGGGAAGATAAGGAGGGTGAGCTCGGGCGGGGCGGGCGGGCTGAGGTCGAAAAGGGCGGAAGAGGGGAAGCGAGGGCCCCAGTTCTTTTTCGTGGCGGGGAAGGACGGTACATTGCTAGGGGAGGTCGGAGGGCCAAGGGTGGGTGTTGCTCCCCATCCTCCCTCCGCCTCTCTCTCTCTGTCTTTCTCCGCCTTCCATTCCAATCTCCAAACGTCCCCTCTTTCCTCGGCTTTAGTGTGTCCTCTCCCCCCAGGCACGTATTTGCCTCCCTCTCCCACATAGCCCACGCCCTCTTATCCTCCGACCTCACACACATCCCGCCCCTAACCCTCTGGGGCACTAGAAATGTAAGGAGGTTTGGGCGTGTGTGCTGGAGCGAGGGCGGCGGGTCGGGGGTGACCTCCAATAAAGACGATTGTCTCCCTCTACCCCCGACCTTCCCCTGCTCTTCCTCTTCTCCATTTTTCTCCCCATCCCCCGAACCTACTCACTGCCCCCCCCCATCCCGCTAACCCATCCTATTCTCTTCAGATAAGGCAGGGGGAGAGGGAGCCATGCAATCCCTGCTGGTTCCAGACTCCGTTTCCTACACCCCGAAAGACCATAGCGCACCTACCTCCTCCCCGCTCACAACCCGTCGCAACAATTTTCATCTCATACCAAACTAGTATCCCGGCCCAAATCCTTCTTCTTCTTTTTTTTGCGGCCCCTACCTATAGCTCTTCCTCTTTCTACCCTCACCATATATTCATATGCCCCTCCCTCCGTCTCCGCCCTCCCGGACCAATCACACCCCTCTCTCGCACTAGCACATCCTCATATCTTCGCGTTGCGTGCTCCCCTCTATCTCGGCGCACTTTAAGAAATCAAACATCATATTACGAGCATTCTGCAACTTTTTCCTCACATGCCCAGATAGTACGCCGAAGTATTCTTATCCTCGGTGAGCACATTAGCCCACCTTTCGCTTCAGTCGCAGGATCCACTTGCAAAAGCTATTTGCTCGGATTCTTGCGTCCTACGCTCTTGTTCAGTCTCTGTCGCCTCCAATTTTCAGGGGCCATCACATCTTGCTAGTTCTTCGAGGATGAATCAATTTTTATGCTACTCTGAACGTGCTCCCATCGTGAAGGAACTCTTGCTACAGTCAATCCTGTGTTACACACAATGTATAGGATTTGAACTGGCTATATTCTTCAATTCATATATTTGAACGAAACCACGCAGGTGTCAGTTTGAGGAAAAATATGAGTAATACAAGTACTTGTATATACAAAAGAGATGTGCTTTAATATTTCACTCCTGTTATTTTCCAATGCTGTAACGATTTTATGAGGGCTAATAGAAGCTGGGGCATTAGAGAAAAATAATCTAGGGCCTTTGTGCTTGAAATCCTTTGCTTTAAGATTTCTCCCAAATACCACCCTCATTCTAAATATGATTCCTTGAAGTAAAACTTTACTTTTCACTGAAACTACTACTTTTACTTACGGCACGCCCAATGAAACCGAGTTTCTTTAAGGAGAAACCACTTGCCTTTCAAATGTCTTGTTCATGTAAGGCTTTAGGCATGAGTGACCGAAAAGTTGAACTGCTTGGAGCTGTTAAATTAAATACATATCAGCTTGAATGTAGTGTCGTTTCCTCATTTTTAATTCAATACTTGTCTAAAATACATGTCACGTAGGCAAATAATCATATATACAAGATAAAATATGTGTATCATTAGTTCAAGGAATAGAATGGTATTAAAAGTGCTATTTCAAGTTGGTTTCAACTTATGTCTAAAATGAATGGATTAGTGGGAAAAAATTTTTAAGTTAAAAAATTGAAAGTAACTCCTATCCAATCCATAAAAACCTTCTCACTAAATTGTCTAAAATTTAAAGCATTTGCCATTTTGATATGAGTGACCTTGAAGTTGCTTGAAATAAAAGTATACAATTATCAGCATTCCTAACATCTTGTTTCAGGATACCGGAAACTTAGTAATCTGCTTAGTAATAATAGATTATAGGTGATTGACGTGACTCGTAGACATAGTGGAAGGTGAGATACGAAATATTTTCCCTCCGGTGAGAAATACTTCACTAAATATTGACAGGGCATCGGGTTAGACCAATAACTTATTGAACCGCATTACTTAAATATGGTAGTTACCGCCAAATCTGGCTATTTTTTAGTCCGTATATTATGTGAGAATAGTAGCTGAACAATTGGAAATTAGAACTTTAGGACTAATAGGTAACTTAGGACTTGAGAAGGGCATTACATATAACAGACGTTACACCAGCTATGAATTACTACTAATCGATCATTGACTTAATGAGCTAAATTTTACGAGGGGAAAAAAATATAAAGCATATATGGACCTATAGGAAGTCCTTACCAGCTATTGCTACACATTGCATCGGTAAACGAATATCTTATTTGCTTCAGTTTGTGATTCAAAGGAATTTGTACTCCTGCAGTACCTTAAATCATGAAATTAAACTTTGAAGTGCGTAACCTCCT
Source organism: Hetaerina titia (assembly GCA_037158775.1). Classification (NCBI taxonomy): domain Eukaryota; kingdom Metazoa; phylum Arthropoda; class Insecta; order Odonata; family Calopterygidae; genus Hetaerina; species Hetaerina titia. The sequence goes on along the minus strand of CM073777.1, from coordinate 65,682,507 downwards.
ATTAAATTATCTGGAGGTAACAATATTAACAAGAGCAATATGTTTCACGCTTGGTAATTGTTGCATACATCTTGTGGATGACAATATTTTCTCTTGTGACAAATTTTACATTCCTGAGGGAACGCATTTCGGCACGAGATTTTATTTAGGAAATTCTGGAGAAAAGTTATTCGATACTTTCAAGCACTCATTCGAATAAACAATGCGTTTCCCCAAGTACGGCCTCTTTATTATGCATCTCTGACTGCAAAAAATTATTCTCCGAGGGCAGCCTGGAATGGCCATGGCATTGAAATAAAGAGTTGGATGTACCTTTAATAACCACTTGCAATTCCTTTGATATTTCTAGTAATGGTGCACAGGTATATGCTCCCCTTGATTCTATGAAGTCGTATTTCATCCAATCCTCTTTTCTGATACCTAATTCGGCTTATTTTTAAAAACCCTCCTAAATTTAGTGAGCTTCAGTCAAAATACCGAGAATTTCATCATCCCACGAAATGACTTCTAAACCCTACAAGTATGACTTCCGTTCGAAGTTCCATTCACTTCGTTAATATTCCGGTGAAAGATGGGAACCGCAAGGATTTTAGCACTCCTTCAAAATAGAAAGTATTGAGGATATACAGGGTCCACTATAAAAGTAACGCGCTATTCTCTGGGAAAAAATATTTATTGATGGTACTTGTACAAATTATTAAAATTCTTTAAACTCTACCCCTGAAAACATACAATTGCGAGATGTGTCTACAACCCATGGAAGACAACCTGGAACTCCTAAACGAGAATGCCTCTCAGAAGCGTCACACACTTTTGGATGTTTTCCACAGTCCCCCAATGCTTTCCTTGCATCTCTCGCTTCAGTCGGGGAAACAAAAAAAAGTCGCAGGGATCCAAATCGGGACTGTAAGGGGGCTGGGGGACCACTGGGGTGGTGCTTCAGGCCCGGAAATTGGTAACGATGAAAGGCTTGTGGCTCGGGGCATGTGGCGTGTGGCTGAGTGCTCCATTATTACAAAGTGGAAAAACACAGTTCACGCAGAGGCACGTCTTTCTGCTCAGACTGATCTGAGCAAACTGATGACTGGCCGTTCAAAGGGCAGACCCCCCTCCACATTTCCCGACGAGTTTTACCCAACTTCCATGGATAGTCGGGTCACAGTAAAATCATGCCCATTACATTCATAACGGGTCATGTATCGGAAGATAATAGGACTATAGATAATTATTCAACTTTATAGATCAATAGTAAAACATAGTAAATACAGAACAGGCAAAAGAAGGTATTGCCATTGCTATGTATGCTATTGTTTTAAGCAAACACATACTGAATCAAGAAGAAATGAAAATTAAGGAGCTCATTTCTTTGGCGGATGGTGCCATCCTGTCTTTCTTCTTCTTAGTATGTTAAGTTCCCTAAAATATTTGTTTTCTAGCTGTCATCTTGTTCCCTTAAAAGTTTCCATCGAATGATCTACCAATGAATTCATTACGTCTAATTGTCGTCTCCAACAAACCCCTTTTCTTCTTTACGGCAAGTGGTATACGAGTATAGTCTTCTTTTCAACTTCTGTATTCATGATTTTGTTTCCTTTGGCTTTCATGGTTTTTGGCAATTACCTTCTTTCCAAAATCACCTTTCCAAAGTTTCAATTCAATACCCATTTAGATCCCAGATACCCATGCTTACGTCAAATTCGCAAAAATATTACCGTCTTGTTGCTGTAATCAAAACATCTTCTTAAACTTCTAAACTTTCGTAAACCTAAAGTTTCGCAAATTTTTCACATCCCCATTCCTGAGTGTGTTTTCTTGCAGTATGTGTTTTATTAAATACTATGGTAAAATACTTGATATTTTCCACAAATAAAAAGAGACGTTTTAGGCGTGATATGCTAGAATATCATGGTTAATTAAAATTGGCAATTTTCCGAGAAATAAAATTTTAATACGACCGGTTTCGATGCAACTATATCATCTTCTGGTAACAGTTATAACTCATTGTCTAGTATATATGCTGAAAAGCAAATAAGGGGAGGGTAATGGAAAATGAGGGGAAGAGGGAGGGGAGGTGGAAAGCCGCGTGGGTGACTATATGAAAATTGCCAGTTTTAATTAATTTTCCACAAAGTTATATATCTTTCATAATTGATCCAATATTATTATATTTTAAGTCACTGTTTCGTCATTGTCTTATTTATTATTCTGTCTTTGCCTGTATTTCTACTCCTAAAAACTGCTAAAATACTATATTATTTATTTAAGTCTGTTTTTTCTTGTCTAATTAGGTAATTATGGTAACATTTAGCTCTCATATTTTTAACCTATTATCTAATTACAGTTAATTGTAAACTTTTCCTTATGGAGACAAGGGGTTAGGTGGAAGATGAGTCCGAATCGTCTAAATCCTACTACGAATAAAATTCATATACGTATATCGTTTATATTTTTCCGTTTAGTTATCCCTCTGTGGTGGGTTTATGGATTTATTTTCATTCTCTGTGCGCCACATTGTGACATGCAGGAGGGTTTCATTTATCCCGCTGTGCTAATAAGTTTTTCCGCCGAGTTCTCTGCTATCATTCATAAACATGGGAAGCGTCCCCATTTCGGGATATTTGAGGAGATTCCGTGAACTCGTGTCGCCCTAAGCGCTCTCTTGCACACTCAAGGTGCCTCTCGAACGGTGGGAATGGAGCGAATACCGTAAAAGTCATCAAGCCGGACTGGGCCAAGCAGTACTCCTAGACTACTCTGTTGGGAGTTTGGAGTCAGCTTGAGCGAGGGACGTGAAAGTCTGCTCACACTCCTGATTCCCTCCACCCATTTTTCCAGACGATACTGCAGGTTCTGAAATCTAATAAAGCAAGGGTGGCAATAATTTTAGCATGCATCGTTTCCGTAATTATACTTGAAACATACACACCTCTTTTCCTTACGCTTTTCAGATAGGCTCTACGCCCCTGTAAATGAAGTTAACGCTATTCATCGTAGTATATTTTGGCCCATTTATGATTAACGCAGGTCTTCCTGTTCAATGTCGTTATTTTCAATATTTTAAAAGATACATAAATTTTAACAAGTGATCTGAAACGCTTTAGTTAGTCAATCACGTTATGAAATTTAAAAAGATTCCTAATTTAGTACCTTCAATTGCGGAATACTTATTTATAGATGAATAGTTGTCACGCCAAAAAAGATGAATTTAGTTCCAAAGAAATATAAATTTATTTGAGAGATCAACGATTATCTAGTGGAAAAGTGTAAAAGGCAATTACTTAATAGAACATACATCATTTAATGTATTAAACATATACCAGTAAGTATTATCTTCATGACAAGCCTTACCATGGGTTTGTAAAGAAGGAAATTAACGAGTAAAAATTTATAATAATCGATGCCTAATTTTGCATATTAATTTTACTATTAGAGTGAAAATTTGAGAATAAATTTTGAAGAACTGTGTATTCATAAATAATGCTATTGAAAAATGAAATATATGGCTGAAATGTGTATTCAGATTAAGGAAATGCACCATTAGATTGAAATACAACCTTAGGAAATTTAAACATGAAATAACGTAGAACTTCCTGAATTTATTTTGGGCAGAATACGTTTACAGTATGAGTTATTTTTAAACAGTAAAAAAATTTTTCCATCTCTCGTTCAATACAAATTTCTTGCCATAGTAAAATGACTACAATTTATTTTATAGTAACTTTTACTTAAGTTGTATTTGTATGAAAGAGTATTATATCCATATTCCGAATTTAAAGCTGCAATAATTTTATTACACCCTGAAATAGCATTAAAGAGATATTTTCAGGTTAAATTGTTGATTAATAGAGCGCTTTAAGGTAACAATTTTAGGATTGACCCAATATTGAATAAGCATTTCCAAAATTTCATAAAAATTTTTCTGGTGCCTGAGATGTAGTCACCACTGGCTGATGGATACACTGGATAGTGTCAAATTGGATTTCGTTTGAAACACCCTGGATTCCTCAAAAGTAATAATCTTCAGATTCAATTAGAAAATTTGAAATTCAACCACGGCAGAAATGATTATCCAGGAGAAATTAATTTACATTAATCTGAATGTCAGGATGACGTAGATTTAATTAAGTTAGTTTGGAAGACTTCTGGCTGAAGTTCGATAGTATATGTTTTCATTAAACCGTAGTCATCAGTTTACATAGTGGGTAATTACACTTTGAAGTTTACATGATAGCCTACTTGCTCTGATTGATTTTAGCTTCGCCTTACTCTTTCAAAGTTTACCCTTCCACAGTGCACGTACCGGAATTTCTAACTATGCTTTTAAGTAATACATTGGTTTCCTGCATTATGATTAGATTTTCCCAATAGTACTTTAAATTTCTCTCGCGATCCTTTTTTCCTATTTCTTGTTTAAGCTTTTATATTCAACTGTTCTATACTTGATTCAGTCCTTGTATTTCAAATTTTCTTCCTTTCTTTTTCCTAGCAAGTATTTCCTTCATCCTCTCCCTTCTTCTTTTTACAATCACCGTAATCCCTTCCGCTCCTTTGCTTCCGTTTCTCCCTTGGTGCCTCCGCAACCGCCCGCCTTCTCTTCCCGCCCCAACCTCTCATATGCCTTTGCAGAACAGACGGTAGTCTCAGTTGATAATACGTGTGAGCGCCTTTTTTTGTGTGTACGGGAGAGAGAATCTCCGTGCCCAGCCAACTTATGGTTGGGAAAACGAAACGGGTGGGGAAAAGTCAGTTCTGGCTGGCAAAATAAAGTGTGGCGGTCTGAAAGTCTTTGTATTGTGTCCTGAAGTGTAAGGGATGGTATAAGTGATTATTTTATTTCAACTCTTCTTTTATTTTTAGCGGATTCAAGAAACTTTTTATGCTAGAATCATTTATCATTTATGCTTCTGCTGCCATTATTTAACGAAATCAGAGCGCATTAACATTCATCCCTTGGAAAAGACCCGACATATCTTATCGCAGTATTTCTTACTATCTACGTCTTATTCACGTTTTTGTAAACAAATAAACTAGTTGAATTTAAATGGAATACACTATTTGTAATAAGTAGTAAAATTCATTAAAAGTCAATGTTTTCTCTAATAAGCCGTAAGGCTCTTTTGTGTAGCTTTGATTTTTGAAAGTCAAAGGTTCTTAGTACATCAATATCATCAAATGAATTAATGGTTCATTCTCATTTGCGGCACGAATGGAATATTAGTTATGGAACTGTACGAGTCTCGGTTCAAAAAGGAAAATTTATAAGTACATATTTGCACATTTTTAGCTTAACATCCACACATCATGACTACATTTGAAATGGAAGTTTCATCTCCTCAATTCAGATATTGGTTCAAGGTAAACTCTCGATGAGAACTTATAAAGATAAAACATGATTAATGTGAACAAACTAATTTATGAAACGCCAGTTATCTTATTTAATTCTGTTACCAGGAAATACAATTTTTATTTGATCACATGGAAATAAAAATGTTGAATTAGTTTTTTACGGCAGTGGGTCAGTGTTAGGTCAGACGGCTTATGTATATTCTATTACGACAAAGGCTTAGGTAAAGTGACTTTAATTAACAATAAGATAATTTTCTGTGAATCACCTAGATCGTTAAAGCGATATGGGGTAGTGAGAATTGGTGACTTTTTTCAAAGAAATGTGCCCCAAAACGTTATAAAGCTAATTTTCCGACCTTGACCTGTTTCATTATATTTAAAATTATAATTACTTCTTTCGACTACAATGTGGATTCTTTCTGTAATTTTCTATGGGTACTCACTATTGTTATTATATGCATTTAATGATATTTTGGCTTAAGCATTAATTTTTTTGTCCGCTTAGAAAAATATAGCAAAATTTCAGACTGGCCATCTATTCCTCGCTTCTAGGATATTATAAACACACACGGGGTTTGCAGGAAATTTATTCATCGACAGAAATGCATTCTGGTGGTGATGATGGGCGAGAAGAACATAGATGAAAAAATGTAGTATCACTGCATAGCTTTTTAAACTCCTCTCTCCTGCAACATTTTAAATGTAATACTTTGATTATACCTAAAAATTGCGCAACATTATAAGTGAATGGAATTATAAAATAGCAAACATAACAAATGTTGATCGGAAGGATCTTGTTGCTTAGCGAAAGCATATTTAAAAGCATCAGGAGTAACTTTGTGGAAATTAAGGACATCGATCATTAAAAAACAACTTCGTGTTTAATAAAAAGTTATTTTTTAATAATAATCCCATTTGGAAACAAAAAAATATGCACAAGATATATTTGGTTAAATAAACCCATCAAATTAATTGAATTAAAATATTTATCACAAAAAAGTGTATATTTTGGACTACTTGTATGCAGTTAGCTGTCATATTGATGAACATTGCGTGTAATTCATGAAAGCTCTTGTATTGTATTCTAACTACCTCAGTTTGGACAGAAATATTGCGTCAATCAAATTTAGATCAATAAAATAGGAAATTCTAACATATTTTTTTCCCTAGTGACAAATTTTGTTGTATTTAATGAATGTTATATCTGAAACAAATTTGGTCCATTACCCTGGATTTTTAATAATTTTTACAATCTTCCTTGCCCGACAAAGGCATCTTCAAAAATGCTCTTTTATGTGCTGAGTCATTATTTTCATTCTCAATTTTGTTTTGTCTTTGCTTTATCAATTTCAATGGACAACACGACTTACCCTTCGAGTCTATGGATTCTTCTCGAGAAAAAAGGCCTACGTCGCCGATCTAGGAGGAAGAGAGTAGGGAAATGATAGCCGGATGGAGGGGATTTCGGTGTAATGTTTTAGGAAAAGGGAGCGTGTATGTGTCAGCAGGATAAGGAAGAGAGGATGAGAGAAGGATACTGTATGGTCATCGCAGTGAAAAATATAGAGTACCATGATGACGGCTCGATGGTATTATAAGAAATATATGATTTTTTTTTGCTTAATACGAGACTCGAATTCGGATTTGTGGGCATGGAAAATTCTCTTGGAAAGATTAATGCGAGATGAAATAAGCAAGAAGGGATAATATTCTTTTCCATGCATTTTGTCCGAACATATGGAGCCCTGAATGCATTAAAGCAATTGGACGGTTTGGAGTCTGATGAATGAGGATCGATAAAGACTTAATTGAGAATATAATCTCAAATCCAATTCCAACAACAATCCATTTTCCCCTGAAGACATGTAATGAAACGAATATATAGTGAAACGACTGTTTCAAGAACAACTCACTAACTTAAAATCCTTTCATTTATAATAATATATAACATATTCACGGACATGGAACACAGATCAAGAACATCAAGTGTGTGGAAACTTAGATATATTTCCATAGATTTATGTAATATTTTTACAGACAATGAGTTGATAAAGGTGTTGGTAAAAAATTCAACTACACAATGTAGATGTAAATAATGCTGATTCGTCAAAATGGAACTAAAACTTTAGTCTCTCGCATTTTTATTGTTTATTATTATTTTGCTATGAAAAAACCTTTTGTTTTGAGATTAAATGTTAACGTCAACATAGATTATCTCTACCTGCGACCATTAATTTCATAAAAATTACAAACCGGGGCTGATTTTTATTCTGTGGCTTAGGATTACTTAAATTAATTAATATTTGGGAAGCAATTGTGCTACATTCATCAAAATAAAAAGATTTTACCATAATTATTTTGCTTGCTCATCAACCATTTGATTAATTTCTTATTTGAAATAGGCGCTTAAAATCGAACAATTCACAATATTTTTTGTAGTAGATCCCTAATTACCATTTTACACTTCGTTAAGCGGACTTTCTGATTAAATATTTACAAACGAACGCGATTAATGCTGTCAAGGGTACATTCAGAGACGGGAATTAAGTTGTGCACATCTTCATCCAAAGAAAAAGGCTAAGCTAAATATTAAAATAGGCGGGGAAAATTTACAAAGTTTACATATCTCGGAAGTGTTTTGGACCAATACGGTCAAAGTGGTAGGGACGTAAGGAGAAGAATTGCGCTAGGCAAAGAGGCTTTCTCAAGGAGGAGGGAGTTAATGACGGGGACGTTGAGTAGAGATGTTAAGACAAGACTCGTAAAAACTCTGATATGGAGCGTAGCTATGTACGGTGCGGAAACGTGGTCACTGAAGCAGGAGGATAGACGTAGATTGGAGGCTTTTGAAATGTGGGTGTGGAGAAGAATGGAGAAGGTGAAATGGACCGAAAGGAAAACAAATGAGGAAGTACTGGAGATGGTGGGTGAGGAGAGGGGTTTGTTGAGAGAAATCCTATGGAGGCAGGAAAAATGGATCAAAGGCGTATTGAGTGGTAGTGGAATGTTGAAGACGGTAATAGAGGGGAGAATGTTGAGCAAGCGAGGAAAGGGTAGGAACAGGATTGGGACGTTGGATGGGATGAAGGGAGGAAAGAAGTACACAGAGATGAAGAGGGACCTGATGTAGTTTAGGTTGCTGGATTGGGTTTTGTTTGGAGTTACAAAATATTTATTTGATAGTTGTGTCCATCCAAAAAGCTACCTTAACCGGTAGATTACCTAATAATAATAAATCTTTATCCATTTATAACCCATTCCTGTGTAAATAAACTTTTAAAATTAAAATTGACACAATTCCTCCGTTTTATTTTCTAATAATGCTATTTATTTTTAATACTGTATTTAGCATAATTATGGCAAATAATGGTTGAAAATGCCACTTTCCATTTTTTGATCTTATAAGGGATATCATTCCTATATTTTTTACACTCGATGCAGAACTACCGAAAATTTTCCACTATAAACGCACTGTTACATTTTCCCCGTTCTGTCTCATCCTTTCAATCTGACTTAATATATGTATGGACAAGTCTGAGAGCATTTGGGTATTGGTTGGGCTTGACGGATCATTACGGCTTTAAAGAAAGTTTGAGTTATGCTCAATTTAGTGAAAATACTTTCTCATTGATTTTTTTGTCCAGACATTATTTTTAGGTATGCTTAAAACCTGGAATATCTAATTTGAATTATGAAAAGTCGACTACAGTAATGTGAAAACGTAATAACGTATAGTACAAAATGTTTTCTCGTGTCAAACAGGTATCCAGTGTTTTTCAGGTAATGTTAATGTTTTTCTATTGCGCATATAAAAAAATTGTTCCCTTAATTGAAGTAAAATCCTCTTCCTTCAAATGAATGGAGTGACTTAGAGGTAATAAGTTAAATGTAACGTGTTAGTCATTAATGATACGCCTCCTCTACTTGTGTACCCGCTCAAATCCCTCCGGCATGACTTCCTATTCACTTCCTCGTGAATAGTACCCTTTCCGGCTGCTTAATAATTTGTGAACACAAACATGATTTGTAGGAAATACATGCTATTGGATCCGATTGAAATCATCTTTATCGCTATGTACATAATTTGTAATGTTCACTAAAAATTGACAAATTTTCTCTTATTTAATATTAAAATTTTAGTTCTATTTCCGACTTATACAAACTTTAATGAATAGCGTATAATAAAATGAGATTTTGGAACTACCGAACGGCCTCGTTTTTTCTCATGGTAATTGTAAAAGCGTGTAAACATTGTCACTTTTCAAAAAAGGCTACAGCCATTGTTCAAAAAAGGCTTTAATTTCAAACTTTACGAGTACTAGCAGTTCTATAACTTACACTCATGCTTTTTTGATGGAAATTGCCAACTAAATCACTAAAAATTCATATTTCAGGACTTTATGATTTTTCTGTTGACAAAATTAGAACATGAAGAATTCATTCATGTAATTCCGGTTCCTCAATATATTTCTTTCCCTTGAAAATTAATCAGCTCATTTTACACAAAATTCGAATGCGATTTAGTTTAGGATTTGCACGGCTGATGAGAAGATTTTAGAAAGATAATTATATTCAAATTATCTCATTCTCACAACTGAATGGTAATGATATATAATAAACAAAGTAAAGTAAATTAGTTGAATAAATATACTAAATTTATTTTTTTAATTAGCTCAATACAAACTTACCATTGTGTCAATAATTAGTGCTATTTCTTAGATCGATTCCGTGAATTTGAAATAAATCTGTTTGCACAAAACTATTCGTGATTGTATAAATTGACTCACTCTGCTTTACCTATTCGTAAATTAAGATAATACAGAAAGAGAAAATTTTATTCCTGAGTGAATTTATTCCTTGAATTGAGAAAAAATTGCCTTTTTAACTTCATTTGCATGCATAAGGCTTAGTTTTTTTTACCTTAACGTATGGCATGGAAGGAATTTATGTGCATATCAGTGTGGCATCCTATTTCAGTTACCCGTGAATGATATTGCATTCCCGTCAGAAGGGAGACGAAATGTCTTTTCCATCCGATGTCGCGACCCTACTTTCGACTGTCCTTTCTCAATCCCGGATCCTTCCATTCCCCTTGTTCCAGACTTCCTTCTTCCTATCTCATATTCCAGTAGACTCCTATCACTCCGCGTTACTGCGCGGAGAAAGAAATTGAACGATGACGGCTGATGGGATTTGAAACCGACACTCCTGTCTTCCCTCCGTCCCCTTGTCCGCTCGGATTCTTCCAAACCTTTTCCTTTTCTACCGAGTGCAAGATGCGAATTCTCTCTTTCCCATAGGCATGCTTTTAACGTCCTCTTCAGTTAAAATTCCTAGTTTTCTTCCCTCCAAAACACAACGGTTTATGCTCTTGCGTTTGGCCCTTCATTCATTAGCATTGTAAATCTGAAATTTAATGAGAAACGTGAAATGCTGTGAAACGATTTTAAAATATCGCACGTTAGGAAGAAGACGTGAATAGGAATCAATGGATCAACGAAGAGCGTTTGAGTGAGGTAAACTGGAGAGAATTGAATGAAATAAATATTTCTTTCATATTTTTTTCGCTTCCATCTCATCACTAAATTATTTCACATGCGCACTCTTGAGGTTCTTAATCCTCGTTGTATTGTCTCATCTGCCCAATATAATAATGAGCTCAATGGTCTACTTATTTCTCTCAAACTATTTCCACTTGTATTATATACTAGACGTAGCATTATCTTTTCGATATTAGGCGAATTGATATTAATTCATTCTATCTACATATCAAAACCAGAAAAGCACACATATCTCATGTTTGTATATTAATTACAAATCATCGAGTATTAAAATTTTTTTTGAATATGACTAATATTTATAATATATAAGTGCTAATAAGCTCCTTTATAAACTTACCGATGCATTAGAATCTACTTCTTATCTGATCTTTATTACTTCAGGTGTACTACTTGCAGTTTTCACGATGTAATGCTCAAATTTAATGTTGAATTGTCTACAAATTTTTAGTGTTAGTTTCGAGCCTCGGAAATGAGCACAGTAGAGGTGAACAATTGTCAAAATTCATTGCGGCAATGAATTACGAGATTTTAAATCCGTGCACTGCGCAAATGCCGTGTTCAATCAATTTACGCCGAGAACCTAATATTGCTAAAATATCTGGAACAACGTGAAATCATTTCCACCTGATTTAATCAAATATTGGGATTATTAATATCGAAAATTTAGTTTTTCCGGTGACACAAGGCATATGTTCTTCTTTCCAAAATAATGAACAGGCGAGGTAATCGAAAGAGGAAAACTTGTTATTACGAGATCATCTTATCTTCTCATACGATTAATACTCCACGTTGAACACAACTATTGGGTCGCTTCCGCTAATTCATCATTAATGAGCGTCTATATTTCATCATATTATTTATGAATAAGCCGGTGGCGTTGTTCGACTTCTTCGCAAAAGTGGGACGTGATCTCTCAATATTTTCCCTTCTTAATAATATGCAAATGCGTTAGTTCCGTTGTATTTAAGACCAATATCTCTTCAACAGAAATAAATGGAATAAATATCTCCAATGAAGTACCGAAACCTCCTTCTACCATGGATAATATTATAAATTCTAAATTCCTGGCGTAAATAATTGGCTAAACATACCCCCTATTCGTAATTTTCCTATAATCATCTTTTGTTGAAATCAGTACACACAATATTTTCTTGAATTCGACGTCAATGGCTGAATATTTTTCAAGACTGTGCGTTTGATTTAGGGGAAGAATTGTGCACTTGTTTCCTATAAAATATAAATAAATGCCATAGCGTATCCTGGAATTATTACTCAGGAGTTTTCAAATATTTATATGTATTTCCCAAAGCGACCCGTTTCCCTTTCCTGACGAAAATTGCCGAAATGCTATACGTATTCCCATGCATGAGGAATGCAAAAGGATCCCAAGACAAACGTAAAGGGCATTGATCGCTTTATCACCAATAACTTATAAAACAGAAATCTGTTTTAGTACGATGCCACCGGATAAATGTACGAATTTTTTAATGTCTTGCGACAGGGTGGCGAATAAATTTAAACCATCACCAAATGCTAAACAAAATGAAACTGTAATTTAAGGAATAACCTGAAGATAAAAATATATCAGTAATACGATTAAATCTAAAAATGGAAATCTATTAATTATTTTCGTAAAAAGGCATTGAAGTATAAATATATAATATGCATATTTATTTATATATATATATATTATATACACGCTCACATTTGGCTGACCGGAGGGTCCCGAGTTCGATTCCCGGGCAAGGCACTCTGGGCACCTGCAGCTCCACCCAAGCTAAGTGATTTTTCGGGTACCAGATCTTCTGGGAAACCATAACCGGTACAGGGAAAAGAACTGGCCCCCCTTTACTGATGTGTTATTTTAACACGCCGTCGGGCTTAGTACTGGGTGAACTCTACCATCACCTACCCAACCGATCTTCGGGTTGAATACTGTGTTTATATATATATATATATATATATATATATATATATATATATACACATATTCAAACTCGAAAATCCCGCCATACGGCGAACAAATATTATTTTCGCACATAGAAATAGACATATAAGGAAAGGGGATACGAAAACACATAAAAGACCAATACATGTGTTGGTCTTTTATGTGTTTTCCTATCCCCTTTCCTTATATGTCTATTTCTATGTGCGAATATTATATATAAGGGTAACAGTGGCATAAACGAGGAGAAAAGCAAATAAGAGTCCTGTTGAAATGAAATTATCATAATGGGAGAGGAGGCAAATGTCAGTTTCGCGTTTCTTTTCCGAAGTGAATTCCAAACAATCACTTCAAAAATATCCCATCTTGTCTCCCTCTGCCGATTCATTTGTCGTCATTCTGAATCATTTGTGTTCATGATGTCCAATTAGTATGTCTACATTAAAAATCCATTTATCCTCCTTTCCACCTTTGTCCTTTCGCTAACCACTACCCTTACTGCCTACAAACTTGCCTCTTGCCTGTATTTTATTCCGCGTTATTTCTTTCTTTATTCGTCCTCTCCTGTCATCATTCTCCATATTAATTTTTTTCCTTATCTTCTCCTCTGGTGAATAGCCCTTCTCCCAGGCTCCTCCTTTACCCCTAACCATTCCATTCTCCGCGTAATCTCACCCTTCGTGGCCTTCCTCCTTCCGCTGTGCGGGTCCATTCCTTTTGTTCCACCCTCAAAAGAGTCGTCTACACACTCGCCCCTTGCTCCACCAACCCGTCTTCGTCTCCACCCACAAGACCACCGCAGTTCTCTTCGTCTCTCCGTCGTCGTGAACCCCCAGCCGTCGCACGTCTCACACCCTCCCTCTCTATCTCCTCAAGCCGTTCATCATGACACTTCTCCTTTCTTTCAATTTATCATACCCAGCAGGCCTCTTTGGGCGCATTCATGCTACCACCCATTCTCCCCCGCCCATCTCCGTCGCATCTCCTCCCACTTTAATTTCTGGTCCCTTTCCCTATGTATATCTATCTAACTCTCTCTCTCTTTGTCTCTCCTTCGACTCACTTTCTGTCCTCTTACTCCCCCTTTCCCTCGATTCATACTCTTTTGAGAGGATATATGTCGACGGTTTGAATCGGAGGGTCTTACCGTCCTCGGAGCATTATGGGGTGCTAGCGCTCGTACCTAGGCATCAGGGAGGCTTAACGCAAGAAAAGGCATCGGAAAGGAAGGAGGTGAAGACATACGGAGACGGTTAAGGGAATTGCACAATGGGAAAGAGACAAATGTTATTCTAAAGGGAGAGCTGTTCCACCCACGGCCGACTTCAATTGCACATGTAACTTTAACACGAAACCTTTCACTCATTTTATTCTTTTATTCTGGATTTTTATATTTTTCCATTGGCAAAATCAGATAGAACATATTAATGTACTTTAAAATTTTAATCTGTCGGGATTAGATACACCGTTAGACATGTTTGGCTCGCTATGGAAAACGATGAATGGCGTACGTGATAAATTAAATCGGGAAATCGAATAATGGGCGCCAGCAAACTCAAAGTTGGTGACATGAGTTCGACATTGCAATTCTAAGGAGAAATGATCAACAGAACGTATGAGAATGAGGATAAGATTGAAACATTTTTAACGATGGAAGAGGAGTCATCCAAAAATCGCCGGAGAAAAATAATAAAAGACAAATGACGTGAAATATTGTTGAGAGTTAAGAATGGGGAGTGAACGTGTTTCGCAATAAGAGAAAAAGAAGATAGAGAGAAATATAGATGATCATTACAGATATAGATATTTATTACATAGTTTAATATATTTACTTTAGCAATAGATGGGTGAATCTTCAAAATTAGTATTGGACAAAGTTGACGGAGGTATTGAAGTATGTGGACAGGGTGACAACCACGATATTATCCATCAAGAGAATACTGCAAAAAAATGTTCCTGCATTTTCCACCCTCATTGCCTCTTTCTTGTACAACTTTAATTCTTTTTGTTTTCCGGGAATTATCACAAGTTCCAAGAACCATGGTAAAATGATCATTTTTCTCTTTCTGAAAAGTTTCGCTCCTAATGGACCACCCGACTCCCTGCCCCCACCTGACCCATGTCCCTAATTGAATGCCTGAATCCGGGAGTAGACTGCGAATATTTAAAAAAATCTGCGTGAAACAGTCTGCTAAAATGTAGGTAAATGTTGACGAATATGTGTGAGTAGCGTTGGACAGTGAAAAGTGCTTGCTTTTATGCTCGCTTAGAAAATGTAATCTACATCTACATAAATACCCTGCGAGCTACCAAAAAGGTGTGTGTAAGGGGGTGTAGCACCATGAGGGAAGGGTAAGGAATGAGGGGGTTGGGGTTATTAAATTGGTGAGGAAAAGTGGGGGGAACCTGTGAGAAAAAAATATATTTTTATCCACATACATACAATATAAAAACATATATTATATATGTTATATATATATATATATATATATATATATATATATATATATATATATATATATATATATATATATATATATATATATATATTCACTTTCTTGGAAAAGCCACGAACGTGCACAATAAAATTCACTAAATAGTCATAGCAAACATAGAAACTAAAACATATTAAAGAGGGACTCACTAGTTCTCGAATTTTCGGTGGTGCAACCACCTTTCTCAAGAGGAATTAGGAACAGAACTCTGTTCCTAATTTCTGTGTTTGCTATGACTATTTAGTGAATTATATATATATATATATATATATATATATATATATATATATATATATATATATATATATATATATACACATATCCTCGCGCAGTACGTAACCTGTACGTTAATACTTATTGTATTGAACTAACTCCTGGGGAATTTCGACTACAAGCATTCTGGTCCCTTATCGTTCTTGGAAAAAATGAAATTTTAAACCAGTCAATCTTGCAGTCTATCTCTCTAGTCTTATATTCGTAATCCTTTCGACCGTAATACGTTGGGGTTCGTATGATATCCTTGATGTCATCGGAAAAAGGCCCATCTTTAAATGTTTTTAATAAGTTTAATCTATATTGTAAACGCCGCTGTGTAAGAGAATTCCAACCTAAATTGTCTAGCCAAGTGGATACGCTGCTGCGTTGGTCATAACAATGTTTGACAAGTCTAGCCCCCCTCCGCTGAACCCGGTTTAATTCCGAAATCAAATTTATATTCTGAGGATCCCATATCCTGGCAGCATACTCTAGGTGGGGCTTGATAAGGGGCATAGGGGTAATAGGGGCATAGGAAGGACTGGTGGTAGGAATACAGGTAGATGAGGAGTTGACCTATTCAGATTTGTGAATAATAGATGAACTTATCCAAGGATCTTTTTTAAATGGTGATTTTACTTCACCTTTAATACCAGAGATATAAGATTGAGACAAATCAAAAGCAAGATAATTATAATAATTAGAGTACCTATTTGTAGAAGTTTCTTCCAAACATTGGGACACACCTGAAAACGACCTTTGGAATGATAAATGGAAAGTCATTTTGGAAAGAAGCTTTTACAAAACGGTGATGATGATGACTGGCTCTCGTTAGTAATTTCTCAAATTAAATATTGGTGATTGATTAAGGGTTTGTTTTTGAGAGGAATTGCAGAGAGGGAATGGACTCACTGATGGGGAGTGAAAGAATTGTGAGGCAGAGAAAAGAGACTGGAAGTAAATAGAGGTAATGATTAATATTTAGCGTGGACTAAAAGAAGGTAAGGAGAAATATGTGAAGCTGAAGAAAGACATAGTGCTGGTGGTGCTTTAAAGTGAATTAAAATAAGCCCATCAAGGGCTTAAAATAATTCCACGGACCAGAAAATGTAAAAATCAAATTGGAAAATCAAAAATACGTGTATATCGATACTATTTGTTAGGCCCACAATAATGTTATCAAACTAATTATATCGGTCCAAGGTACTTGTATATTTTTATACGACCAATTGAGACTATGTTGTTATATTACCAGTTCTTTGAACTTTGGTTATTTGAGTTTGTAGCCTGTTTCAAACCTGTTTCAAAGGTTTGACGTTATTGTTGGTTATATTAGTATAACGTTATTATTAATCAATCAAATGTTAGAATGATGTTGTGCCAGCATAGGTCCCGTGAAAAATGATGGAAAAACTACTTTTCCACAATGAGGCCCAAGGGTGTGTGGCGGGGAATTGCCAGGTCACCACCCGAAAAAAGGAACAAAACCACGTGTAAAATCAACACATACATGCAAAACTACACCCACAGTGGCGTGTATATTCATGCGAAAATCCTTTCATTTTACACGCATGCAAATAAATATCCCTATCATCTAACAAATAATTGCACCATAGGATGCATTAATTAATTTATCAAATAGCGTGCCAAGTAGAATTTGAAAAACAAGAAGGCGGCATTCCACTACCTCATGGACATGCGACATACAACGGTCTCCTCCCCAAGGACACAGGTAGGGAATGTGATCAAACGCTGCATGTATTGGGAGGGCTCCCCCACGGAGATGACGGATGGAAGGGGAAACTTAAAAACAGAAAAGGTAGAGCAAGCTGCATTCGAGCACGACATTATTTTATGGCATTCTCATGCGGAAAAAAAGGGTTTTGACAACAAAAACACACAAGATTAGTGAAAGAGCATGTAATTGAGTAGAACTAATTATTTCCTAGACGCTGTGGGTAGCAAGTGGAGTTTTTGCTATCTATAACCCTACAGTTGTTATCCCGTGTTGTCGGTGGGAAGAAGGAGTCCTTCAGTGTGCTATCTGGCATCTGTTTCCCGAATTTTATATACATGATCCAAGCGACCAGTGTATGTTAGTGTGCGAATAATTTGCGTGACCTCGTTACTAAAATGTGCGAATCTGAATTAATTTAGTAAGGTAAACTTAGCATTGAATCATATTTCTGCCAATGATTCCCACCCCAACTCCATAAGAATTGCAGTGGCACTTTTCGTTTTATCATAAGTTTTTAACGAAGCGGGCTGCCCGGCATCGAACCTTCTCAATTTTTTAAATAAGGTCTTTTTCACTCGGATACCATACGTTAAATGCATATTCTAAATGAGACCTTGCAAAAGCGTGATGACATCATTCCTTGACCTTGGAGTCACTTCTGTCGACAATGCGTCTAATAAATCCGGATTTTTTATATGCTTGCCCGCAGACTTTACGTATGTGGTTCCCTCAAGTTAAGCCTTCAGTGAGTTTTACATTTAGGTATTTTACCATATCAATGACTTATGAGTGAGCTCCAGCTAATTTTTAAACGAATCCCGTTGATCTATTAAAGAAATTCACCACCGAACATTTATTACGGCTTAATTAAAATCCCCATTTTGAACACTATTTTGTAATGCAATGAGCTGATATTAAACGATCCTCATCCCCAGATATCTCCCGATAAATCACCGTGTTATCCACGAACACCATAATATAGTATTCCTTTTCACTGCGCGGCTCAAATCGTAAACAAGAATCAAGAAAAGCAATGGCCCAATTACTCTTCACTGGGGTACCCCCGATGTCACTCGTACGCTGTCGGAACTAGCGCCGTCAAGGACTACCCTCTGCTCCCGCTCTGAAAGGAAGTCATGAACCCATTTTATTGCGCCCTTGCTTATAGCTGCGACCTTTAATGCATGAATGAGTTTACCATGGGGAACCTTATCAAATTTCTTTTAAACATTTAAAAAGATCGCATCCACTTGCCTACCACTTTCACCCGATAAAGGTACGTCATGCGTAAATGATCCTAATTGGGTCTCGCATGAGCGGGTTTTCCTGAATCCGTGTTGATTGTCACTTAAAAAGTGAACGTTATCAAGATATTTCATTATGGAATTGACAATTATGTGCTCTAAAATTTTCCAACATATAGATGGAAATGGGTCTGTAATTACTGGGGTCCTCCCAGTCACCACTTTTAAAAATTGGCGTTATTGGTGCGGTTTTCCAATTCTTAGGGACTTTGCACTCTGTGAGGGATTTTTAAATATAACTTCGAGGTACGGGGCGATATTAGGAACTAAATATTTTATCAGCCTAGCCGGTGTATTTTCGGGGATATGTTGGGTTTAATCTAATTGAGTAATTTGACAATTCCTACTTTGTCCGCTGCTATTTTGCCATGGGTTCAGCATGTGTTTTTTCTTGTAGATACGCGGTGGCAACAACGTTTGTGGAAACGCTTTGGAGGAATGTATTTAGAATGTTAGCTCTATCTTCACTGTCAGTATGAATTATATTGCTACAATGCCTTAAGCAAGCCACGGTTAGCTTACCCCCATTTACTTCACTAACACATGACCAGAAAGTTATAGGGTCAGTGTCCAAATACTCGCAAAGTACTTTAATTGTGTTTTGGTTTTGATTTTAGACGATCTATACTTGTCCAATAACTGTTTATTCTCCGAGGATGATGTGTTCACGCCTGCTTTCTCTATTCTAGAGTGCATTCTCTGCTTTCGATGGGCCTTTCCAACGCCTTTATTGTACCATTTGGGGTCACGATTTACTTTAACGTATTTTTTTAGGGATGCAATCTGTGACGCCTTTTTGCATGATATTGACAAATTTTGTCCATGTTTCTTCCACGTTGGCATGACTTTAACGCGTTTCGAACTCGGGTAGTGAAGAGTTTAATTGAATGGCGAAAGTTTCGAAGTCTGCTTTCTGGCAATTAAAAATTTTTATTTCTGATTTAGCAATCTTTTATATTTCAACGTCGAAGTTGACATTTGAGGATTTGCGGTCACTCAAGCCCTCGTCATTTGCTACGCTCATAATACGCTTTGGTGTGTTCATAAGAAATAGGTCCAATATTCTCTTTCCACGGGTGGGCATGCGCACTGCTTGATGGAGGGAGTTTCTTTATACCTATTTTTATAAGGAATAACAAGTCTCACGGTCACGGGTCCTAGTTTTAATGCTATTGCTGTTCCAATCGATACCAGGAAGGTTTAAGTTATCACCAATTATGTTGATGCTGTTATTATTATTATTAGCTATAAAGTGGTATATTTGTTCATCGAGTGAATGAGGTGTTTTAACATCTAAGTCTGGAGGTCTATAGAAGAGCATAAGTTAATGTTCGATTGATTAGATCGCAGTAAGGTGTACCAAATACTCTCTATGTTATTATGTTCAAATACAAATTGTCTGCTTACAAAATTACTTTTCACTGCCACGGAAACTCTTCTTTCGGGTCTTGCACCTCTACCGTGTCGGTAAACTATGAAATCTAATGGGAAAATTTCTTGGTCGTTTATATCATCAAAGAGCCAACTCTCTGCGTCTAATACTATATCAGCGGAATAACGTTGGATTATGTGCTCGAGATATGCTGTTTTAATTTCGAGGCTTATGCAATCTATTGATAGGATAGTAAGATTATTTTTCGTTTGAATAATGCCCGTATTTGTGTCTGACTGTAATTTAGGACGCGTTTTTGCGTTTAAAATGTCTTCCTACGTCAATGCCAGTGTTTTCGGTTACTTTTATATGTTTAATAATCATATTATCTTCGCTAGCCCCAGAATTTATCGACCCACTAAATTATCTACACTCTATCCTAAAAAAGGCCTACAGTGCTCGAGTATCCTATCCGCTACGTTACTCGCCGCTTCCACCGTGTAATGGACCCCAGATCGGTTCAGGGGAGTCCTGCTTGATCGGAAGGTTGGCCTTCGGTCGATGAAGGAGGCTCCTATGTCCGAGCAGAATAGCCAAATTCTCTCATTTATGCCTTCCACTCGGCTCCTAACCAGAGACCCACGATCCTCCCTCGGAACAATACTGCGGACCATTAGACCGAGCCGCACACCCTCGACACCCTGAACACGCTTCACCTCGGAGCTCAGTTCCTTATGGGAACGGAGTACCTCCTCGGATTCACGGTCCGTGACGTCGTTGGTGCCCATATGGGCCACGACCTGCAGCCGAGAGCACTTCGAACCCCCGACCGCCGCCTCGATCACCTTCGTCACCTGAGGAACCCCTCCGCCTGGTATAAACCAGGCTTTCACCCGTTGATCGATGCCTACGTGGCGCGCTCTTTCACTCAATCAGACCATTCGAACTACCTTATCACTACCATTCCCTCCCTTCCCGTACGCTGACGTCTTACCTTACGCAGTGCCCTCAGTGTACGGGTAGGAGCTGCAGATTCACTAGTATTCTCTTCCGACAGCACCTGGTACCTATTGAAGACGGGGATAGGAACTGCCGCTGGAGTGTCCAGTTCCCGCCGCAGCGTCACCTGCCCTTTACCCCGAGAGACAACCGTCCGATCTACGGAGGGGTGACACTCCTTCATTGGGAGATGGAGACATGGTAAGTGAATGATTACCTAGCCATTTACTGCGTTCGAACGAATCCGTGTTGCCCTATTGACACGGCGGACGTTTGAATTCCTACGCTTAGTTCCAGTAACAATTAGACCTACATTAACAATAAGTACCCAAGATTTTGCTATAAAGTGAGACTAGCGAGAATAGCATTCGGTCGGCCTTACCTTGCTCGTAAGACAATAAAAAGGACGTGAATGTACGTAGGTCATTGATTTTGATTCTAAATAGCCTGGGAACTACATCCAAATCAAAGTTGTGCTTAACGTAGGAGATTCATTCTGTCCTGAAATTAAACGTTTATATTTTCCCTAAGTTCTGTCCTGAGTGATTTTATGTGAACAAATTTGACTGAAATTGGTTTTATGTGACACATTTATTGCACCAGAGGTAAAATACTGGCAACTTAGTCTTTTAAACTCATCCCTTTTGGCTTGTGTGGAGCAAAAGGAAAAATTATCAAAATCAGGTTCTGTCTATTTAGATATGTAATAGGGAGAGGCTTTTTGCATGCTGCAAGTTTAGTAAACTTTGTGCACTAATTTTACAGTCTGAGGTTCAAAGCCGATGTACGAAGTGAACACTAACGGACGGCATGTCAACGATGTTACTAGGGTAAATCTCATGGTCAGGTCATTAGGAGAAGTATTACAAACCGACCTAAATACAAGGAATCTCAGTTATCTCAAACATGAGATGATTTTAAAATCAAAGAAGCGGAAATTTAATATTGTGTGCCGTAAGAATACTCATTTATAACTTTCAAATAACGTCTGTCAGTTAGTTAGTTTTGCTGGGGAGGCGACCGACAGCTAAGGTCATTTGCGCCATTATTGTAGGGTGGGAAAGGAAGGGTAGAGAGAAACGGCATTAGCCTACTCTTGTCGAAAGGCGCCAAGGGGTCCGCAGTTTAACGTCCCATCCGATGGATGTCGTACTCACTCAAAATGCTCTCCACAAAGCACCTCGAGTAGGAATTGGAATACCACCGAAAAATATTTCTTGTTGTTTTGAACCCGGGCTTTCACGGTGGGAAGCCTGTACGTTAGCCCCTGCACCATCTCGATCCCCTAACGTCTGTCAGAAAGGTAAATGGCAAATGAAGTTTTTGGTAGAACATGCAGATGTGTTCGCAGAGAAATAATCTGTGTTAAATAACTATTGGTTCTATAATTACGTATATTTAAACAAAAATATATTGGCACCGAAAAACTCACTTCTATGCTTTCTATTGTTTTAAGCTCAACTTTGTGGAAGTTCAAGTTCATTAAATAAAGAAACACAATGTATACATCCACTGTTCTTTATTAATGTACGACTAGTTTCAACGCTTAGGCGTCATCATCAGGTACAAAATTCAGACAGTTGGTTTTAATTAATGTTAAATCTTTATTAATGTACGGCTAGTTTCAACGCTTAGGCGTCATCATCAGGTACAAAATTCAGGAAGTTGGTTTTAATTTTGTACCTGATGATGACGCCTAAGCGTTGAAACTAGTCGTACATTAATAAAGAACAGTGGATGTATACATTGTGTTTCTTTATTTAATAACTCACTTCTATCCCAGAAACAAGTATGATAATTTGGATTTAATTGCGTGTGTCCAGGAATAGGTACTTTAAAACCACCTTTCTCTTTTATGGTGTAAATCATTAATTATTCCACTTTTAGCATCGATGTTTTAATATCTATTAAAATGTTTATTTTTTTAAGAACAAAATGTATACATCCACTGTTTTTTATTATCGTACAACTAGTTTCAACGCTTAGGCGTCATCATCAGGTCTTATTTATATGGTTTGATGCATTTCTATGCTGATACATTAGATGAATCGAATGGGCCTAGATCTCAAAGAAATAAACATCGATATTTTAACTCAAATTGAATATTGCTGAAATGTTGGGATGATTATTTCTTACGTAGTGCAAACAACATGCAAAGTATGCCCTGGTTTCTATTCCACTCCCGAGTGAAATTAAAATTAGAACTAGATTTAAATTCACCCCAGAGTGAAACTTTGTTTGACTTCGCATTCGGCCGTACGCTCTCTTTATGCGGATGAATTAACTGCACGAAAAAGTACATTTTTGTTGCTGAGAAAATAGCGTGAATTTTGATCCACAATTGCAAAGAAATGAAAGAAATTAATTATGTGTTCACAAACTGATACCGCAGGTGGCAACGAGTTTTTCGTATGGTCGAACAATCAAGAAGAAACATTTAAAATTCCTTACTTCGAATTATGAATAACATTAAAATGAAATGCCGCAAGGTAACAATTATAGTGAATTAAGTTGGAGAGTGAACATGTGTCACACTACTAACTATTTAACTATTCATTGACCTGTGTTAATCGTGTCTAGCAAGTTACGACATTACGCAAGTGCCCTATGGTTTACTAAGGACTAGTTACTCAATTCTATTCCCTATATATCAGGAGTTATTAGAAGTTTACTAGATCCTTTGAAAATACTAATACCGCAGCATTACATAATTTTATATGCACATGGCATTTTGAAAGAGTAGAAGAAGAGCTCAATTTCCCATCATTTTTAAATGGCAGTGCTATGTCGTAAAAAACAACTTAATCGAATAATAAGGATTATTTTGAATATCTCGATAGAGTTTCATTGGTGACCTTCTATCCACTCGGAAGGAAATTAATTTTAAAATAATGCCGCTGAATTAGTTTTAATCGAGAATTCATTATTTACTCTGTATTAAATTTAATTTTAAATCACATCCACATGAGTGAGGTTTGTCAAATCAATGAGTTTCCACAAGTAAAGTTTTGCCTAAGGAATAATATTGACAAAATTATTTAATGTGAATAATTCTGGGGTTGGTCTGGGGTAATAATGTCTATCAGTGGGGGTTAAGGAACCCATAGCTGATTCACAAGTTTGAGAGTTATATCTTGTACAGGTGACAATCATATAAATAATTTCCATCAAAATAAAAACTTAATGAAATGATTTCATCAATTTTAGCAGCTTGTTTCAAAGGAAAACACGGGAATAGAGTAATTTTTAGCATTAAATATATTTCTAAGAACATTTTGTGATATAGCATTAAACATTTTATGAGATTATTTCATGATAATTCAACTTTGGAATTATTTTTGGGAATGATTGATCAACCAAATCATTGACAAAAGGAATTATATTAATCATTCTAGTCAGGGGGCAAGGAATCAACGTCAAGAAATGTGTAGAATAGCATAAAACCTCGATATAAATAAGGAATTTGAAAAAAGTGAAGTAATATAATTTAGTAGTTAGCATATGGCAGTATATAATATGATGGAAACATGGTTATATTTTTTAGTCCTTTATATTGAAGTCAGTATCACAGAGTCATTGAATATTTACCAGAAGCAAATCTAATTCTGTTTACATGTCATAAAATATGTATTTTGATTTGAATATCAGAGTAATATAATATAATTAAAATTGTTTTGCATACAAACATAGAGAAATATCACGGGTTAGGCACATAACTCTGTGAAGTTTTTGAATGTCGGTGTTAATAATCTTCGCTTGATAACTTTGTTTCCCCTTACATCAGCGTCTGATGTCAAGAGGAGAGTATAAAAAAGTGGAATTTGTAGAATTTTTCAAAATTTAATGTTTTTCACAATAATATGAAATGGCATACAATCATAAGATGCACTGTGCAAATAACATTAAACTTTGTATTTATTCATCTGTCCCGGGTGTCCGAAATATTTACGCGATATTTTCAGAAAATTAATGACCTGAAGGAACAGATCCTTTTACCAGTTACATAATAAAGATGTACTCTGTATTGAATCATAGTCATTAACAAGTAGAAAAATTTTATGGCCAAGAATTATTTTACGATACGTAGCCTAAGTGGCAGAAATAGGTATGAAGTAACGGAGTTTATGATATTGTCGCCAAAGGAGAAATTATGACGTAATATGGAATATCACTGAGATTTTACGGCTAGAATTTAAAATATTCCTACTAGGCAACTGCTATGTTTATTGGGATTATTTCTTGTTAGCTGAGAATTTTTCTTCTTATTGCAATATGCGTGATTTAGAAACAGGAATGGGTTGGAATATTAATCTCTTTTCATTTACGGATAGACGGAACGTGGATATCGAAATATAATCCCCTCTTTGAACTGCGGCGGATGTCTGGTTTAAAAAAAAAAGGAAAGACTGGACGCCCGAGTCCAATATGAGAAAATGAGATAGTGGAAACCTCGTTAGGCGTTCCCGCGATTCTTTCATTTCCCGCGCTAGCTATTCCCATCTTCTCCGCCTCTTACTCTCTTTCAACCCCGCCCCCCCGCTCAGTCAACGATGAAATAATCCGCTACAAAAAGCTAAGGCTTTGCTCTCCCCACATGAGCCGAACACCCCACCTCCTCCTCTGTTCCTATGCAACTAAGGAGTGGGGGAGGTCGGCGAGGAGGAAAGGAATTCGAATGACTAGATTGCATCTCTTTCGGGCCAGTCGGCAAGATAAAGTTGGTTAGATGGCGATCGGTGGGAGGAGGGGAATGAAGATGAATAGGGGAGATTGTAAAGCAGTCGGTGATGGAGGGGGAGGAGGCGGGTCTGCTCTGACGAGAGAAAAAAAACCAAAAAATGCAATAAACCAGCAATTTCACGTATTACCTGTTAGCACTCGTTTTCAAATCCTCCCTATTATGAAGGTTTGGCAGTGTTGGGTTTGGTTTGGGGGTTGGGGCCGTGCCTCAATCCCACCCCATGGCGTGCATTTTTTATTCTTATTCTGGCGTGCATTTTTTATTCTTATTCTATCTCCCATTGGGGTGTATTTTTATAGGCATTCGATCTCCCTCTGCTTTTTTATCCGTTTCTTTTGTATGTTTCCTTTCGTGCGCCAGTATACACTACTCACCATATCTCCTACTACTTCTCGAAACGTTGGCATCGATATGGGTGGGGGGTATTTAGGGAGGGACTCTCCTGCTGCTCAAAATAAAAAAAGGAAACGGCCTTTGCCTCGTCGAGCATACATTCAGAAACCCTTCCCTTACCCTTGTGCCTTTTCCATCCCCAACTGTGGCTCACTGGGGATGGATCCCTTCACCCGACCTCTCTCCCTGCCTTCTGACCGCAACTCCCTTTCCAGGGCCATAGTTTCCTAGTCTTCAGCCCCCTCTCTCTTTCTCTCTCTATCAAGGGAATCCACCTCACCCCTTGATTAAACCTATTGGTCTATCCGTTTCCCTGTCTCTAGCCCACAGATCCTAACCCTGTTCCCTCCCCTTCCTGAACTCTTCCCCAGGTAGTTTCTGCTTTCTCACGGCAACTCTCTTCAGCTCTAGTCCCAACCCTCACTCTATTATCCCTCCTGTCTTCTCTTCAACCTAATGCATGGTAGCATACTATATCTATGGGAAACATGACAGATTATGTCGTAATTTTGGTTTAATTAGTCTGGATTAGGAATAGGAAAGTGAAAAAATATATAAATTTAAAAATATTCTTCTCTTTTTAAAACTAATCCCTGACTTTCACGATCGGCGTATTTGTGCTTTGTATTTTACAAATTCAAATGAAGCTAGTGAGGGTATACCCTCACTACAAATATTTAGGCTTACTTACACCAGAACACACACGCTACGTACTCATAACATAGGATTCAATGAAAGCGGGATCCATCGCCAGTCGTAAGCATTATTTCATTGCATACATTTGAGTGCAAAATTAGCATTTTATGACTCAATTGCAGTCACCTGTATTGGCATGCTAACTGTATAAAAATCGCATAAATTACATTTTGTCAATCGGTAAAATGTTATGCGCTAGGTTTATGCATTTAATTATTTCTTCACATTACTCGATCATTGTTTAAACGTTTTGTGTCTTCATTGAGTTAGTGTTTTTTAAAATAACAGGTGTTATTACTACACTGTAGAATATTAATAAATATATGTTAGAAATGTTGAGAAATGTCTTAATAAATAAGGAAGAACGAAGATTTTTTGTGTAACATGCAATCGGCAATGTTAAAGTTTAATCTCTAAAAATAATGCCCTATAAATTTTATCGTTATACCTTCGATTGTAAAGTAAGCGGATTGAACATTTATGAATAATTTTTACGCTGGCACAAGACTCAGAATTAAAGCTTACAATAATGTCTACTTGACAATCGCACTAGAGATTCAATTCCTTTTAACAGTGGCACATAGTTTTTAGAATATTTGCAACACCGAAGTCAGATTAAACCTAAATCTCATGAAGGGAAATCCATAACGGGACAACAAAATGACATGCAAAACATGTTTCTATAACCCTCATTCTCAGATTTACCGGAATCATTTTGCCTTAGTAAGCCTGGCGTCCATGTGGACAATGGAAATTACCATAAATATTATAAAGATACTGTTGATGTGAAAGTTTATCTCAACGATTTCGAAGGAATCAGCCCAGTTTAACTAAGCTAACCCCTTTTTGCTTTACGTTTCATTAGAATAGCCGCAAGTTGTTAAAATTCAGAGAAATAACCACACCATTCGGTAGAATTTTCACGCCTCAAAAGTTTCAAGAAGCAAATTAGGTCACTGCATCCTCGCTCTTTGATTATAACATTCGTAAAAACTTGAAAACGGAACGCAAGTAGCGCGGAAACTCATGTATGTCATTTGAACCGGGGAGCGCGAGCGCTTCAATGCCCGATATAGGCTGATTGACCAAAGGAATCCTAACTTTCTGCTTTGTGGACCGAGATTTATTACAGATTGGATGGTTGTAATGGGAATGTGTTAAAAGTTGGAACATATTATCACAGACAATACATTCACTCTAATTTTTCACTCGGAAAAAGACGGTCTTTGTTCTTCAATGTCAGGTATTATTTCACTCCCCATCTCTTTCATCACAGCGCTTTGGTTTTCAATAATAGATCCTTTGTATGAATACATGTCTTACTAACCAAAAGTAGATGCTAACTGCTCATTAGTCTTTATTTTCTCCTTTGCCATATTCTTTTTCACCATCATGTGGAAGTATACAATGATTCTTCGTGATTCTTCCCTCTCCCTTTCTAGTCGCATTCTTCTTCCCTCTTCATTTCTCTCTTTTACATGACTTATTTCTTGGAACTTCTCTAACCCAAGCTTTTACTCAAGTCTTACGAGTGGGGGATATATCTAGTCCAAGTTAGATCTAACATCAGATATCCTTGTCTATTCCAAAATTCCGGGGGTAGAAGGAATCATCAGTACGAGCATTTGCAAAATGTTACGTTCAAGGTTTCCCAGGTTTTATGTTTCACAGAAGCTATTATATTAGATAAATTTACCTAATACTCAATATTTAATTAATTTAATAATACACAATATGCTATAAATAAACCCATATTTCACGTTTTAAAAACCAAATGAATTCATATGGTGTATTCACAACATGGAGGAAATAAATAAATAATTTTTTTTTCATTTCATTAATATATGAACGGAATGCGTAGGAATGTCCAAAATTTTTAACAAAGTGCAGACAGTTGAAATTTAAGTTGAGAATTATAACTTGTGTCGCCAGAATACAAATGTTCATCATTAATATATTTTTGTTGTTATCGACTCCATTGCATTGCTAACTGCATTTGTATTAATATTAAATTATAGGATAATAAACATTGGAGCAATTGTCCTAAAGTTGGTGAAAACATAGCCAGGGGTATAATTTAACAAGCAGTACATTAGATACTTAACCTTTGTATTATAAACCGAATGAAATTGAGGGAGCAAAATAAACTCGAAAATCTTTTAAAAGGTAAATAATATATACTGTGTATTTATTATCTAATGGCGAAGGAAAATTGCAAAAGGTGCTTGAATTGTACGCAGAATATTTTTTATTTATGAGTGGTTTCTTTAAAATGCATATCATATGATCGAATACTGAAGTCTGAAAGGAACCATTTTGTTTTCCAAAGCAGTTTAAATGAAACATTTTTGATTTTTGTTCTCTTTAAATCTTGTTCGTCGGTTAATGATACAATTGGCTAGTGTCTCTTGATTTTTTCTATTTTCCTCTATCTTTAGCTATAATTTCCATCTCCATTCGAGAGCAACACTGCACATTTTCACTTATCTCCTTCATATATAGTATTTCTTTATCAATCTATTCTTAAATTCTACCTATTTATTTTTCCTTCTATTATGGACTCAAAGATGTTTCGTGTCGTGTTATGCTCCCCAACCACTGAAATCTTCTTGGATGGAGTGTTTTCAATGGTGTTAAATATTCTTCCAATTAAATTTTACACATGAAATACGCGACGGTGTATGCTTTGCTAAGAAATGTTTTTGAAGATTTTCGAGGAATTGAATAAGAAAACTGCTTCTTACCAAATGATGTCAAAGTATAAATTTAAATATTTAAAATTCATCCATTAACACTTTATCTTCATTATATCTGGGTTATTGCTGATTTCGAGGAATTTTGTAAATAGTTGCACAGTTTTCCGATCAAACATTTTGAGAACATTCGGGAAAAATCATGCAATTCATATCAAAAGGGATACGAACAGATCACTTAGAATAAATAAATACCACTATTAAAACTATGCCGAGGGTAACTGAACCCAAAATATTTTAGCAAGGGTTGTAAGGTTCCTTAAAAAATAAATTTAGATGGACGTGGTGTGATGAGTTTTATTGTACGTTTTAAATTAAATAAATCAGAGCAATGTCAGAAGTTACTCTATCAATGTTATTTGACGCTGTGGAATAAATTGTTACATTACCATGTATTCTTTGTACTTTGACTTCTCTACTTACTTCTACGTCTTAAGTATACTTCTGCACTTATCACTGATACTGGTGAGTAGTCATTACAGGTTTCCCAAACAAAATTGTAGGGATGCGAGTTCAGATAAAATGTCTACGTAAGCCTAGCTATTTCTATCTCAAAAAAGTTCAAGCTGGTGGCAAGGAAGGCTTCTTTGATGCTGGTGGCAAGGAAGAAGCCGTACCAATCTGATCCTTGTCTTATTATATTTCAATGACGGTGCCTCTTCTATCCTTTCTCTTTACCCAACATCTTTCCTGTACCTCACCCCTCAACCTTTGGTCCTACTTACCCTTTTCTATCCACATTGGGGTCTCTACTTTCGACTCACTTGAACGGTTTTCTTTTTACGTCATTGCGATCTCTCTCTCTCTCGGCCTCTTTTCCCCGAAAACTGCCCCATAGCCTCTTCTGCCCATTTCTCCCTTCTCGGCTGCATACACATTCCTTCCCCCAATCTTCTCTCCACCCCCTTCTGTCGGGGTGAATAAGGGTAACAGTCAAGCTATCTCAGAGCTTCTGGGGTCATAACACTCTTCACTCCCCCTACCTCTCTTTCGCACTCGTCTCCCCACACATTCCCACTCTTTGTCCCACTCCTTTTCTCTCTGCCTCGCTATCCCTGCACATCTACTCCCAGAGGCACTTCACGGTCTTATCTATCTATATAAATATCCCTGTTCTCGCAGTGCCTTACAGACTTCTGCCTCCTTCCTTATATCGTATCTGCTACGGCGCGGCGCCTGGAGTTCACAATTTTAACTTGCGATAGCTGTCCGGGGGCCATTATATCTGTGGAAATTTAAAATTAAATATATTGTTCCTGCCTAAAGGATAGAAGTAGGTACTGATCAACTTCTGGCATTCTGTATTTATCACGATTTTGCAGGAATAATAAGCTCGGTTTAACGCTTCAAAGATCGCAAACGAAGTTAAAGAGAAAGACTAGGATACTGAGTAAAAGTTATAAAAATATTGTGTTAGGAATGATTTTTAGAATAAATTCCACTGCAATGTGTAGAAGCGTGTAATGTAGGTGAAGTGTAGATGCTGTTAGCATGTGGTGAGATTGGACTAGTTTCAAAGCCAAATCGGTCTACTTACCAAGAGTACATGTTTGTGCAGTGGACAATGCCATGTTTGCTAAGTTAGTTCCTCATAAATTCAAACATTACCGATCTATTTGCCAACGGAAGACGATATTCTGCATTACGAGTAATATAGTCTCTCTTCAATCTTATCCGTCTTAGACAAGTCAGAATAAATTGAAATTTGCCCGATAAATAGTCTACATAAAATGTATAGATTTGAGGTTATCTGAATGTCTCAATGGCGAAGACGAATATTTATAATTATATGCAACTTTTAAATTAGATGTTTTTTAAAGAAATAATTTATTGGCTTTACTAAATATGTAGGTGTATAAATTAATTGAAATCGTGGAAAAATTTACAGCGAATTATTATATGCACATGTTTCGTCCGAATATATGCTAATCGAGAATTGAGCAGTCCAAAAAAATGAACTAGTAACATAAAAACTATTATTTAATTACATATACTCTTACAGGTGGACTTTTTCTAGGTATAGAGTGGATCCATTTGAAATATAATTGTTTAAAAAGGAGAATTGCTCTCTTAACTAAACATAGCATTTTCTATATGCATTTTGTTCTCTTTTAAATCCCCCCTGTTTTTACGCATCTCCCTCAATGAATTCTTATACAACCCAAATGAACTTTATATGCTTTAATGTAATTCCATGTTTTTATCTTTCTGTTGAATCTCTCAAAAACTTTTTCATTGCCTATAATCTCACTTGCCTTAAGTTTTTTCATCCACCCATCTTAGTGTGCTTCCCATCCCACAGTACTCTTATTCCACCTCGCCCTCCAGAATTTTATTTTCTTTAGATTTTTCACCTTGCGTTTCAACTCATACTAAATTCTTCAGTTAAGTCTGAAAACACATTACTCCCGAAGAAGATTTCTGGTTACATGACTATTATCTTAGAGCGGCGGGGAAGTGCCTGGGACATATTGTAGGAGAGATGCTTCTTCAAACGATGAGATTCCAAGTAATAATATTTTCAGAGGACATCCTTTTTATCAGGAATTTACTGATTTAATTTCGATATAACTTTGATTTTACTTTCCACCTCTTTATACTATAAAAAATAGTGAGCTAAAAAAATAAGTAATTTCAACCGAGGAAGATACAGGTAAATGATAAAAAATAGGAACGTCCTAAAGAAGAAAAATCAAATGGTCACGGGACGGACATTGGAACATAGCGGAAAATTGGAAGTACACCGGTTATAACAGTGATATGTAGACCTGAAAGAGGTGGAATATAGCCTGTGTTCAAGATTTGACAAAGGATTTGAACCTATGAGTTAAGTCAATTAGTGTAAAAGCAAACATTTCCAAAGATTTTCGAGGTATTTACTGAATTTATTTGCATGCCTGATATAATTCTTGCAGGGGATGATCAAATACTACTTAGATGGGGAAGAATCTATACACTTAGGTGCTAAGGCAATCTTTTATTTGTTCCTTATAAAGTAGGTCGCAGGGGAAGCATATCAGATCACTCATACTTCAACACGGATGAGAGCCTTTAAGAATCCTGTGGAAAGTAACTCGATGTTGTAATTAACACCATTGTAGAATACGCTGAAGGTTGAAGTTTGGTTTACTTAATGTGTAACTAGCCTCTAGGCGCAAGACGATTTACCGATATGGAAGCGTACCAGAGACATAATTACTGGAGGAAACATCATATGATATCTTGATGTCAACGAGACGCATTAGTCCATCACGGGGTTCACCAGATTGCAGTTATCAGGTTAAAGTAATCCATAGGCACTTAGTCCGCAACATTTAGAGCGACTCAGACACCAGACATACCTAAAAGTATAATGTTCCAAGCTATTTGGAAAAATAGGAATCTATTTTCGAACACCTGACGAAACCAAAACTACTGTATGCCATCGGCTCCGAAAAATAAATCGTCACCAGGTGTAAAAGCAAATAGATGGACGAGAAAAATAACTATTCACCGAAATGTTTCGTCGCCGGGCAGGTAGTTCCCAAAAATCTCAACTTCATGCAACGGTAAAGTGCTTCCATAACCGATTGATAATGGATACTAGATACCACGTTTTCTATAATACAAAGTCCCGTGCTATAAGTAAAAGGGGTTTAATTGGTATAGCTTAAAGCGGTTCCCGAGTTTGGACTTGAATGGTAAACAAGAATTGGGCTTGATATGGGATCATACTGTTCGCTAAGATACGTCGGCGGCAATCCCATCTAGGCAATGACAAGTGTTTTCAATCCTGCAATGAGAGAAAATATCTCAAATTTCCATGTTCAAAAGCGAGCGGTTTCGCCCTCGAATCGTAGGATACTTTCATAAAAATAATAGGGTTTATTTATCCCGTATTCGGGCACGATTAATTGGATAGAGCTTGAAAAATTGTGCCAAAACCAGTCGGAGACTGTTTTTTTTCTTTATTTGTCGCTAATACACAATAAAAGTAATTTAAATCGACACAAAGTGGTCCTGAAAAATTTGCATTTACATATAGAGATTTATTATGATATCCACGCGACATTTATGTTATCCAACGATGATACCCATCACTCTCTGATACGACACGAGAGGTTATAACATATCGAGACGGAGCGTTTTGAAGAAAAATAAATGTTAGATTTAGTGAAAGTATTAATTTGCAACAGCAAAGTATTCGATGGACGGAAAAACCTGAAATCTTTCACTTATACCTTCTGTTACAAACCTGCCATTGTTATTACTTTTAGCTCAAGGTGAAACGTAAACAAAATGCGAAGAAGGCGAAAAATTGGATTAAATTTGAAGATCTGCGATAATGTGACAATTAAGTGTACTACAAGTGGGTATCTGCGTAAGATATTAATTCACTCACAGCTGGGAGCTGTTATGTTATGACTGGCGGAAAAATTGAGCGAATAACCTGCAGGAAGAACTGGGTGCAGAAAGCGGTACTTTATACACAAAAATGAAAACTACACGAAAATAAAATAATTGATACTAACCGAATTACCCTAACGGCTGACGGCTGAATATTCCTTACCTGATGAGTACAAGGATGGAATGATTGCATAAATTCATGGATTCATGCTCTCTCTCCCTGCAAATGATCCTAGAGAAAGGTAAACATTAATTTAGTGGTGGCGGGCTCAGCTACCGTAACCCCTATTCATTCCCGAACCTGCGGTCGAAGTTGCAATCAAAATGTACGCTGGCAATGCACTCTTATATGAAATATTTATAAAAAGTGTCTCGTAAAAGTACTGTACACATCTGAACAAGACAATGAAACCCTAAGAAGTAAGTAAGCGGGTATCACCAACAAAATTTGAGTCGATACTTCATTGAAATCCCAAATTCCTTGACAAAAACTTCCTGTACGCATTCGACAACATTGGCATCGTGATGACTCATAGAATTGAATTTCTATTTTCGTTTTTTTTGCCTTAATATTGTGTCCAGAACGGTCACAAGTTCCCCAAAGTTTTCCCTTTCTTCTTTTAAATTTTTCCGGTAATCCACGCACCTCCTCCCCCATACCCTAGCATCCCATCCTTCTTCATCTCTCACCCTATCTTCTTCAATCCGCCAGCTCTGACCTCCTGTCTTTAGACAAGGTGGGAGCGAGGTATAGGGAGCGCTTCCCCAGTCCCCAATCCCCGCCCAGCTCCCACACTTCCCGCCTCCCTCGCAGCAGCCCCTCGAGGCGAAGGCGGTTCGTCCTAAGGCGCCGTGCGAGAGGTCGAAGGAGGAACGAGAGTAGGTTGGTGCGGTCGGGGTAGCGTGGATAAAAAAGGAGTGCTAGTGGAGTGTGGGCGCGGTTTCGGTGGGAGAGTGGATTCTGGAAGTGGCAGACCGAGAGAGAGGATAGCGGCGGCGGCGGCATTCGATTGAGCCAACGGACGGGGGCAAGGTGGTTGGGCAGTGCGATATTTCCATGCATCGACTGAAATGCCCAGTGTTCATGGGAAGCCACGTTGAAAAGGATTGGAGGTTGTGATAGAAAACTGAGGTCATGCTTTCCAGAATCAATCCAATATGAATAAAAATTATGGTGGCAGTGATGGTAATATAGCACTATAAGCATGTTTTGCATTTCGATCTCTTTACTTTATCGATGCCAATACATTCCCGTATCCATGTGATAAAATTCCTGTATCTATATTGGGTTTTAAGTTGTGTGGGTGGCAGATCAACGCACCGAACTAAGTCATTCCGATATCACAATTTTCTATAACATACAATACGTAATTTGTCTGCGTGATATGCCATTTTGTTATTTCTCTTGTAATTCGTCTCGTCAAACGCGGTACGTTACGCACATATTTATCATTTAGAGCATAGCGGTATCAGCAGTAGTCTTCCAAGTTAGGGTATGTTTTCGATAGACCCTGTAACTATACATCGCTGTACTTCTAAGCACTAACTAACATGGTACAAAATATTCTTAGGTCCAGAACTTAATACATTATACAATAGCTAATTATTTAGCTTAGCGTAATTCCTACTCTCCACAACACAAAAGCTTCCAAACTACGCTTATCCTCTTGCCTCAATGACCAAGTTTATGAACCATATAAAACTACACTGATTATTAAAATATGCATACTATATAGAAATAACTAAATCAGCTGACATTTTAAAAATATACTTTGGTGAAAACGCGTTTCACTCAGTATTTTTACCGTATTACCGTAGTACCGTCCGTATTCTAATGTCCTGTTGTCTTTTAGTGAGAGGTTGGTGTAAGAGGCGGGGGTATAACGGCTTCCTAAAGGACGGGAGATTGAGAAGTGGACATGAACTTCAAAGATCCCTTCTTAAACAGAAAATTTGTAACTTAAATCTCGTTAATTAATATTTTATATCGAATTTGATGTTTGTCATTTGAATCGTAATCTTGAAACTCCAACAATTTTTAATATTTGGTAATGCACTGACAAGTTCAGATGCAAATATCTCAAGTTCGGTAATGCGTGCTTGAGGTGATTGCCGGTGAAGTTTAGGAAAATAATGAGCCTGTTAACATTGAAGGAAAGTAATGATTAGAGAGAGAGGGGGAAAGAAAGGGAGAGAAAAGGAGGGAGAGAGCAAGAAGAGGGACCTAGAGGTAAGGAGAGAGAGAGAGAGAGAGGGAGAGGATAGGGTGGAAAATGGAAGGAAAGACGACAACGCTGATGAGTGAGATGAGAGATTCCCAAGCTCTTTCTATTCCACCTACAATTATCCCCCGCGTTCCTATCCTTTTAAAGTTGGTCAGGGAAAATAGGGAGTTTCAAGGTGAAGGAGGAGAGGATGCTGGTGGTTGGGTTTGACTTTTAAGTGGAGGGGGTGATGGGAGAGGTTTTTGGGCGGGAAGTGGACATGGGATGGTGGGACGCGAGGGTTGGGAGGGTTGCGAGGGTCGCTGTTAATTGGAGGTGAAAGATATGGAGAGAAAGTGGGGGAAAGGAGAAAGAAAAAAAAGTTTGCAAGGTCCGGCAGGGGAGTTCCGTGGACGAGAATCACGGACCTAAAGTGCTCAAGGGCCATTTGCCCTCACTTGCACTTAACCCATTAAGGAGAAATGTGGGAACGCTTGGTGGGAGGATCCCTTTGAGGCCGTCTGACCCTTTTGAATCTTGCCCACGAGGGTGTTTATCGGAAGGGTCCAATCCGAAATTTAACACTACGAGAACTATGTAAGAAAATATATGTCACCTATCATTTATCAGGTCTTTTAGAGCATCATGTAGTTCATTGAAATTACCGAAAAACTGAGTGGAGTTGAAGAGGAAATAATGCTGATTCGGAGGAAAAAATATTTTGATAATTGAAAGATAGAAAAAGATGAAGTGTTAATAATGGTGGAAGGATGAATTCAATTACTTAGGGAAACTCAAAGAAGTGAGAGAAGAAGTCACAGAGGTAGTATGTGGGTGGAAAGAGGAGAGTAAAAATTATATACGATATGAATACGTAGTTAAAGAATGATTAATTAGTATAAAAAATATAGAAAATATGCGAAGAATTTGAGGAATGGATTTTAGAAGTCCACCACGTAACCGTTCTAGAAGCAAATGTTCTTCAGTAGGCTAAGTATGGTAATACTCAGCCCATTCAACATGGTGACTTCGATTCATGAATTGGTTTTAACGTATTCATGAGTGGAAGGATCTTCAAATGGAGGATTGGAAGATCTTGAAATTCTCCTTTTTAAAAATGAAAACATGAAAATGGTAACTGATTGGTATAAAAAATAA
Source organism: Hetaerina titia (assembly GCA_037158775.1). Classification (NCBI taxonomy): domain Eukaryota; kingdom Metazoa; phylum Arthropoda; class Insecta; order Odonata; family Calopterygidae; genus Hetaerina; species Hetaerina titia. The sequence goes on along the minus strand of CM073777.1, from coordinate 65,645,161 downwards.
TCTAACCACTTAAAAAACATACGCAGTTCTTATGAGGTTTAAATGCCAACTGGGATCCATTCTCATTTTATTTAGCCCATTTTATGACGTTTCCTTTCTTTCTTCATTGTGAATTTAACTTGGGAAATCAGTTTTTCATCTTCGACAATGAAACAAACATATGGATGGAAGAAAGAAAAAGCAATTAGGAAAATAAAATAAATATCTCAGGTAAACAGATACGGAAATATTAATTTTAAGAAACGTATTAGATCTATCGTTATTAAAAATCAATATCACCGAAATGCCCATTTTTTTAATAAGAACTGTGCCCTGATATTACCATTTATTTTGGGATTTCCAAAAAAAATCTGAAGAGGAAAGGTAAAAAGAATATGTCAACATGTTATAATGCATATAGTCCGATTTATAGAATATAACGTCGAATGAACGAATACAATTTCATGGATAACAATCAAGCACAGTATCTCATACCGAAGAACAATTAAATGAACCTCAGTAGTAAGTATGGTAGTATACCTTTTCAACGAAATAACGTCTCATTTGAATTACCGAGTCTAAGATAAGAAACAGTATATGGTAGTGATACTAAATATTGTCATGATAATATCATGATTTTCTTGGATTGATATTTTTAAGGTAGTCTACCGGCTAAGGTAGGTTTTGGATGGAAAGAATTACCAAATACATATTTTGTTTCTCCTAGCAAAACACAACCCAATACCCTACTTAACAAGTCCCTCTCCATCTCTGGATATTTCTTTAACCTGTCCAACATCCACATCCCATTCCTGCCCTTTCCTCGTTTGCCTAACATTCTCCACTTTATTACTGCCTTAAACATCCCACTGCCGATCAATATGCCCTTCATCCATTGTTCCTGCCTCCTTAGCATTTCTCCCAACCAACCCCTCTCTTCGCCCACCATACCTATTACTTCCTCATTTGTTTTCCTTTCGGTCCATTTCACCTTCTCCATTCTTCTCCACACCCACATTTCAAAATCCTCCAATCTAAGTCTATCCTCCTGCTTCAGTGACCACGACTACGCTCCATGTCAAAGTTTTGACGAGAATTTTTTTAGCATCCTTAATCAAAGTCCATGTCATCAATTCCCTCCTTGTGAAAATCTCTTCGTTCCGTGCAATTCGTTCCCTTCTAAGTCCCTATTAATTTCACCATTTCGCTCCAAAACATCTCTGAGAAAGCTGAACTGTTCCAACTTTTCTAGTTTTTGCCCTTCTGTTTTAATGTTAAGTTTAACTTTTCTCTTTCTGGAAAACCTAACTGATTTTAATGATTCCCCGCAGACTTCCATACATATCTCTAGTTCTTCCCATGCCTCTTTTGTTATTTTCTCCACATATACGTTGAACAGCACAGGTAATGAACAACCTTGCCTTACACCTCTTCCTAACATTGCTCATCTCGCTTCCCCACTCGCAGCTGAGCAGTCTGAAACATTTACAGGCTGCGGATTAGCCTCCGGTCTCTCTCTGTTTCTATTTTCTGCAATATACTCAACATTTTTTCCCAATTCACTCCATTAAACGCTTTTTAGAAATCTAAGAAACAGGAAAATACGTCCTGATTTTATTTTATATTCCTCTTGATTACTGATCTCATTACTGCAATGACTTCGCGCGTGCCTCTCCCCTTCGTAAATCCAAACTGATCATTTCCTACTACTTTCCTACCCTCTATTCCTTTATTGATGATACTAAAAACAACTAGCTGGTTGAAAAATGAAACTTATTGTTCTGTAGCCCTCATGATATAGCTTTTATTTTTTTCGGAATAAGAACTAACACTGATCTAATAAATTTTCTGGCCAGATCCCTTTCTCATAGATGCTCCGAATCAATCCATATAGGCTATTACTCCAACATAGTCCTCCCATCTCATCAAAATCTCTTTCTTCGCCTACCGTCGTATTCCACTCCTTCATCACTATCCAATGTTTCCCTGCAGGAACACATGCGATTATATCCTCTAATTGATCGTATACCCTGCCGACTTCCTCCTTATGATTGCTTGGTAACACTTACAGGCAATTATCCCTTACAATGACCAAGTTCGTCGGTTCAGCTTTTATCTCTACTAATTATATTCTATCCGTTGCGTCCTCTATGTTGACTTCCCTTTTTCCTACTTTTTATTCAAAGTTATGGCAACCCCTCGTTGACTGTCATCCCCGCCGCTGTATATTATTTTATAATTATTACTCCATTAATCACCGCTCTTCTTCCATCTCACCTCGCATATACGTAAAATATCTTATTTTCTCTTTACACCTCTAGCTTTATATTCACTAATTTTCCTGTCCTCAAAATTGTCCTTACATTCCAAGTCCCTACTTTAACTAATTTCGTCTTCTTTTTCTGCGTCTTCTGTCCTGCTGTTGTCGGTTTTCCCTTGCAAGGGTTTCGTGGGATGACGACCGCTGATGCTTTGCCTTCGTCGCTGCCGGTCACGACACAGGGCTGATTGGGCCGAGTCCCGTAGTTGCAAGGCCTGATATTCCCTATAATGTCCATCATAAAAGTCTAGGCAATAATAATTGAGGTAGTTTCTCGTTGCTTGCCTCAATAGTATTTCAACGTGACTCATGGCACATCACTCGATGGCCGTCCCACTGGGGTCAGACGCCTTTGCAGCTGCCTCACTGAGGAACAAAAGCTGCGTGGATTACCTTTCTCCGGATCCCTAACCTTCAACCTATCTAGTATCGGTTCTATCGACTATCATTGCTCCCGCCAGTCCACCTCTAGGGGTCAGCGAAACGCACAAGATGTGACCATCACGTCAAGGTTGTAGAGGGGTTTTCATATGTAAATATTCAATATTAGTTCATGCTTTAAAAAGTCGAATTCTGTCAAGAAAATTTCAGAATTTTATATTTATGGATATCTGTGAATATCTAGGTTACCATAGGAAAAACGTAGCAGGAATTTATCTCTTTCCAATGAATAGGCCATTTTACCTAATTTTGGATCAATCGAGATTATAATTTGATTGCTGACTATCCTGTCAAACATTTGAGTTTTTAATTTGTTTCATTTGAAAATGTTTAACACTCGAAATAAAATACAAAAACCTATTATTTTGCTTTCAAATTTGTGTAATTTCCCCATAGAACGTTAATTTGAAATGTATATGTAAAACTGTTTTTAAAAAACAAATGCAGTTTAACGTTAGCAGTTGTTCTTTGTTTAAAAAGTTGGATGGAATAAGTCTAGGTTGATTTTTGTAAGTGAAATAATTATTTGACATCAGTAAATTATTTAGAATAACCTTCGCAATTTTTGAATTCCAGATAGGTTTCCGGATGATCAAGCTTTCGTTAAACAGTCTGCCAAGGGATTACAATCTTTGCTGAACGCATTGGAAATTTATTGTTAATGGTATAAAATAAGAATCAATCTAAACAAAAAACACAGGTTCCCCCCCACCTTCCCCCACTAATATGAAAAATCCCAACCCCCTCACCCCTTACCATTTCCTTCTGGTACTGCACCCCTGCCACACACCTTTTTTGGTGGCTGGCAGGGTATTTATGTAGATGAATTCGTGACGTTTTCGAGAAAGAAGAGGGCTAAGTCAAAAAATAAAATAGGGGTAATAATTAGAGCCGATCGATCACTTTGCGTATATTATTTGCGTCTTGGACCAAGATAGTCACAGTAGTAGAAGAATTTGTAGAATAATTACCTTAGGTAAAGGGGAGGAGAGATCGCTGCTGGGAGAAAATAGAAAAATGCAGAAAATCTGAGTGCGGGGAATATTAATTGGCAATGGAATACTAAAGACTGTGATAGAGGGGAGGATCAGCGTGGCATGATTAGGTAAAGGATAGGTATGATGGTAAGAGCGATGGAGTAGACATGTATGCGGAATTTAGGAACACTTTTAACTGAATTGTGGGGTGTCAGGTTTTGTCTTTTTATTTGGGGCCAAAGCGTAGTATTGCCCATTCAAAACCCTCCAAAACAGGTGACTACTAAATAATATTGTACTCAGTAAATGTACATTTTAAAAGATTTTAAAACAAGATATTATTTTTTTTTAAAGTTTCACTATTTACTAACGTGAGCTAATGATGGATGCGATCTGACAGTTTTAACTCGTTTCATATCTGTGCAAGGATCGTTTTAGCGTCTATACAATTATTCCATTTTGGTTATAAACCAAAGGTTAACCCTATCACGAAGGTGATTTTTAAATTTCGATCTTAATCAAGAGTATCTTGGTATGAAATTCCACTTGTTTTTGAAAAGTTAGCGAACGTAAAATAGGAAAATTTTAAAATTAAGGTTTTAAGATCTTATCTATAGGCACATTATATAATTTTCTGACTAAATAGAGTCCAATGAAATTATCTAAAACTGTTGAGAAAATATGTGGCCTTTATACATGTAAATAAAAAATAAAGCAAACACTTACAACCCAACATAAATATTTCCTAAAATATTGATTAGCTTCGACACGAGCTCGCAAAATCAGTGAAAACAATTTCAAAATTGGGTGCATTGGGAAAAGGATAGTGAAATTTATGAAAAAACTGGGCTCAAATATAAACGACTATACTAATATGCAGATGCCTAACCATCACAATGCTCCTACCTTTGTTGCAGAAATTGTCTATACGTGTTCGATCGAGTACATTTTGGCTCGATAGCATGGCACATAATTGGGTCTACTAATTCGCTCGCTAAAGATAACGAATTTGGAGTAAACATACGCTTTTAGCCAGCTGATTGAATCCTATTTGTAAAACCATTGAAGTAGAATGTTTACTAATAAACTACGCATATCCGACCTCAAAAACAAACACCAGCTTGAAAATCAAGAAAAGTTGAACCCCGAGGTAGTAGGTAATGTTTACTTTATTACGTTTCGAAGGACTATAGCCATATGCAGACAATCTACATCAATATGTGGACATAAAATTTTCCCTGCACTGACGATTGCCGCTTCAGAGGACGTAGTGTATTTTATAAACTCCGACTTGGATCCCGCGCATACTAAACCATATAATTTTAGTGTTTTATATTAATATTCTGCCGATTAAAGTTTTAAGAACTTGTTAGATGCAATTCATTTAAAGCAAAAAACAAATTCATGAGGTGCAGAAAAATTTCAGCTGAAAAGTAGTGTGTGGGTGAAAAATATTACCTATTTTTCATTACTGAACGAAAAAACAAATTATCCGAATATTCACTATGTTGGAAACTGAATCGTAGCACACAAGCACCATTTAATAGACGCTTAAACTACGGCATTATAGTAATACTGAGATCGTAAAGGTAATTTTTTAGTTATACCGAGTGGTAATAATTAAATGCAACAGAAGACACAAAAGGTTAGCGAAACTATGAAATTTGCAATCTAAAGAAGCATCGCAATTTACTCGTACTTGAGGCATCGTTGCCGATGAGCAACAATGGAAATATTCAAAGATCAATAATAAATACACAATCAATAATTTAAAGTCATAGTTAAGGACCTAAGATAAAAATATAAGTCTAGCAACCCTAGCTAATATCACCTCCGAAATTAAAAAAGAGCATACTGTTACCGTGTTGCGTCACAGTTTCTCCTCTCATGTTATAACGTACGTGTTTGAATATTATACTTCTCTGAATATACTTCAGTAATCTTTCTACGATCTAGTGGTTCAAACGATTCTGTGGTGAGACTATGCATATGTTTCGTTGAATTTGTTTGACGAAAAGTCACGGCAAAACGAGTCGAAGTTGCGGCTCACCAAAATCGTGGATTTGGGAGGGGGGGGGAGGCGATTGGTCACAGGTTGCCGACCATTGAATAGAAAGCAGCAGCAGCGTGAAAATGGAGAGCGAGGGAGGTGGAGTGAAGAGTGCCTCTCTCCTCACCAAGAGTGACGCGGAATCGTCTCTTTTTTATTTTTTTTACGTCGGAATTCGGGATCCATTCGATTCAGCAATTTACAATTAAAATGGGGACCACCACCGTTTTCCAACGTGTAAAGGGGCAATTGGATGCGGCCTGATGGATTTGTGCACCGCCGGCCAAGCGTCCCGCAAATGTCTGTAGGCTCAAAAACTGTCTCCGTTGACGCCTACGAGGGTTCATTTTTTTTTTAAATTTAGATTTTATTCCTGAAAATACACATTTTTTCCTCTTGTGAAATGGCCCCTTTGATCTCTATGTACTTCTTCAATGGTTCCTGCGGTCAGCTCATTCGTTGGTTGCCCCTGACAATGTTAGAGCCAATTTCCCATCTAACTTAAATACTCTGATTTACCGAAAATTTGAACACATAATTCCATTCTACTTCAGAGAGAAAGGGACAGGGAAATAATAGTCTTTATTATGTACGTTTCATCCACTCCTACCTCAAAGCTAATAGGAGTAAATTCAAGAATTTTTCTATACAAGGTAACTCTTCATTGAAAGTTACCAAAAATAAATGAAAAGAAAATAGGGTTATAGTAGTTCCGGACGAATAAATTCTTATTCAAATATTGAGTATTTGGTGATTAGTGAGTATAATTAGCGATTAATTAATGAGTTTCTGGTTTATGATATAACGACCATTAGAATTCGTGCGGAAAATAGTGAGCAGTGGATAACTAGTAAGTTGTATCATAAACAATAACTAATAAGGCGTCCCATGAATGTGACCTCGAACTCACATCAGGTGGAGGAGGATATTGGAGGAGGATATTGCACGTCAACAATTTTGCCTTGTTTTAAGCGGTTTTAATTAATTATACTTGCGTATACCCTTAGTCCTTCCGTATCCCCAAACATTATTTGTTTTGAGTTATTCCCTTTCATTATATTCGCATTTCATAAGAGAGAATTAATTTTATTCTACTAATATAATGCATTTATGATAGAACTATTGTGAATGTCTCCAACTAATGACAATGAACTCATGTTAAAAATTTTGTTTGAAATCAAAAATATGAAATTAGATATTTTCTTGTTATCAATATGAGACTGCTGAATTAAATCCTCCGAATACTATACATTAACCAGGTAAACTACGCCAGTAAAAAAAAACTTTAAAGATAGAGAAACAGGAATACCTTTACTTACCAAACAACACGTACTTTTCTATATCATTGACGATTTGCTACGTTCACAGATTCAGGTTTATATTGAGATGAATTCATGCGAAAAGCTTAATCATTTATCGCATTAACAAATTGTCAAAATATATATGCTGCGACAAGGATAGTCCTGTAAGAATACTGTAAACTAAATTTTAATTTTTCACTTATCCGTCATATTTTTGTTTTATATACCAACGGCTTTGTTGCTTGTATCGTGTATGTCTGATAGCTCTAAAATTTTATTCCCCCCTCCGTTGGCAAAAAGTAGTAATGCCTATCGGATGAAGATATTGCATCAAGATCTCGTATCGAATTAGTAAACTACTGAATCTTAAGTAATTGCTGGATATGCCAACACCTGGATTGTACCAACGTCCCCATGTCGTGTGAGATAGTTACTCTTCAACGATGATGTTGTTGCCGCATCGTGTGACGTCACATGCGCTTTAACTTTTCTTAACTCTATAATTGCAGTTCAAGGTCTTTATTGCTCTAGATCATCATTCACAGTCACCTAATCATTCGAGGATGGATATGCTTTCATAAGTCAACGCACTTCGGGTTCCTCGCTAGGTCTGGCTTGCCTGGTTCTGGCTGCGACTTCGTTTCTTTTGATATTCGCGATTGTCTTTAGAGTACTCTGTCCTTGAGTTTTTTTGGTTCAAGTACAAAGCACCATTATTTCTTAAAATATAATGTTAAAAGAAGTTCAAGATATTTTCCATTATTACATTTTCGGTAGAGCAAAATTTGGAAGAGAAATAAAAATGAAAACCTCTCCCAGGTTATTACGCGATGGAAAAATTAAAATAAAGTCTTTGAAGATGCACGGAGGGCAAGGAAGCTAAAGAGATGGGAAGCGAACACAAGAGAGAGGGTGGGTATATTGAGCTTCGTCGCAATTTGCTGCCTGAGGAACGGGTGGGAGGAATAGAAAAGGAGGGACGGAATGAAATAGGGAGAAAGTATGGAAGGGAAAGAGTGAGAAAAAAAGACTATTCGCAGCGGCGAGAATGAAGAGTATCTGAGAGGAATCGAAATTGAAGAGATGAGTCAAGAGGTGGAGTGAGAGAGGAGATAGAGGGAGAAATGAGGAAGTAGAAAGAGGAAGGGAGGAAACAGAGCGTGAGTGGAAAATGGATGACGATGGAGAGAGGAGAAAGGGCGGGAAATCTCTTTAGCGGATGGGAGGAGGGAGCGGGTTGGTTTGGGGGTGCGGGGAAGGAGTGATGGAAAAAGAAGTGGACGTGTTGTGGTTTGGTGGGCTGAGTGTGCGTTACACATCCCGCGGGAAGGGACAGGAAAGGTAAGATGGAGGTGGTAGGAAGTGGAGATTGAGAGAGAGAGAAGGTGGCGGTTCCGGGAGAGAATTTCTGGAGGTTTCGGCGTGAAGAGAGGTAACTTTGAGGATGGAAGCGGTTGCATCTGGGTTTTTTAAGTAGAAGAGGAAGAATTGGGTGGGTCTGAAGGAGAGAGAAGAACACTCGAGAGAGTAGGAGGGTAGACTATGGCAAGACTGGGAGGCAAGGGGCGTGTGTTGGCTTAGAAACGGATCAAGGGGTTAGAGGCACCTAGAGAGCAAAGTTATCCGACGCTGGAAATGTGATTTAGTTTTTAAGGAATACGCGGTCGGTTTTTAAATGCCTCCACTGCATTGTTGAGTTTAAAGCTTACTACTTTCATTTCTACTTTCTCAAAACTCATTGGCAGAGTTAAAAGTTTTTCACCACGCCTCGCCATTTTCTTAATTGCAGAAACACGAAGAATATGAGGATTCCTTAGGTCGAATATATTGAGGTCGAATTGAGAAACTTTTTCCACTTTTTTATGTTTAACTATATTACCAATACTGTTCAAATATGAAAAGTAATATTTACGTAACTGAGGTTGAATAAATATGGAAAGGTGCGATTAATACGGATATTTAGTCATTTTGCATAAAGCACAGTTTCATTCTGAAGTTAGGCTTAGGAAATTCTATCCACCAGAATACTATATTTCATTTTGAAATTAGTTAGTTGCTAATAATTTTTACGACTTAACCGCATAGTTTTTCTGAGAAACATAGTTTTATGGTCGATGGTTTCAAGGTAACGGGTACTATAAATACAAATTTTATTAATGCATTATAATATCACTGAAATAACTGAAACGTTTTCTGATTGATAGGGAACTTTCGTTTATCAACGTTATAGTTTGCTTGAGAATGAGAATTGAACAAAGAAATCGAGATTATGAAAAATGTTCATGCAAATTTACTTCATGATCTGCCACGTAATTGCTAAAATCGATAACTTAAATTAGATCTGTGCTCTGCAAACAGTTATATAAAATTATATTTCATTGCTTCATTTAAAGGTTCACATGAAGTTCTTGCGAGAAATATCATGCTGAAATTTTCTCCTTTCTTTGAATATCTGTAGTGGTACCTCCTAAGCATACAATCATAAACCGTTTATCACTTTATTTAATTGTATAGTCGATTACTCACTATTATTATCATAAGGACCCTAATTAGCGATTGGTCCCGCAGTAATGTACTTCTATCCCTAGGCTCAATTCACTGGGAATAACTGGAATATAGTGGATCGGTGATGGCACGATGTAAAAAATATTGGAAATTTTTAGAAGCATTATGAGATATTTTGAAACTAGATGAGTGAATGTTCAAACGGGAGGGCTAATATGTTTACCGAAGAAAAGGCCTTTTAGAGAAAATATAAACCTTGAGAATACTGAGGTTGTTTCTTGCAATATTCGGTCTCCCGGATTGGATAACGGACTCCATTTACGTGCCACCATCTATAGGTAATCAGTAATCCATAGAATTAATCCATGATAAGGTAATGGGACGAGTTTTGACTCATTTTTGCGGATGATGAGTTACGTATATGCTCCGTTGCACTTTTATTTTTACATACTAATTTATTGAATTTTTTACTTACTAATTTATTGCATGATGTCGTGCTAATTGACCAACCCAAAGTTTGATTTTGCTAAGATGAGTGTACATTTTAACACGAACCAGTTTGTGTTATTGCACAATCAGTTTAAGCGAGCCAGTTCCTTTCCATTTGGCACAACATGAATTTTTAGCAATCATAAATTCGCAACGATTGTTTTTTTTATCAGTAATCGTTTGATAACCATCGTCTTCAACTGTCTGGAGAACTCAATAGTTAAGTCATCGAAATCTACTAACTAAGGGTTCAGGTAAACTGAAACATAATAATTATACGCCACTACTCATACATCTACATGCATAAATGCCACATAATCAGTACTAGCAAGTAACTCCTAGAAAAAACTGTTAATTAAAAAACGAGCGTGATACCTGGCAAGAATATCTTTGTACGATAAGTATTTCTGCATTCACATGGAATGTCGAAGGGACGGAAAATAATATGTTGCTTGAAGCTAAAACACTCTTATTCCTCTCCAGGTTGGTGACTTAATACACACTATTGTACGATATGCATGGGTAAGATGTAGGATTGGTCGCATTTCATATTTTGCTTCAAGTGATTTTAAAATGCATTATTCCATTATACTGTTTAAATGAGTTATATTTACCAAGAAGAGAGTATAATGCAATAGAAAAAGTTGCGGAGAAATCTGTTTTAGATTCATAATTTTTTGGTTGGCGATAGCAAAGTTTTGTCTCAAAATAATTTTTACGGGCTTCTTATATATACTATTTCATACTTCATCACGGTATAGTCAAATACACCCACCTATTATTATGAGATTTATGGACAGTAGCTTGCCAACTTTAGATTTGGCAGCCGATTGGGTTTCAACTCCAAACATTTCATCAAACTTCCTCGGTTGTTTGAACGACCGTGCACCCTTAAAATTTAAATAGGAATCCCAGGTGCTATTGACACACTCGATTGCGTGAACCATTTATCGAAAAAATATCAGTTGAGTCTACCACCGTACGTAGTTACGAAAAATTTATTCTTGCGACTTTTACTTAATCGTTAGTGGGAGACAAGAGACAATGAACTGTGAACCGTGTTTCCCGATGGAGAAGATGAGAATTATGTTAATCTAAAATGAAAGTCCTCCATTCCTTCTGAAGGAACACATGAGAGGCGACAAAATGGCGGAGGTTGGGAATAGAAGGTCTTCTTCGGATATCTCCTCGTTATTCACTCTCAGCTGCGCCACGGACAGTGGATGGAGACACAAAGAGATATATGAAGGGAAGCCCAAGATAGGAATGGGGAAAGAGAAAGACAGAGAGAATTCGAGATAAGTACCTGGCTTCTTTTCCCCACCCCCCTCCCGTACACCTACTCTCAGCGCTGCTCTCTGGCCATCCATTCTCCCTTCCTTTGCCCTACTCCAATCTTATTAGTTCCAACCCTCTACTCCCGGCACTCTCGGTCTGTGCCCCGTAAAATTCCATCTCTGCGTACCGTCCCATGTTATTCTCGCAATATCATCTCCTCCTCGTCTCCTCTATCTTAAAATCCATGGCGTAGACCCTGGCACGAGTGGCCGACGATGTCAAATTCCTCCTGCCTAGATTTGGATGCCTTGCTTCGCTACCTCGACCCTCGTTCTCTGAATTCATGCATTTGGTAAATAAAACAGCCTCTATCAACACCTCGCTATCAGTACCTTGGTGGAATTAATCGAGTTTAAAGGTACTCTGACGGATGAGGCCATATCGTACACATCTGATGCAGATCCAATGATGAAAGGCATAAGACAAGAATCACTTTTGGAAGCGTATCGAACTACAGAACTTGCAGGGATCTAATCGCTGTAATCACTTTCTTTGCGATATTATTATTTTGAACGTTGAGCAGGGGACATCTTGTATGAGGGACTGATATTTTATGCATGAAACTTAGCCACTGTAGAAGGACTAATTTTTAGAAATAACCTACACACTTTTTTTATTTTAGTCAAAGTGTTCCTTGAAATTATATGATTTTTTTTGATAACGCGCTAATTAATCACTAGGGTACTTAGGTTAGTTATTTACTCGTAATATTATATAATCACATTGAAACTTTGTTGTAGGCATATTTATAAATGTGTACGGCTTTCATATTGGATTGCACTTTGGCATAAAACGAAGCTAGTAAAGTTACACGACTTTAATATTGATTAAAAGGTTTCGTACCAATATCTCATTATGTATACTTCATTTTCGGTACATGTCACCGATTACATATTACTCTTTGTTCTTCATAAGTTCATTTCTAAAGTAAGCCTCAAATCTACAAGTACATGACTTAATTAAAAAAATTAATTAATTCAGAAAATTACTATTTCATTGGTGACTGCGAGTCCCTGATATAACTGTTAAGCATTCAATTTCCCAAATTCAAGTGGTAACACATTTGACGGCAGCTGCAAAATGGTGTACGCAGTGAATTTGGAATTACTATGTGCTGTTTTGCACATTCAGGAATTAATCTCTGTTATTACATCATAAAACCATTTCTTGAGCTTATTTTTTTCGGATAATTTTATTCTGCAAGCTGAATGTCTTGAATATCAATGTTAAATCATGTAGAAACTATCCAATCACACATTGCTGCAATCATTCAATTGTGTTGGAATATGTTAGTCAGCAGTCATGTGTCACGTTAAAGTTAATAATAAAGAATGTGAACTCTCAGCCGCTGCTTCTATAGTCAACATAATTCAAGTTAATCTTAAAATGAAAATATATCGTGTAGAAGTTCTAATTGCAGGAGCGGCGTGAAAGTAGTCGGTCATTGTTTAACATTTTCTATAATGGCTATGATAAAATAATATCTTTGGATGAAATAGTGCATAAATCGATGTCTCCAATAATCATTCTTTGGTACTTAATTCTAACAAAGCTCTTCTGTACAAATGTCATCTTGGAGGTGATAGATTGAGTATCGTAGCATTAACGATGACTAACGATAAGTGTGTTCCAATGGTTTTCTGGAACTCATACCTCCATCGAATATTTTTCTTTTACAATGAATATATGATTTGTTTCAATTACAGTACTTCTATTATGAGAAAATATTTCCCTTCAGGCATTCACGGAAACAATCAATGTTTCATTTTCTTAGCTAAATTGTCTATGCTTAGATTATAAAGCATCTCCTTTAACCGAATTGAAATTCGCGAAATGATCTTCGATTTTTTTTTTAGTTTGTAGCGCAAATAGCAGACATGCGCGAGCAGGAAAATGGTGCCTTTTGTACGCATATTTCAAATGGGCAATGTTAACTGGCATCCACTGTTTCATAGGCACCCTTGGGAAATTCTCACATGCTTAATAAAGGTAGTAAGCCCGTCGGAGGAATGTGAAATTTAAAAAAATATCATTTTACTTGAGGGAGGATGAGGATACTCATGGAATGCTGAAAAACAGATAAAGCGAAATGGCAATGGCAGCGCAAAAATGACTGACTGGCTTTCCAGAAGCTCACCCATCATCGTGGAAATTGAGGATTTATTGTCGATATTATATTTCAAGCTTAAAATGGATAAGGGGAGAAAAGCACGTAAAATCTTCGCTAAACTTAAATGATTTCCATGACCTAACTGTATAAATGATTTCTATTGGTTGCCATTAATGGGCCGTAAATCTCTGTAAAAAATGATTTTTACACAGTTGTATGAAGTATACAATACTAGAATACTAATAAAGACTCATAACGGAGAGGAAATTTCTTAAAATATTACCTTGGTGATGATACTGTTAAGTGCTTATTTAGAATATTTAAGATTTTTACGTACTTTATCTCGAAGGTGTTCTGAAAAGTTTTCGGCCTCGCCCATAGATGATATCCCCAATCGCATGGTATTTTATTCCATGTTGGTACAACTGTGTGTAGACACCTTGGGAAATTGCGAACCATTTCAGCCAGCTTGCTTGCTTGATTTAAGCAGTCGTTTAAATGAGTTGCGGTGCGTGTTTTGTTAGAAAAGGAAACAGTCGAATATCGTGCTGCGATAAAATTATTCGGAAAAGAAGTTTTCATATCAACCGAAATTCATTCGAGAACTGTGAATGTGTGTAAATGGGGACTCTTCTCCTTCCATTTCCACCATGTAGAAATGGCCTACCGAGTTTAAACGGAGCCGTGGAAGACTTAAAGATGATCCACGTGAAGGTGGTCCGAAAAGTACAACCACATCATAAATCATGGAACAACAAAGATGCGTGAAAGTGCTAATACTCTAAGGATATCAAAAGAACCAGTCTATTACATTTTGCACCAAGAATAGGACATGATAAAGCTTTGCCCATGATAGTTGCCGGGAGTGCTCACTGTGGACCACAAACTCATTCTGATGGCACTCTCCGAACAGGGCTTGGCGCGCTTTTACAAAAAAAAACAAAAGAGTGATTTTCTGCGTCGATATGTGACAATGGACGAAGTGTAGATTCCCCATTACACGCCAGAATCGAAACAATAATCTCACGCTGATTCTATAGCTCTAAAGAAGGCGAAGACGGTGCCAAAGGTCATGGCGTTGGTTTTTTGGGGAGCGAAAGAAATTCTGTTGATCGAATATGTTGAGGAAAGGCAAAAAAATAACTTTGAAGTACTCTTCTAAACTTCTTATGCAAACAAATAGTCGTGAAACAGACCTGGCTTGAAGAGGAAAAAAGCATTTTCAATCAGGATGATGCACCTACCCACAAAAATGTCTTGACAGTGGGAAAATTGAAGGATTTGCCCTATGAAATGCTGAACATTCACCCTATTCCCCGAATTTTGCTCCCTCTGACTTTCACCTTTACCTATAACAGAAAGGTTTCCTCGCTGGTCATCGTATTTCCAATCAAGAAGCGATTGCGACTACATATAAACTAGACGAGTACTTTGCTACACTTACGGAAGAACGCTATAGAGAGAGAGAGAGAGAGAGAGAGAGAGAGAAAGACACTGGATCACTGCGGGATACATGTATTGATTTTAAAATCGGTTATGTCGTAAAACAAAACTTTTTTGAAAACCATAAGTTGTCATTATTATCATCAGGCCGATAAATTTTCAGATCACCCACGTAATTTATAGGAGTTGATCCTATTAATATCTGCACTACATTCAAGAAATATTTACTTTTAGAAACATGAACACCGTGTTTACTTTTATAATGTTTATATCGATGGGGTGGATGATGTGATATCCATTACGATGAAAAAAAGTAGCCTCTAGTTAGTTATACGTGTAATAATTATATCTCTGAGCTATCTATGGGGGTTGCTATAGTGTTATACGACTATACGGCGTAAGCCATAATTGAAATATCTTAAAGAAGAAAATATAATGTATCTGATCTACAGTCTCTCAGCTCTTTAAGTTTTAATGAGACATTTTACAGATGTTTAATGCCAAAGTATAATGCAGAAGTTAATAAAAATGTCCACAATTTTATCAACGACTACATTTCCAACTACTTCTTTCCAGCTGCTGCGAAGCACATAATTCGTTTATATTTTCAATGTACATCAATCAATCCTGAAGTCATTTCCACGTAAGTAGTAGAATATATGATGCTATGAATTCCTCTTTGCCAGTCCAAGCACCTAAGGCGCTGTACTGTTCAAACCTAAAGGCGAACAAATAAACATTCAGCTCTGTTTGACATGATGGTTGCTTGAAATTTTTTTTTACTTCTGATATCTAATGACAAAAAATACTGATAAAACATGGAGCGAAAGACGAAGCTTTTTTGGGAATATCTGAAACGTTGACAGATTATCGAGAGGACCGGAGAAGGAGACAAATGTGCCGGAGGTGAGCATACGTTTCGGAGGTCGGGTGAGACGGGGAGGCTTGCATGAGGAGCTGGGAGACGTCGGAAGAAGTCATTTATACAGTTGTGTTAAAGGGTGGGAAGGGGGAGAGGTTATCGCGAACATTTTGGAAAAAAGGGAAGAGGAGCGGTGGAGTGGAGACAGGCAACGTTTGGTTGAATAAAGAAAAATGACCGACGGAAATGAAGCATGAAAGGTGAAAGAAGAGGACATACACTGCCTTGTCAATACTTTTCAGTGGGACGAACGCACCGGCAGCGATGGAATAAGAAGTTTTAAATAGAACAATAAGGAAAGTTAATATAAATCATGTTAAGAAAGATAATGATACTCGCCTTTTACGATGATTCCAATTTGAATTCTGCAGTCCTCCAGGCAATTAAAAAAACTAAATTGCTACTGCTCCTGCGACTAAAATTTTAATTCCAATTCATTATACATAAAGCGAAATCTTATCCACTCGTTTACCCTTTTATGCCAAATTAATGCTTTATTCTAGAATATTGTTACCTTTGGACATACATGGAGGTTGCGTTTTGATATGACCTAACTTTAGCATCATCTTTAAATCAAAAATTGAGCACAAATGAGAATTAACAAGATAAGTTTTTCTTCATACATAGCCTTGCAAATAAACGCTTTTGTCTGAACCCATCCCATCATTGCAGAGGAAGAGTTAAAACAAAAGTTTGCATGTTTTGTTTCATTCTTAATTTGGGATATGCTGGCATAAACTACTGTTATAAAGCATAAAAAATGGTGAATATATATATATATATATATATATATATATAAATAAACACAGTAATCAACCCGAAAGTCGGTTTAGTAGGTGATGGTAGAGCTCACCCATGTACCAAGCCCTATACGGCGTGTGAATATTCACACATCAGGGTAGGGGGGCCAGTTCCTTTCCCTGTGCCGGTTATGGTTTCCCAGGAAGATCTGGTACCCGAAAAATCAACTAGCTTGGGTGGAGCTGCAGGTGCCCAAAGTGTCTTGCCCGGGAATCGAACCCGGGACCCTCCGGTCAGCAGTCCAACGCATATATATATATATATAATAATAATAAAAATATATCTACATTTCCACATATGTGTGTGTGTTTATGTATACTTGTATATTATATATATATATATGTATATATATGTATATATATATATGTATCTACATGTATATATATGTATATATATTTATCTGCGTATTTGGTATCTAATTCCATGGAGTCTTGGGGTTTAGTTGACGGTGAAATTATTTGTACTGATATTTTCTTCATCTATTGCAAGCAGGACACTAGCAAAGGTGCGTGTAATTACATTTTAAGAGAGAATGCTTTGTCAAAAACCTTTGTGGAAATAACCTCTTTTCCGAATGGACATTTGTGTGTTACTCTCCCGAAATTCGTGCCTGAGAATACCCCAGTTACGTCTATCAAAACATTTTTCAAAAAAATTTAGTTTAAAGGAAGGCAGGACGGAAAAATGGAGAGCTAATGTATTTACTTCATTACATTTTGAGACTGTTGTATCTTCTATGACAGCTAATGACGTAGCCTACAGTTCTCTCAATGGGAGAACTGTATGCTTCCGAGACTCTTTGGGAGAGGCTTTCATATGTGCCCAATAATTTTGAATTCTGTCTAATTTTTCCTTTTTTTAACTAGGTGGGAAAAGTGAAGTTTTGCTTTAGTTTTGTGTTCGTGTGCGTTCAAGTTTAATTCATGTGTTTTAGATGATTCACCCGGTCTTGTTTTTTATTGTAATTGTTCTACGCTACCATGTCTTCTAATTGGTTAGTATTTTCCAGCTTCTGGCACAAACATTTTTTAGTCTTAACTAATGCTTACCATATTCAAGACTAGAAAAGTTCCGACACTTGTTTTATATGTTTATTATGTCAATCGTAGTCAATTAATATTTCTACCACCAAGAGAGAAACTTTTCGTCGAGAGAATTTCAATTAATTTCCAAATGACACCTGCAGGATTTTTTCTCATTCTGTATCTCAGGTAGGTATCTATACTTTCACTTAGGGAACTCTTGTAATAAAAGTATAGTTCATTTCATTTAAAATGAGATGCATGAAATCTCGATGATATTAAGGACACCTGAAAGACCTTGCATTGATTTTCTAATTCAAGCAGACAATTATATACAGTTCCTGAAATAATATGGCGGAACCAACTTGTGAATAAGGCCATCTGTGGTTACAACTGTGAGATTTACAAAAATCCATTTTTTGTCAATTTACAGTTATCCTAAAAGAAAACAAAATGAACGTTGCCATTGCCGAGAAATTGAAGAATTGTTAGTGATTTCAGTTAGTTCAGCATCAACTACGCGTTTATTTCAGATGGATATTCCACAAAAGAAATACCTCGGACGGCAGTTTCTTTAACTCCAAGAAGTACATATTTATTTTTCAGACTCTGTACCTAAAAATGTTGAGATTTTCCACCAAAATAAATGCTGTTATTTTTATAGACTCTTCAGATTTTCTGTTCCCAACAACTTTTTCTGCGACTTAATGGGCCTCTGAGCCGGTTTATGACAACTATACTCTTCAGAATAAACGCGGAAAGCGAGATTGGAGATGGCTTTGGGGGAAGGAGGCGTTGGAGAGGTGTGGTAAGGGGGTTGATGACGGGATAAAAAGATATGGCGGAGAATGAAAAGATGTGAGATGAGAGCACGGGAGGGGGGTGAGTAGTGGCGCGTGAGGGGCGGAAGTGAGAATGACGGAGAGGATGACTGGGGGGGATGTGGGGGGTAAGGGCATAACGGGACATGCCGAGCATTATCGCTTTGAGGAAGAGGGGTGCGGTAAGGGGGCTTCGGGGGTTGGCTAAGGGGTGGATGGAGGGAATGGGAAGAGGTAGGGTGAGGGAAGAAATGATTTTGGGTGAACGGATGGAAAGGGTGTGAGAGGGGCCTCTCGTAGCCGGCGTGACAAATGAACGCCGAACGCCGCCTCTTTCGAAGATTGAGTGTCCGCTTTGGGACGACGCATCTGTATTCGTAGGGAAGAGAAGGGTGGAGTGGCGAGGGTTGTGTGTGAGATTTAATATTCCCCCAGATGGAAGGACGGATGCCAAGCGACAACGGGACGGAAAGGGGGGGTGGTTGTAAGGGGAGATGGAACAGGGGTGCGCGCAAAGTGGTGAGTGGAAGAAAAAGGACGGATTTTGGGTTTGGGTGAGTTTGGGAAGGTGGTGGGAGGGTGAAGTTTTTTAACCCACCCGTTTCTACCAAACTCTCTTGTTGCTTTTCTCCGTTGTTTCTCCGCCTTTGGATGATTTGAGCCCTACAAGTGACATTATTCGAGAATTAAGTGATTCGATTTAAATGTGGTGTACACGTTAGATTAAAACTGGACGTCCTGATGATGACGAGTGGGGAGAATGTTTTTGTGGAACCTGAGAGTGAATTTGAAAAAGAACGAAGTTTCTGAAGAAAGGTGCGAAATTGAATTAGGAACAGTGAACTTTTACAAATACTTGGAATGTTACAGTCTTCAATGTGTCTTGGGAAAGGAGAATTAAGAAATAGACGAGTAGAAGTGCAGTGAAAAAATTACACTGTACAATTTGGTTCCGAGATAGGATGAAAGAAAAACTATGTGATTCCTTCCTAGCTGCAATGCAAGAAAAGTGCTCGTCACATTTAGGTTCTGGTCGACTTGCATGACATACGTCGTCAGTCTTGAATCTTTTATCAGTTCTAAAGTTCATCCTTTATTGCGAAGGGTCGAAAGAAATTGAACGACTATTTTAAGGGAGAATATTTTCTCATGCAAGGAAAGAAAGTTGGGAGAGATTAAATTGCAGTTTTTGAAATTAAATATCGCACGTGAATTTAATGTTATGCATTTGGTTATTGAAGAAGACAATAAAAAAAATCAATCAGTTTATCTCTAAAATCCCCTTTACCGGGAAATAAATGTTTTCCCTAAAAATCTTGTCTGAACACATTAGTATTATTATGTATGTGGTAATGTTATTACGATCAACCTCGAGCTAGTTATACAATATAGGCGCCTCGGAAGTACGTATAATATTTTTAAACTGTTTTGCTCCTATTGCATTGTCAAAACATGCGTATATGATCATCGTAGAGATTAGCAGGAAGTTTAGTCCTTCAAACAATATTTATAAAATATGGATAATGGGCAGGATCAATGAAATATGGAAAAACAATGGTCTCCTCTTCGAATCACAAATCTGAATACTGTAGATAGTCGAGGGCCAAGGAAAACGGTAAATGGATTGCAATACGAATTTTGATTAAATGCTGCTCTGAAATATTAATTTACCTTATAGAATCCACAATTTCCCCCTTTCAGCGTTCTAGTATGATTCGAGTCCTTTTAGTGTTGGATCGGTGCAGTATACGTATGAATGTTTGATCAGATAAAGAGAGTCAAATCATTACCAACACTGAAGTAGACGTTCGATTGTTATCCCGATTATACTACTCATGCATTCACACGTCTTGAGCGTTTTACCTGATTAATATATAATTTTTCAAAGGTTTTTAAGGATATTAACTCAAAAGTACATTTTAATGGATGATGAACAGCAATGCCCAAAATTACCGATACTCTTTTTATCTCTTCATTTTGTCCTTTCCTTTCTCCCTTGCCAATAAACTAACACGGTTAATTCTTAAAAACAACAGGGGACGTTCAATCTGTCAAAATGAGTCTTCTTCACAAATATTGTCCCAGTATCTTTAACGACGACACGGAAGTTTTCAGTTATTATCAGGCAGAATCTCACCTGATCCACTCCATTCGCTTATAATCGTGTCTCACATTTTTTTGCATTAAAATGCTATGATTAATGAAGGTATCTTTCCCACTTGTAGTTATTTCTCATTTAATATGATTGACGATCAAATTTGCAATTTTATGACCCTGTTCGGCTTATTGTCTCGAAAGGTAACCAATGATCCAGTATCAAGGGATGTCTGAGACCAAATTAGATTAATCTAAATTTCCGATTTGCCCAAAAAGTAAAACTGAATGCGGCAGTTTAAAGTATATTCGAGCCAAACATGGAAAGTGTTAATTTTGGGCGTGAATATCTCGTGTTCTGACGCGGTCGACCTAGAATCATATCTTAGATATACAGAAAGAAGAGATAATATTTGTTTCAAGAAACCGTTTGCTTGATGTAAATATGATTGTTTAAAGAGGTTTACTAAATTCTAATATTTTCCTCTTATGGAAACCTGTCCATATTAAAATAAGCGATTTGCCGAAGATAATTTCCAGGTTGAACTAATTTATTATTATTAAGTTCTGGGCTTCGTAACGCACTAATAATACCAGTCCTGTTATTCTTTTTAACGAGTCTATTTTGTGAAAGCCCTTTAAAATTGTGTACCCGAGGAAGAAAAAAAATAGGAATTATTTTTCGCCTGTAATTACGAATTGCACTCGAATGAAATAAAAATCTTGGTGGAAGTTACTAGCAAAACTATTTAGAAGGACTGGAATAGAATAAAATTGAAACACCCGACATGAAATAGAACTATTTTAATGTTTTTACCAGCTTGGGTCTTCATGTACTCATGCTGTGCATTTAAAATATTTCACAACATTAAATTGTGATGGCTGTTTCCGTCAATTCAGAATTACGTTGCGTACGGATCGAGGTAGCCGTATTTTTTAGCTCGTGTCACCGTGTGGCACCTAGAATAAAAATTGGGCTACTAGGTCTTTGTCCATTCGTTATATGTATTGCACCACCATATTTGAAAAAATCCACCATTTAGCGTTACTCAATCTAAATTTTTATTTAATTGAAAAATGTAGCCCCTGTAAAGATGGTAAAAGGATAAAAATAATTAATAAAATGAGGGTATGATTTTCATGCCGGGGGTGCTGGAAAGAGCTAAGGTGCGACCAAATGTTGGTGTGTAATCAGGGGAGGAACAGTTTATTGTATTTTAAAATTCGCGTTTTATAACAAATAATTGCAACAAATTCTGGCCTTTTTGAAGTGAATTCGGGGGTTAGTATCCGAAGTCGTGGGTAAGTTTAAAGAAACCAGGGTAACAGAATCTCTTATGAGTAAGATAAATGAATATAATTCTTGAATATAGCACGACGATTTTCGCTGAATATTACTACAGATGAACTCCTGTTAAACTATGTTATCATATGAGTATTTATGAAGCAGATATTACTCATCAGTCTACATAACTTTTTAATTTAAGTATCATGGACAGGAACTCGCTGCCATCAGTGTAACCTGGTGTGCTAAAAATTCACTGAAAAAAATTCCTTGTAGATGTAAGCTCAAATAAAATTTAGAAATTCTTTCATTTTGTGTGTTTGATATGTTAGTATTCATTCTGTGTCGAGGGCTAGAAAAGCAGAATTTCTCCAATTCACCTAAGCATAACGGGACTTGGACAAGATATTCTATACCAGGGAACCCTGCTAGTTGTTTTAAGTCTTCCAATCTATTTTCATGATGTTTCAGTGAGATATTTAACGTTCATATGGATTTCGTCAGTTGTATATACACATTTCCTCCTTAGATTACTCGCATTATGCACGATTCCTGCTTTGGGCAACACTTTTAAACAAATATTTCTCGTTTTTCGTTCTGTCGTAGGGACCAATCATAACGAGTGCGTGAACTCATTAAATTTACCCTGTCCACCGTTTTGTTGCTGTGGTTTCATAATTGTTTAGTCTTCTTTTACCTTCACTACTTTCAAAAATGCATGGCTAGGGAAAAAGTAAAAAAAAAACAAAAGATGCGTTTGAAGGGAACCGACAGACCTGCTGTGGTAATGCCCCCTACCTCCCCAGTTTTTGGGACATTACCTCCTTCGCATTTCCATCACCACCCTTTCTAATACCCTTGTCCTATTCCCAATTCTCCCTCTTTTCCTCTGAACACCCTGCCTTCGTGTCGCCTCCGCTATCCATGTGACACGTCGGACTTCCTTCCTTTCCCTCCTTTTTCTTAAAATGGCGAACCTGAGCAGAAATTCACTGTGGTCACCATTCATCGCCCATTCCGTAGCCAGTGGTTTTGACCTTGATTTGAACTGATAACGAACACTCGAAAGAAATGCTGACACAAACTATTCCCACTTATTCCTTAATAATAGCTATTATGGTCACGAAAATGAACCATACGTCGTCTTTAGTATGTCGATCATCAAGTTACTAGTCTTTTAAAGCTAGTAGTGGAATTCATGCTCGACTACAAAAACTGATCATAGAAGAACGAAATGTGACCTTAGAAATTCATCAAGAAAATAAATTAGGGAGTTATACTCCTTAATGTTAGGCATACACTGGAAAAGTGTAATGTATTTTTTCATTTCTTTTATAATAATTAACATACTAATTTTGTATTCAACTTTTACATGACCATTTATAGGCATTTGGATTATATTAGATATTTTACTTTATACTAATTGTATCAAATTTGTTTAGCCCTTAATTTATTAAAAATGAATTTATTGGTTTCCTCGTCAAACCAATATGATTCAGCATATTATTTTCCTACTATATTGTCACAATTGTTTAAAATTAGGATTTTAAATATTAAAATAATATATATACCGTTGTTAACTTTAATAAGATAAAAAAATACTTCTGCAGTTGACGTCTTGCGCAAATTATCTCTACACTTAGACCTACTCTAAGTTTCATCATCTGACAAAAAATTCTATTATATCCTATCTTTATTTTGATGTATTGAATGAAATCATAGCCGACACAAGGAAAGGAGCTGGCCCCCCTACCCTGATGTGTGAATTTTACACGCAGTCGGGCTTAGTACTTGGTGAACTCTGCCATCACCTACCAAAACGACCTAGGGTTGATTACTGTGTTTATGGATTAAGGGTTTATAATGCACTTCATTGAGTACACAGAATGAAAAATTTGATCCATAATGTGCATGAGGTTCAAATAATATTTCCAATGTGGGCTAGAAATATAATTAGTCTGTAAAACAGATATATTTAAATAAAAGAATATTGAATGCCTATCCATTGCTTTTTTCAGTCGTTTAATAATGATCGCAGCAATTGGTGAATTGTAAATGGAAGGTCTGGTCAATAATATTCCCGAGCCTAAATAAGATAATTATAATGCGTCAATTATGACTCATTCTCTCAGCCCATTCATCAGTGAGCGGTGCACAAATAATTCCAAAATGTTTAGTGGCTTGAATTTTTTCTTGATTTCAATACAGGACTTACAGAAAATACAATGCCTGTATCTGATGACTTTTAAGCATCCTTGCAACTCAAAATTTCAGTTAATATTAACGATAAATATTAAATAAAGACATCGTACAAGCCATTTTATTGAGTGGCAGCAATTATTTGGGTTTAAAAATATTTATTTTAACACTTTACATTTCCAATTTCAAATTCCGATGTGGCCTATCCTTGTGAACCATTTGAAGCCAAACGTGGGACTGGAGCTAACCAGAATATGAGAGGGATCGGGCCATAGCGTCTGATTCAATACGAATCTACACAAACGACTGATCTATGTTTCCATTCCTTCTAAGTAAACTTAAGAGTAATCCCATTTATCTTCCCTCTCAGAGTCATTTTCCATTTTAATGCACCACCATATTTAGGAAACTTAAAGCCACTGACTCCTCAGTAGTCCCTCAGTTGTTCGTGTTTCAAACCTCTCCACTTAGTTCTCACTACCACCTCCCGCGTGTGCTAATTACTGACCTCTAAGAGTACGAGTCCATAGAACCCATCTTCTCGGGCAGCTTTCAGCATATTACACAGAACGTAACTTCAAAATGATGCGTAGATACCTTCTTATTTTGGAATTCCTCCGTAACTACGGAAAGGTGTCTACCCCTCCCAACGTCACTTATCCTTGGTCTTTGTACTACGTTTTGTAACGTTTGTAATATTAATGACCATTTTAGAAGTCAGTATACCGTTACTGAAGTTAGGATACCGTTACTGTACCCATTTCAAAGTTTTTTAAATGAACTAGTTGCCGAGTATTCCTGAAAATGCAACCCTATGACTCTAAAGTGACGGTACACATGAAATTGCATTGGTTTTGTGGTAGATGGTAAATTTCGCAATGCTGTTTTTTTATTATTTTTCCAGGATAGGAATTTATTTATTTCAAAGATGATATCACTATGAGCTTATCATGCATGTGTATGTAGATATGGAAACTTTTAAGTTGATGAATATCTGGGTCAAAAGTGTTAATATTAAAGATCGTTCGTTCATAACGAGTTTGTATCGGCTGTTTTGGGAAATCTGTTTGAATGAAAATTATAAACATTTTTCAAGTTGTTAGTTCAAAAAAATACAGAAAGATCACTTTTTAATGCATGAAAATATTATTGCATCAAATTACTGTAAAATTATGATGATGATTGGCATAATTAACATTGATTTTCATCACAATACATGTTGATCCAACCGAAGTAGACGTGTATTAGAGCAATTGAGTATGCCACTCTTGGTATAAAATATGATAATTCCTTAGCAATTCACCCAAGCTATTCAAATATTTGAAGATAGTTAGCCAGTCAGCTAAGCATATAATGAAGCTATTCAGAGACAAGTGATAGTTGCCAGAGACTAGTTATATTTGAAGCCAATAGCAGCTACGATAAAACAAATTACAAGCTAGAAGATTTCTCCCAGACCTGATTTGGACTATTGCTGGAATGAACGATTTTTGGAAACCAAAATCCACGTTCTTTTCAGTTTCACACCGAATTGCGTTTAAGATCATCGAGGATTCAATGGCTGACATCATTTATTTCATCCTGATGACGATGATAGGATCAGCATTTGGAACATCACTGCTTTGTAAAGCTACCCGTTGTTAACCCGAAAAATTCCATGAATATTTCGTATAACCTCTTCGTTGCAGTTAAGACAAAAAGGTTTCATTTCCATAAAAAATATTATAATTGCTAGGTTGAGGCAAATATTTTTGAAGTTTATCACTGTGAGTGAAAAATGTATTTTCGGCAGTCGTGCCTATTGTCTCGTGAATATTTTACTCTATATTATGTTTGTTAGTATTTGAGCCAATTAGATGTTGTCAATTATTTAAAAAGAACTCTTAAAAATTTCGAAACTAATGTTTTGGTTTGTAGGATGCAGAGATCGGATCGCTTGTTCAAAAGAGGTATTTAAATTAATTAATGTAATGATTAGGTACTTATTTGTGTGATCATCATATCAAACATATTATAATTTTAATTTTGTATACTGATTACCAGGCATTCAATATCAATTTTTGGGAAAACATAAGGGCAGTGAAATGCACTGATTATTTTTTACAGTCGCAGAAAAAGTTAACATATTTATTCCAAGATTTTCTGTCAGTTTTTAAGGTGAAAAAATAATTTATTAATTAAAGGAAAATTTCCTTTAAATTGAAAAAATATTCAATGCAAAATCCTGATAAAACTTTATAACCATTTAATTGTTTTTATAGAACAAATAATCACTGATTTTCCGGGGCAAGGATATGACTAAAATCTCCCCTCCTCAATGGTATATTTCTTTTAATAATAGGGAACGGACTTCCATGCATTAACGCTAAGGGCCACCCACAATATCATCCTAAGAAAAGAAGGAGCACGACGCAAGGGAATTTGTCAAGACCTGAGAAACTGACGTAAGGGTTGCAAGAAGAGAAAATGAATCAGTCTCAGATATCTAGATCGTAAAGGGCGTTAACTGGTGCTATTTTTAATCGCTCTTGCCGTTCATTACATGCCCCTAAAAGACAGAAAAAATCTCCCACATCCACTTACCGCTCGAACGCCCCTTAAAGACCGATTTAGTGGGGCCATCTCCCTTATTCTGAACTGCAGTAATTGCTTCCGACCACCTCCTCCTTCCTTTATCTTTCCTTTCGTCATCAGGTCGTCGTCCCATGTCTTCATCCAAGCCGCTTCACTCCCTCCCTCTCCCACATCTCCCCAATACCAGTCTCCTTCCACATATTCTCTGTTGCAGACCCCTCGTCTCCCTTCATTTCACACTCTTCCTCCCTCGCCCCGACTCTAGTTCCCTCGTCAATGGTCCCTCATCCCCTTTCTGTGCCCGCAAACCTTCCACAACTCAACGTCAAGGAAGTGTCTCCATCTCTCCCTCATTCTCCTAACCAACTTTCCCCCCTCATCTCATCCAACCTTCCTTCCACCACATCCAAATGCCGTTCTCCCCCGTCGATAGACACCTTTCTTCCCTCACTCTCTCACTCCTTTTTTCTCTTTTCTCCGCAACCTCAACTCGCCCCTTCTCCGTCCTTAGTCACCGTGATCGCAAAACCTTTCCTCTCACCGCCGTCCTCTTTCCGCTTCGCACCGCCATCAAAGACCTTCGTAAAAATGATCCGTTCATTGGTCGAAAGGAGAGGAGGAGTAGGGTGAAGGGAAATCTTAACGAGGGTAAGGCTGATCGTTAGCAGGGAGTGAGAGGGGCGTGTGGGGGCTCGTGCGTCATCGTGTTTCCGCCTCCATCTGTTCGCACAATGATTGGAAACGACGCATACTCTTCAAGGTGAGGATTCGTGCGCAAGAACGTGGTACTTTTAAGAAAATGATTGTGAGACATAACACACGTGTCTTGTCAGGTCTCCCTCAGGAGAATAAAATAGTTAGGAGTCTTCAACCTTTTGATTAGGTTTTCTGATTCTGCGAATACCGATATGATTTGCAATTTTTTTTAAAAAGATTGCAATTTTAAAAATAATTGTCAACCATGACACAGTTCATCACATACGGGTCCCGAAGCAAAATCCGAATTTGGGTCCTTTTGATGTATTGGCTAGTGAACCACCCATATTTATAACTTTACTGTCAATTGCTAATAGGTTGAGATAAATATTTAATAGGAATTGAGTTATTCCTTCGGTGTTAAATTTCTAAAACTGCGTGATATAGTAATGGGAAGAGTTGACCCCAGCCGTACTCTTATAAGTGGGCAGTGAATAGGAAGGGGAGTTAGAAAGGTTATACACGTTAGCGGAATAATTATAAATTTAAGAAGGAACAAAAATACAAAAATTAAATTTTACTTACTACTGAAGGAAAGATTCACCCACTCTCTAGTTTTATTTTTTATTTATATTTATTTATTTATTTATTTTATTTTTTATTTATTTTTATTTTTTTTTAATATTTTTATATTTTATTTTATTTTTATTTATTTCGTGCGACTGTTGGACCTCTAGCGTAGAGAGAAATCTCTCGTAAGTCCTGACTGAGTGTGAGTGATTGCGGCTAGTAAGGATCAAGGCTGCATAGCACATCCAAACTAGAGAGTGGGTGAATCTTTCCTTCAGTAGTAAGTAAAATTTAATTTTCGTATTTTTGTTCCTTCTTAAATTTATAATTATTCCGCTAACGTGTATAAACTTTCTGACTCCCCTTCCTATTCACTGCCCACTTATAAGAGTACGGCTGGGGTCAACTCTTCCAATTATTGCATACGGCCGTAGTTACCGTTCGCCTCATACAATGCGTGATATAGATTTTGTCATTTATTTTGGGTGTCTAGTATTCCGAAACATTTAGAAAACTCGAAAATCCCAAAACGTTTTTCGAATTTTAATTAAGCCACATTCTTGTTTTTCTTTTAATTATTTTTCTTTTCATATTTTGCAGTGGTTCCAAAAATATGACTTATCCTTAATGTAGATTAAAATATTAGAAAATTATTAGGAATCAAATTGGGAATCCTAGGGCCCCCTAGAGTCTACACTAACCTTAACTCTAACCTACCATAATAGGTTTATCAAGTCAGCACGATTCCCATAAGTCTAAAAATGGATTTAACTGCGCGACGTCCCCAAAAGGGAAGCATCATAGATGTCCTCAGTGCGCTTTTCCCACAGCATTGACCACAGCATAGGGACCGAAAAACCTTTATAGAAACCCATTGTATCACCAACAGTCACGCGGATCCGTCCGCGTTTGGCAGTTTGGCGTTTCTTGGTTCATCGCCTCCTTTCAACTCCCAGGGCACCCATCACCGAATTGTCAAATCCCAAAAGTCGGCAAAAGACCCTTATAACTCGATGAAAGAGAAACAATTAGGGATCCAGGGCCTTTTTAAAATCAAAGCAGTTTGGAAAAAATATTCAATAATAAACCAACAGAAGTAAAAGTAAAAAAACGTCGAATTTTCCACACCTGAAGTCGTAAATTTTCCTCGTTATCGATTGGAATGATGAAGTCCGTAATAGAAGAGGGAATGTTATGTAAGAGGAAGCAACAGAGTAGGTTTTCTAGACAGCATGAAGATTGACAGAAATTGCGAAGAAATGAATTATAAAAATCTACGAAAAAAAAATTGGAAGATCTTGCAATACTTAGAAGTATCAAATGTTATAAACCATGTTCTATTTCAAGGCAGTTAAGGTAAAAAAAGCATATGATTAAGTTAATTTTGGATGCTTAATGATTTTTACTGATTGAATCAGAGATTGAAATTATTTATTTCTCCATTAATTATATTCATTGAAGTGATTATACCTATTTAAAGGTAGATTTCCGACGGTCTCTAATGATTTATAATTCTATGTTTTGTAAGGGTTACCTCTATCTTAGCTCCATATGTTTTCTCTATTTGTTTATTCGTAAATTGTGTTGGCTTCTTTTCCTTCATTCACTCGTATCTTCCTTTCTTTCTTAACGACCTCCCTTGTACCTCGTACTTAACAATCAAATTTATATTAAGAAAAATGCACGAATGGAACAGATATTTTTGTTTGAATGCAATACCTTAAACGCAGAATTTTATGAATCTAATCCCTCCGCGCTTGGACAATAACTTATTTTGCACTAACTTAAAGAGAATTGATACTTTCCTATTCATTCCATGAAAGTCATTGCGCCATGCAGACGAAAGTCTTAAGTGTTAAGCAACATTCCGACCTTTCTTCCATTGAAGGCTGATGAAAGGACCTCTTCGTTAATGATGCAAACTCTATGATTTCGATGATGTTCCCAATCATCTGTAAGCTTTATAAAATGCTCTTGTTTCAATTTTTAAGGTTCTTCCAACGGTTTAAACTTATTGAAATGATTGTTAAATGTGAAATCTACACATTTAAATGAAATGCACAATTTCCTGTCACTGTGCCACCATTCGTCTTCACACGAAGTTGTACCAACTGAATGCACAACCGCTTATAGGTGTACATAAAGCTTGGGTAGTCCATAGGCATAACCCAGCTTTTAAACTCTTATGCTTAGTAACCGAATGCCCTATCCGATAGGCTGCCACATATGTTGAGGCATGAAATACCGAAGACAATTAACCGTAAAATGAACTCTGCCCCTTTAATTTGGTCTATCAAGTGTTTACATGTTTTGAATAAGTAAATTAAGTTCATATATGTGGCAATACTTTGCATCTTAACCGCACTTTTTGAAGTTATGGGTCAAGAGATATGGCAATATGTTATTACAAGATTATGTGCTCTAATAACCTTTAGGACGTAATTATAACCGATAATATTGTCGTATTTATAACAATCAAGAGTTCCCATGCAAATATTTGAATACGTCGACTTCATAGACATCTCTATTAGTTTCATCATTCTAAAAGAAGCAGTACAGTTCGCGCGTGATAAGTTCTACTATTCCTATGCTATGAGAAATATTATAATAAAATTATCACACATTGGTAAAAATGTCACGCTATGGAAGATTTAATATCATTATGTTACACTGGTATCCCGTCAAGACTGGTGCTATCGCGTGTCACAAACAATTTACATTGATGCATCTTTCAGCCTTTGTGAATAGCTTGAAAAGTTTTAGTAAAATTTCAAGGAATTCGGGAGTGGCATATTTTTTAAGTAAAGCTTTCGGATTCTCCTGCAGCCCGTGGATCATAGATTAGAAATTCCCGTCGTTTGGAATGGGGATGAGCGGGGCAAATCTCTTGATTACGATGCACCGCGGATGAACGCCTGAAGCTCCGTAACTGGTGGGCCTTCGCGATGAGCCCGTCGCGTTTAACCTCTCAAGTCCCCCGTGAAAGATGAAAATTGGAGCGGAACGTTCGGACCACGCGAAGTTTCACCCCATGCGAAGTATCGGACCTGCGGACCTTCGCGGGGCACGTCGCGCACTAATTCGAAGCGGGTTCCCCGAGGCGCCTCAAATAGTTCCCGGCGGGAGACTGATGGAGTGCAAGATGAAGTGGACAAGAGAGGGAAGATTACGCTCGGACGGGAAGTGGGAGTTAGGTGGGGGGGGAGAGTGAGGAAGATAGCGGGAGTTGGGAGGAGCAGCATTTGCGACAGGACGTGTGGAGAGTCATGAGAGCCGACTCTATTCGACGAGCATACTCCACAGATTTATTGCTCACAATCCCGTGTGTCACAAGCGAGCGATGTCATATAGAACAGTAGTTAGATACGTCATATGTTATCCATGATTTGGAGGTGAATAATTCTCCACGGTATCCTGAAAGTTTCCGTATTAAATTCTGGTGCATAAGAAGTGATATAACCTGCATGGTGAATTTCCGAAATGAAAGGCCCATTTTATTTTTCTAATTCTAAATTGGTGTATTTTAAATATATAATAGGACGGATGATACTTCATTTTGTACATAGTATTTAGTTTGAACCAACATTAATATGACCCCTCAATTATCGGAAAATTTACAAGACTGCATACTTCATTTTATAAATGACATCTCGTACTTCTCTTCAAAAGTTTTTGTTTGGTTAATGAACGTCGTCTCTAACTTTCTATCTTTTAGCCATGCACATATCTAAGCGTGGTGCTAACTGATTAGGCAGTGTTTAGAACTATAGACATTTTATTAATCGGTTTAAACAGCACATTTAAGTTATTCGTTACGTAATTTTCACTAAAATAGAGAGAAAATATGAATGCCCACCACTTTATTAAAGCCCCCTATCTTTAAAGTGAAAGAAGAAAAGGAAATACATAAAGAATAATATAGAATAAAGAAGAAAATACATAGAAGACGGCAATATTATTGATATTCACAAGAGCTAAAATTAAATATTTTCAGGGCGAAAACATTACGAATACATCCCTTCCTAAGGTGAACAAAGCAATGATTAGTTTCTTCGTTTCAGTAAGGCAAAATGGCAATTACGGCCACAGAAAACTTATGAAATGAATGAATTTTATTTTATCAATGAAGATTTGTATTCAAAATGCTAATTAACTTTATTGGAATATGCTCTGGTCATAATTTACATGCTTGAATTTCCCCTTTTAAATTCATAACAGCTCCCTGCACATGGTTCTCGCTGCTTGATTAAAATGAAGTTCGCAACTACTAAATGAAGACTATGAAGTCGTTGGATGTACCGAAAAGAATGTGTGTAAATTGCACGAGTAAAAATAAAATCTTCCCAGTGCCCTATTTTATTTGCTTCTCAGCATGACGCGGATGAGGTCAATCGGAAGGAGGCCTTTTACAGCTTTGAAATGCGTGTTTTCAGAGGTCATTCATTCCCTTCGTCGTATCTTTCTCTTCCCTGCTGCGTCTTAGTCGTTACGGACGCGCATAGGCCACAATTGGTAGTAATTGACGGATGGCATTTCAAACCCAATGATGATAGCATCCGGACCCCTTCTGTTATGTGAAAGACTCTAGGTCTTTCTCCTTCTCCTTCGCCCTTGAGAATTCTTCTCCGATGACGTAGTCTATTCCTCGGGAGGTCCCTAATGCGTAATAAGGGCTAATTAAGAAAACACGGGAAGATATTGAAGGTGTAGTTACTTTTACCATTATTTAAAAATCGTAGAGATAAATATTAATATTCGTAGTGTTGTTTTACAGAATCACGTGAAACCATTTCAGAAACGGGATTGTTAAGTTAGACGAGCGGATATAAGGATTACCTCATGCTTTCTATGAATTAACCCTATTAATCAACTAATGCTAATGCAGTCATAAAAGGTGGTTACCATGATAATAATTTTGTTTCCCACGAGGAAAATAAAGATTAACCCTTCACCTGGGGTAAAAATTTGACTGAAGCTGTGAATTGCGCGTATAATATATTTGTCCTCTTATATGAATATATAAAGTTTAATTTAGTATGATTCTGGTCAATAACTATATCCTTCTAAACGTACAGGGTTCGTCCGGAAAATAAGTGTACTGATTTTTTCCCGCCACTGCAGGCGCGCCTAGGACCGCTCTGACGGGCTGCGATTGGAGGGGGGTATGTTGGCAAGCGACGCTGAAAAAGGCAGTCGGCTCTGAGCTGTGGTGTAGTGAGGAGCTCTGTTAACGCGAACATCCACGCTCGACCCACGTCACAGAACGCGATGCCGAAGTTTTTGGAGCAGCGTTATTCCATCAAATTTGCGGTAAAGCTTGGGAAATCGTCTACCAAAACTGTCGGTATGATTAACCAGGCCTACGGGGAGTCAGTTATGTCCAGAAACATGATCTTTCGGTGGCACAAGATGTTCATGGAGGGCAGAGAAGAGGTCGACGACGAACCACGGCCTGGACGCCCATCAACGACACTCACCGACGAAAATGTGCGAAAAGTTCGCGATGTACTGAACTCTGATCGTCGTCTTAGTGTTCGGATGATAGCAGAGCAGTGTAATGTGCCAAAAACAAAAGTGCACGAGATTATTAGGGACCAATTACAGATGCGAAAAATTTGTGCAAAGTTGGTGCCGAAAGTGCTCAGTGATGATCAAAGACTCAATCGTTTGGAAATCGCGACACAACTTGCGGATCACTGCAATATTGATCCACATTTTTTAGAGAACGTCTAGAGACTTCTTTCTGTTCCCGAAGATAAAGAGGAGTTTGAAAGGAACGTGATACGGGACTTTGGACGCCGTCAAAGAGGCCGTGACGACGTGTCTTCGAGAGGTTCCCGATGATGCCTTCGCGGGAGCGTTCCAGGAATGGGAACGCCGCCGGAACAAGTGTATCGACTTACAAGGGTCCTATTTTGAGGAATATTAGCTTGAGATATGTAAAAGTGTAATAATTTTTTTTCCTGAGCTCAGTACACTTATTTTCCGGACGAACCCAGTAGAATCACAAGGCCATAGGAAATGTAAACACGTTTAGCACTTTTACAGTTTCAGTAGATAGAAGATGTAAATAACTTATTACCTCTTACAAGTAAAATATCACGCCTTTCACAAAATATTATTATTGTACAAAACATTATTTTATGTATTTATTTATCAATGAAGGCTGGTAAATGGATGCTTATCGCATGTTTTCTAAAAGTTGACGTGTGTTGTAATACTGAACTCCATGTATAAAGGAACGTGAGCCAAAATTTGAATGGATATGTTTGCAACTTGTATGGGCCAGCATCATTTGTATGAATTCTCATCTGCTTTGTTTCCCAAGAATTGTATCTTTACAAGCGTTCACATACTCAGAATCACTCTTGCAATGCACACAGTTTAAAGTTTGATAAACTGTGGTCAGTAGCACGGTAGGCGGAGGACATGGAATGATGGAAAGGGAGACGGCACACGTCATCATTAGGCTAATATTGATGGAACACGACAAGGGAGCGAAGTTTATTGCACAGCGTGAATATTTGCCCTCTGAGGACGTAGGCCGCAACCGCAGTCAGTTCAGCATTGTAAGCCATGCTAAATACCATAAGCAATTTTCCCCCAAGTTTCCGCAAAACTAATGCTTGGTGCATTAGGACCGGATTAATATAACTAAAGATGTACTTAGAACTACAAGTGAGCTTCTTTATATAACATCCGGAACACCTTATCCAGCAAGCCCGACTCTACAGCCATTTCAAGATCCTTACCAACGGTCGTGAAATATAAAAAAATATTTGTTAAACGCTTTTTCAAATAGAGCTATATTTTTTCCGTTCGAAGTTTTACATTGCCATCCTCGTCCATTTTTTCCTTTTAGGTATCCGATAAATATCTATCGGCTATGAAGGCATGGGTTCATACCGCACCAAAGTGCAGACATCTAACAGAATAGGATATTTTTTGCCTTAAAAACACAGGTTATCGTAGATTTTTCCAGTCGGAACCAGGAAGGCGATCAACAATGCACGCAGATGCATTTGGCAGAGAGTGCATTTGACATTGAAATTCAAAAATAACTCAATGTCTACCCATTGTGAGAAATATATAGCAAAAACTTCGACACATTGCGCACACTCGAACTCTGAGAGGAGAAGTAACACAGGGATATTTTGTTGGAGAATAAAAGAAAAAAAAATGGAATACGTCTGAATTGAAAAGCGTCAAAGAAAAGAAGAGAGAAGGAGAATGCGAAAGATAATGCAATTGGAAAGATTGGATGGTGACGAGAAAGAACGAACGTGTGGAATAAATGAGAAAGCAAAGAGGAACAGATAGGGATGGTGCGAATGTGAGGGGATTCTCAGTTATGACACGTGAGAAATAGCGGACAATGAATGAGGGGTTGGGAGGGTTTTCACGGGAGAGGAAGGTATGGAAAGGAGATGCAAATGGTCGGAGTGATTTCATAAAGGACAGATGAGGCTGGAGTAGAGGGACCAAGGACAAAGAAGTGAATGGGGAGAAGAAGAGGGGTCGCGGTGTAGAGATGCGAGAATCGAGGCGAGAGACTGTAAGCATTGGATAGGGGAACGAGGAATTGGTCGGGCAGGGAATGGGAGAGTCGTGGGGAACGACAGTGAATTGGGTGAGAAGGAGGATGAGATTGGATGAGTGTGAGTGACAGTTCATTTGAGAACTTCTTTTCTACTCTTGCAATTGAGAGCTCACATTCTCAACAATATCCTCTTTCGCCCTGACAAATAACTAACCTCCTTTATCCCCACTTCCCCTCATCCCAGTGCCTCTACGAGAACGTACATATGTACAAGTTCTGTACATATGTACCGATGCAAGGCATATATACATACATCAGCACACGTTCCTACTACTCCGTTTCCCTTCAATCGAATTTTTCGAAACAATTTCCGTCGTCTCAGTTTTTAATATCCAATATGGGGTTTCCGTCATCAAGGGAGAACTTTTCAACGATCTCG
The DNA here is from genome assembly GCA_037158775.1 of Hetaerina titia. Classification (NCBI taxonomy): domain Eukaryota; kingdom Metazoa; phylum Arthropoda; class Insecta; order Odonata; family Calopterygidae; genus Hetaerina; species Hetaerina titia. The sequence goes on along the minus strand of CM073777.1, from coordinate 65,609,245 downwards.
ATATGTTTGGGCACGCATGACAGCCATCACGCGAGTCGAAGGCTGAGCCGTCATCGTCTTCCCCTTGCCTGATTAATGGTCTTTGAAAGTTTCGAAGGATTCCTAACACCATGCCTCAGAGAAATGGCTTTGAAATAATAATCCCTTTTTTAAAAATCCGCTGAGCTGAAATTCATTCTGCTGAACTGAGACGAAATACTCATCTTGTAAACTCATCTTATTCCATTGTTCCCCGTACAAAATCTCTGCATGGCAGTGTGCTCTAAATTGGTTCGAGTTAAAGCACAAATTTGCAATTTCATTTGACAGAAACAGGATCATTTATAACACTACTACTATTAGTGAGATAATTGCTGTTGGAATTTCTGTGCGAACTAAATTTAGAAAATTTCGTATATGTTAAACTAAAAGTATTAACCATCGTTAACAAGTATAATAAATTGACATTTTATCAAATCTATAAAGCCCGCGGCCCTCCACTGGATTTAATGCAGATCAAGACCGCCAATTTTGACTTCTTTTTAAGTTGAACGATAATTGACACTTCAATTTATAATCGAAGTTTTTTAAGATAATTTAAAAGATTTTCAATCTATTTTTTCTTCTTTATCCGTCCGTAGAATAAACAGCCATTCTCAACTAACGTAGTATCTACCGCTCATTATCAATATGCTTCAAGCACTTTACTCATTATTAGAGTAATTCATTTCATCAACTGGTTGTAAAAAGAAATTTCTGAAAAATATGGCAATTTATGGCTAACTCTATCGTACAGGTCTATACGGCTCAGACATTTGGAATGCATTTTCGTGGCTATGAGGATGGGCCATAGAGAAAGTAAATATTATGTGAACTTTGTTTATTGTGAATCATAAACATCGAAAAAATGGTCACATTTACTTAACGCTACTTTTAAACAGACAATATTCTTCTCATTAGGGTTATATTTGCAAGAAAATGCACACTTGACCGCAGAATAACAAAATGATGAATTTGAAATAGAGGCTCATAGAGGTTCTTTTTAAAATCAATTATTACAAGAGAAAACTCGATTTTAAATTTTTGGGAGCAGTAAATGCACAATTAAGCCACTAGGGATTGCGCAAAAATTGTTTGTTTGGGGTTTTGCTGTGTCTCGCGACCGGTTTCTTTGATTGGTTGATCCGAATAAATAGTGAAAAATTGGTCTAACTCGTGTTTCACTATTCCTCGCCTAAAACCGTTGCCGCTGCATGCACGGTCAGTTTTGGTTATCCATGAAAATGTAGCATGAAATGGTACTGGTATAGGAAATTTCACTCTAATTTCTAATTTGTGTGTGTGTAAGTGGTTAGATATATGTGTACATTTTTATTAGCTTAATCATTATTGCATTAAATGTATGTTATTTCAGGCTTAAAATACGAATGATTATTTTAGGATGAAATGTCGAGTATGCCGTGTACAGAAAAAAACATGCAACATGCACATACCTATTAATGCTATAGAATGTGACCAAAATTCGGGAAATTGTGGAAGAAATCAAGGAAGAATATTAGCATAATACGCGTTTTGACATTAATGTAAATATAACAAATTAGCCTTAATTAAGGTTATACACAAATTAAAAGCGTTTACCTACGCTTCTGATTGAATTATATTAGTTTACTTTAGTCAAATATATTACTTGGATCTTGAGTTCATGTGAATATGTGTTGTTTAATTTAGAATTGTCATTTGTTCAAAACCAAGCATCCAGCTTGCGTAATTGCATTTTGATTGACGGATCCATCCATATTGGCCCGGTTTCTAAAATAGCAATAACGATCGCTTCGACAAGGACAAATGTTTTAACTCTTTCTAGTCTACTATTTACTATGTCAAATATTGCTAGTATGTCATAATTGATATTTTGAAGGAAAAGGCTAGTCATTCAACTCAACAAGAAATATGTTATCCATTGGCAGTTCTAGTACTTCATAAGAAAAGGCTATATCCAAATGTAGAAAAACATTTTATACACTGAATATCTACCTGGAATCCACTTAGGAAACTTTTTTAACAAATACACGTATCTACGGCACAACCAGTAGCTTTTAGTTAGTTAGACGTTTCAGATGTGGTAGGAGAGTCGGAATAAGCAGCGCTAGGTGTTGGACAACTGGAGGGGAGGACATTTTTTCCTCTCAATATATGAGGAGGTGACAGAGGAGCTGGAGGCAAGGATGAACATAAAAAGGGCATTCATAAAGTAGTTAGATTTGTAGGCTTGCATATGATCAAGTTTTTGTTCTATAGTCATCTAATGGGTTTAGAACATTGGTGATGCATTGAGAAATCAATGAGAATGGTGTGGGATAAGTATCAATGTAAGGAAAACGAAGGTTATGAGATTTTCGAGAAAGAAGACGTCTAAGTTGAACGTTAATGTAGAAAGGCAGAAACTAGAACAGGTGGATCACTTTACGCATCTTGGAATTGTCCTGTATCAAGATGGTCACAGTAGCTCGGACAATTAGTCAATTACATCAGATGATTAGGCGCCGATTTGAGGCTTTTGAGATGTGACTGTGGAGAAGGATGGAAAAGGTATGAGATGAGAAGAAATATAAATGGAGAGGTACCAGGAATAGCGGGGGAAGAGAGAGGATTCTATGGAGAAATCCAAAGGGGGGGGGGTGGTTAAAAATTGTTTATATTTGCGATGGTATGTTGAGAACTACGAGTGTGATAGAGGGGAGAAAGCAGACCAGGTAGAAGGAGGAAACAGATAAGCATGTAGGATGGAATTCAGGAAGATAACACGTTTGCGGTATTGAAGAGTTTTTTATTTTAGTGTGGGAGTTTTAGGTTGTGTTTTATAAGTTAAAGCCAAGAAATTTATTATTGTGAATGTGGATATGTGTCCATCCAAAACCTTCTTTAAGCTCTAAACTACCAATTAATGATACTTTAGGCCACTTCAAATTAGCATGAATTCCTGCCCAGCCAAAATTGGGAGGAGGGGTATCTTTGCCCGGGATATTCATACGTTTAGAGTGTTTAAAAAAATCAAATAATGCATTTAGAAAATATGATAGGAACACAATGAAAATGCTGACACTATTTTATCAAGCTAGAGTCTGGCAATGGAAACCATAATATTGATTAATAATCTATGCTTAAATGAGATATTTCGAATAGTGCGGTCTTCATTTTATCTATGAGGACTATTATTTTATCATTTGCTTTACAGAGGACCATTGGAAGTGTCCGAGCTGAAAATCATGTGTGAAACAATTCATTAAGGAAACAGAGCAGCAGGCATACATGACATCTTCAGTCATAGAGCGGTATGGAAATAAATATTGGTAGTTTAATTTGCCTTTATTAATCTTAAATAATGATCTGATTATTGAAATATGGTATAAAAAGAATTACTAAGAACTAATGAGTTCGTTTTCCGCCAATTTTACAACGGTTAAATAATTTAAATCCTATTTTAAGTTTCCCTAAATACCGTTTATATAAAATTTATACCGATTGATACAAATAAGAATGTGACGACATTTAGGAATTAGGTGTTTCTTCTCGTTTTATATTTTGAAACATTTGAGTGCATTAGTAATTTATTTAGAGATACGTCATTCCAAGCTGCAGATAAAATATGGAATTTTGATAGGGATTTTCTGATCCTAGATTATTTTATTACTGATCCTCATTATTTTCTGGAAATTATTTCAGGATACCCGAGGTGTAAACAAATGCATGAATTTCTAATTCAAAATGACGATAATTATACTTCATAAAGTCGAGATAATTGGAATCCTGGATCATAATTACTGCAATAATGAAGCTTAGTGGTTTTCATTAACAGTCGGAAGATATAATTGAATGACCTACAAGAGTCGAATATAATTTTTGAAATGAAAAACTGCATTGCCAGATATTTGCAATATTTTACACTCAAGAAAAGACAATTACATTGGTAAGTATTGGAATTGATTTAAAAGATCAAATCAACTGTTTATTTAGTATAGTGCTCATTATTTTCACCGATTTGTTATTTGCACATACCTTGAATTACCTTGACGAATAATATTTATTAGCTCTCTTAAAGAAAAAGATGTTCTGTAGTGTTGTTTTAGCAGGACCAACAGTCCCTATTGATTTCCTGTATAAGATTATTTTTATTATTAAGTAATCAACCGTTTAAGGTGGGTTTTGGATGAACAGAACAACCAAATAAATATGTTGTTTCTCCTAACAAAACACAACTCAACATCGTACTCCACAAGTCCATCTTCATCTTTGGGTACTTCCTTCATCCCATCCAACATCCTTATCCTATTCCTGCCCTTCCCTCGTTTGCGTAACATTCTCCCCTCCGTTGCATGCTTCACCATCCCACTGCCGATCAATATGCTTTTCAACCATTTCTCCTGGATTTTTATGTATTCTCCGAAAAATTCTCTTGACTCGCCCACAATACCACTTCATTTGTTTTTCGTTTGGTCCATTTAACCTTCTCCATACCCACATTTCAAATGCCTCCAATCTAAATATATCTTCCTCATTCAGTGACCATGTTTTCGCGCCGTACATAACTATTCACCATATAAAAATTTTAAAGAGTATTTTCTTAACATCCTAACTCAACATCCCTGTCATAAACTTCCTCGTCCTTGTTAAAGCCTCTTTGCCTACCGTATTTCTTTTCCTTACGTCCCTTTGGCCGTGTTGGTTCAAAAAACTTACGAGATATGTAAATTGTTCTACCTGCTTTCTTTTTGTCCTCCTATTTTAATATTTAGTTTAGACTTTTCCTTTCTGTAAAATAGCATAACCTTTGATTTATTAATATTGATTTTGATCCCATATCTATCGCACTGAGCTTCCAATTCACTCAGTAATGCTTGCCACCCCTTGGCTGAATGACAAACCAAAGCGCGGTAATACTTAACATATTTTACGAATTCCCCTCTGACTTTCATTCCTAACTCCAGTTCTTTCCATCCCTCTTTAATCATTTCATCTTCATGTAAGTTGAACAGTACCGGTGGTAATAGGCAACCCTACCTCTTCCTAACACTACCCATCCGAATTCTCCGTTCCCCACTCGCACCTGAGCAGTCTGAGATATGTAGAGGTTGCGGATCAATCTCCTGTCCCTCCAATCTATTCCTATTTTCTGAAATACACGCATTAGTTTTTCCCAATTAACTCTATCAAACTCTTTTTCGAAATCTACGAAACAGGCAAATGCGCTCTGATTGTATTCTATGCATGAGTACATGGGTCATAATTTGTACCTCAGAGTGGTTTAATGATTTAAAAGAAATATTAATCACTATTTTCATTTTTTATTTCTTCCTGAAAATGGTAATGGATTATTGATGTTAAAAAACACAATGTTAAAATTTTTTAACTTTCTAATGAAAACTGGATAAATGCTATTTTTGTTAAAGGGGAAATTTTATTTGTTCATTCTTGAATTCATATCAGTTTCAATTTTAACAATAGCATAAAATTAAAATCAACTCTTTGACATGGAGTAAAACGTTTGTTGTCAGAATTAAAGTTTTGGTGAATATTTCACTAGAGTGTGTAAAACTTGCTGGATAGGAAAACGAAAGTGTCATTTAATAATACAATATTACTTCAGAGAGAACCCATAACAGTTTAAAACAATTACTTAAAGGTATGTTATAATCATTACCTGGCTTGACTCTATTCGCAATTCACTCAGCTTTTTATGAATGCTACCATTTATTATATGGAAATATTTTAAAAGAATTTTCATTTGGAATTTCTTATTTTCACCAATGGCGACAGCTATTGACAGATAAGATGAAACGTAAAGTTGAGAGACGTGCTCCGCGATAGCAAAAAAATCCTGATTTGCTGATAAATGTATAAATAGGCTATTGTCCGGCTGTCTCATATTTTACAATATCTTTTAATAGTCGAGATACTTTCTTGTTTTTATAGATGTTTCCAAATTCAAGGGCTTTTCCAGTTTTTCCAGGCGCATGGAAATCCTGGTTCTAAACTACCAGCAGTTACAGATTAGAAAAATATTTACCATTCTGCTTATTTTAAGCCTGATAAAATCACCTTCAATACCAACCACACCGGTGGGCTTCAACAGCTTCATTACAATTAAAATTTAACCTGAGGTCTGTGCTTTGCGCTAACACTACAGTAATGTCTGTTTTTGAAGTACAGGACGTAAGATTATGCTACTATAAGAAAGGTTTATTAAATGGAAAAGCGCGATTAGAAGTACTCTTTATATTCTTAAGAAAAGAAAATGTGTGGCATTGGGTTAAGTTAGTCTATACAGAATACTGTTTCATTTATCTTTTAGGTAGTATATTGCTGAATCCTATATTAGACTTGTTTACGGTGCCTATTTAAAGTAGAAACTATTTTGAATGCAGAAGTCATTAACCTTTTTGCGAAAAGCGAATTAAATAAGTATGAAGTGTTTACGAGTGCTTAAATTATTTTGAATATTAACACTCCCAGAAAAAGTCATTCTTAGTTTATACGTCTAATAGATTAATATTAGTAAATATGATAACTGAACCAATGACCTTGATCATTGTCCAGGTCTACATGCCACTAAGTATTAACCATAAGGAGGTAGAATAATTGCCAGAATTCCTGAAAGAAACATTTGTTGGTAAAATGGAATTTAAACGTGACTCTAGGCGAAGTAGGGGATGGTGGATAGAGCACAACGGCTTAGAGGAAAGGAATCGTCAAGATTTTAATATAGAGCTTGGTTTTGTGCCTTGCGGAATCATGGTAATTGAAGCTGAATGATGGGCATAGTTTAGAGGTTTTTGTGATGTGGGTCTGGAGCCTATAAATGGTGATTTACACATAAAGGAAAACAAAGAGTAAGTGAGTATGGCGCTGTAGGATAGGGAATCGTTCCGAGAAATTTAAGGAAGGCATGAAAAATGAATGCAAAGAATTTTGAATGACAATGGAATGTTGAAGTCTGTGACAGGTGGGGGAGAGGAAGGGGTGGAAATACACATAGAATGAGTATGTTGAACGGAAAGAATGAAGGAAGGAAATATGCGGAATTGATGAGGAGATTATTACAGTGTCGGGTGTGATCTCATGTTTCGTGAGGAGGCATGGATATCGTTGTAACACTGCAGAGGCTACCATTCAAAACCGACATTAACCGGTAAAATACCAATTGTTGAAAATTGCATAAAAACTTGTATGGAGTTTCATATCTCGTTAACCTATGAACAATAAAATTATTCAATGTTATATAGAGTTTTCGGAAATATTTTAACTTCCATCCTTAGTCAATTCTTCGTCTCGAAAACCAAGACAACGAAACGAACATGCTAGAAATCCTTGAATTTCCAGAAGAATAATGACAAATGTTCTAACAGAAATATTGCCCAGGCACGTTTTACGATATTTAACTCCATTAGCTGTGTTTCACGGAGGTAAAATACAATAAGTTAAAAATGTGTATAATTTTCTTGTTTAAAATAATGATATTTGAAAGGTATGACCAGGCATACGTTTTTCTACAATATGCATGTGAGACCCTGCTGCCTGCTGCCTCCTCTTCTTGAGAAGATGACCCAGATATATATGTGAAGCAAAGTTTAGAAAAGAACGTTAATACATATGTAGCGTAGTATGTTATGGAAGTGAAAGCTTGTCGTTGAGGTAAAAGGATCAGCGTCTATTGGATGATTATAAGATACAGGATGATTGCGGCGGAGAATGGAGAAAACATCTGTACAACTGGGAAGTCAAACAAAGTGATTTTAAATAGAATGGACGAAGTGAGGAATTTAGGGGAGGAAATCCGAAAAAGGTAGAGTAAATGGATGGTGGAAATATTGAAAGTTAGTGGTATGTTTAAGGCCATGATAGAAATGCTTGTGCTGAAAAATCGGTGTAGAGGAAGGGAGAGAATGATCTTCTGTTGAAGGCAGGTAGAAGATAAGACGAAATGAAGAAAGAAATAGGAACTTCCCGCGATGCTTAGAGATTTATTGACGAAAACGGACCGTGTAAAACCTATCATGAAAGCTAGTATAATCTCTTGATTGATAGATGCTTGTGGAGGAAGGTCATTGCAATGCGATAAGAGACGACAACCGTTTTGAGGAATTCATAATTTTATTTGTCGGTGACCCACCGATATTATTTCAGTATTACCTAGGGCAGGAAAAGCATGGCCCCTTGTATATGTTTAATTATAAGTGGTTAATGGCTCATGCTGGTACTGAAATAGAAATATTTCTTCCACCTACCGTCACGTTGTGGGCTATTAGGCCTCGACTGTGATCTCTGTCCCCGGGCCACAGAAGGAGGGGTCCCCTGTGGTGGTGGATGGGCGGAGGCAGGAGGAGGTGCATGCGGTCGTCGTCCGACACCCGTACCCCGCCTGACCCCCCAATCATTCCGTCTTCTTCCCCCGCCTCTTCCTGGCGGAGAGGCTGAAGCCTTGCGGGAGGGGGTGGAGGCTGGAACATCCACAAGGCGGCCGAATGGGGTGGGTGGGCGCAGAATTCAACGGAGAAGGACAGCCTTCGCGTGCCCTTGGCTGCTTTTATGGTTCTATTGGCAGGGTAAACCACCGGACGACCTGTGGAGAGGGGCAACAGGGAATTCGTAAGAGAAAATTTCATCAATGAAAAAGGACCTACGTACTATCAAACAAGCGCACAACATATGACTGTATACACTAAACGGAAAATATTAAGTATGAGAAAGATCCTTTATCAACAATGATCCAATAAGTAGAGCGCGCTGAGTAAATCATCCTAGGATTGAGCCAATATTCGATCAAGGAAAGACTTATGGAGTTGGGTGGCTATAAAATTGAATTAATTTTAAATGCATATAAATAATATGATTATATCATTGACTATTTTTAAAAACAAAAAATCACTTAATGTGAGTAGTAATAAAATAACAGCAAATTTGAATTTGTAATGCTTTTGAATTTCAAGTTTGAATTTGAACGCAAAAAAATAAAATCACATAGGATATCTAATTAAGAAAGATGTACTAATACTAGGTCATATGTACTCAAGAAGCATTGTGATTATAATATACTGAGTTATCAATTAAGCATAAGTACTTGTAAGGCTTAATTAGGGAAGTAGTGGCATAAGGATGAGAGACAAGGACACAATATCAATGAAAGATTAGATTACCATTAATAATTCCTACAAGTGAAACTTATGTTTGAATATTGGGATAGATAGGTGAATGGGGAAAAAGAGAAAAATGAGAGAGAGAGAGGAGCAGGAAAAATCCAAAACAAAGGTAATAAAGGGAAAAACTAGGTCACTTTAATATAAGACAGAATTCATTAGACGGTCATATGACAGGCGTAGATGGAAGCAAAGTAGATAAGAGAATTGAAATTTCAAAGAATTAGCCCCAAAACAAACTCAAAGTATGAAGGGATTTTAATAAAAGATTCTTTCTAAGTAGGGTGGAGGCAGTACGAGAGAAGACGATGATCAATAAGACTTTTGAATAGTTCAAATCCGATAAGGGTTCGCATTCGAATTTTTTGGTATTTCGAATGATTTGGTAACTTTCCCTTGCTGTCAAAGTCGTCCGGATCGCTTTAACGTTAAAATACCAGGGGTGGCCTAGCTCCTTGATAGTCCGAGCCATTTTTCAAAATTTGAAATTTGTCACGAGCCGCAATTATACACGTATTATTAGCAAGGATCAATAGTGCAATGCACATCCAAGCTAGAGAGTGTGTGATTATTTTTCATTTATTAGAATAACTTGTAATTTAATCACCAGAAACATGGCTGTTTTGACGATTAGCGGGATCTATTAAATTCATTTATTTTTAGTATCTTTTATTATATTTATTTTAGTATCTTCTGCTAATTTGTCTTTTCTAATCCCCCTTACCTATCCTTTGCCCATTTATAAGAGTGCGGCTTGGGTTAACCGTTATTCCCATTATTCTCCGGATGCCTTTTGGGCATCTTGAATTATAATTCGTTGTCTCGGGCGTGACTTCATGGAATCGACTTAACATAATGAAAAGAGAAACTTTATAATTCCACATAGATTTATTAGACGGACGACCCAGGTTTCGACGTGGCATGCCATCATCATCCCGATGATGACGTGCCACGTCGAAACCTGGGTCGTCCGTCTAATAAATCTATGTGGAATTATGAAGTTTCTCTTTTCATTATGCCTTGAATTATGTTAATTTCAAATGGATAAAGAAAAAAATCAAAGACGATTTAGAATATTTCAAGTTTTGAAATTTATTTTGGAATTCCGTCAATATCCCTTCTACCTTTTGTAAATACTCGTTGCGTTTTTCTTGTTTAATATAGGAAAACTTTTTTTAATTCGAGGAAAACGACAAAATGTTTTATTTTTAATGCCCTTTTGGAAAAAGTTGTAATTAAGTTTGAAAACTAAATACACAGAGGTAATATATTATTTTATCTTTCCCCTGCAATTGTAAATTCAGTGTTTGCAATTGTTCCACTACAACAGTCAAAAACATTTAGTCTTGTAACCACTCGTCATTGTCTAATTCTGAATAGGTTATTTCCTTTTCTTTTAGAAATTTAGTTATCGGGTCAAACAAATGTACAGGTGGATTTAATACGTTGTAGCTAGATAACCATCTAATAATGCAAAAGAAATGAGAGTCATTTGGGCATTCTTCTTCCTTTAATTCTTCAAGGAAATTTTGGAATTGTCGATGTTTTTTTGCATTGGTGCGAATGTAATTTACACTATGTAACACTGTTTTCGTCAGAGATCCATTATCAGGATATTTTAAATATTTTGTAAAGTGGTATTGTTGATGATTTATGCAGTGAATCGGTGTGAATTGTGAAATTTGAGAATCATCTCTTAAAAGTCCAAAAAGACTAATTTTTTACCCAGCATTGCCGGAGATCCATCAGTTGCTATGCTTACAAGTTTATTAAGAGGCACATCATAAGTTTTCATTATGTAATCTAATAAATTTTTAATATCGACATAGCGGTTTAACTCTTGAAGTGCTACTTTATCTAATAATCCTTCAGTAACACATAAGTCAGATGAAACGAAACGTATGGAAACTGGCAATTGGGGAAGATTTGTGATATCTGTCGATTCGTCAAAGGGCTAAACTGAATGCAATACAGTTCTTCAAATAATTTTAAAAATTATATTCAAGAGATGTATTAATTTCTATTATATGTCATTCGATTGTGTCTCGAGATGGGAATTTGCGAATCAACTTTATGAAATGCCGCATTATTTGGATCTAAAACTTTAAGCACATCTTCCAAGTTTTTTTTTAATAAACTCTCCTCCCCTTACGAGCGTTTTGCTCGAGCAATATTCCAGGCAATTACAAAAATGGCTTCAGCCACATTATTAGCTTGATTGCTAAAGGTCGTCAAAATTGACTGTTGTTTATTCAAAATTGATTTTAAAGAAGCAAGTTTATCTGATCTTAATTTTGAATTTGATGGATACTGATTAGGAAACTGAGGATGATTGGTTTCATAATTTCTACGTAATTAGCTAGCTTTATAAATTTTGACCGTAGAATTATCAATAACACATAATGATTTTCCATTATTCTCAATAAAGAGGAAATTCTCCTCCCACTTATTATTAAAACTTCTATTTTCTTGCCCGTATTTTCTTCTTTTTTTTCGTTTTTTGTCGTCATATTTTTGAAAGAACTGGAAATAAATGAAGAAATTTAGAAAATACAAGTTTTGTGTTATTAAAAAAATAACAACACGTGTTACATACTACTAAAAAAATTATATATAGCTTACCAAAAATTCCAGATTACAAATTATATCCGTAGCAAGAGTGATTCAAATTGTTTACTCCCGAGAACAATGTCACCTGTCCGTTGCAACGAAAGTTTACAAATTCAAAATCGGTCTAGAGTCGGACGATTACGCCACTGTTTATTTCCGCTCGCGCAATTTTCGATGAGACGTATCATTCTTAACTTGGGCGGAAATTAAATTTGTTACAACGTTGCACTTAGTCTTTCATATCTGTTGGCAGTAATTTAAAGAACATTTTGAAACACAAACGGAACGATAGTAATTTCAAAAAAATATAATAACACAAAAATGAAAACGGAACTAGGGTACATTTATCGAGAGCCACAACTAATTCTTCAAACAGCCGCATGTGGCTCGGGAGCCGCAGGTTGGCCCTCCTGCTCTATATATATATATATATATATATATATATATATATATATATATATATATATATATATATTTATTTATAATACACATACATACACATACATGCATAAAAAACTTGGACAGCAACAAACAATATAAGAACACGTAAAAAGAACACTCATACGTTATTTCTTAATTATTTAATTTAATAGTACTATTGTTTCTTCTGATGAAGGCGGAGCTAAATGCCGTCGAAATTGTTAAGAAATAAGGTGTGAGTGTTCTTTTTATGTGTTCCTATATTGTTTGTTGCTGTCCAAGTTTTTTTTATCCAACACTTCCGTGTTACTTAGAAGAAATCATATATATATATATATATATATATATATATATTATTAGGTAATCTACCGGTTAAGGTAGGTTTTTGGATGGACACAACTATCAAATAAACATTTTGTAACTCCCCACCTAGCAAATTAATCTATATCAGGTCCCTCTTCATCTCGGTGTACTTCTTTCCTCCCTTCATCCCGTCCAACATCCCTATCCTGTTCCTACCCTTACCACGCTTGCCCAACATTCTCCCCTCTATTACCCTCTTCAACATTCCACTACCGCTCAATACGCCTTTCATCCATTTTTCCTGCCTCCATAGGATTTCTCTCAACAAACCCCTCTCCTCCCCCACCATTTCTAGTACTTCCTCATTTGTTTTCCTTTCGGTCCATTTCACCTTCTCCATTCTTCTCCATACCCACATTTCAAAAGCCTCCAATCTACGTCTATCCTCCTGCTTCAGCGACCACGTTTCCGCGCCGTACATAGCTACGCTCCATATCAGAGTTTTTACGAGTCTTATCTTAACATCCCTACTCAACGTCTCCGTCATCAACTCCCTCCTCTTTGAGAAAGCCTCCTTGCCTAGCGCAATTCTTCTTCTTACGTCCCTACCACTTTGACCGTGTTGGTCCAAAACACTTCCGAGATATGTAAACTGCTCTACCTGCTCTATTCTTTCCCCGCCTATTTTAATATTTAGCTTAGCCTTTTTCTTTCTAGAAAATCGCATAACCTTTGTTTTATTAATATTGATTCTCATCCCATATTTATCGCACTGAACCTCCAATTCACTCAACAATGCTTGCAACCCCTTGGCTGACTGAGCAACTAATGCTTGGTCATCAGCAAACCTAACCGATTTTACGAATTCCCCTCCGACTTTCATTCCTACCTCCAGTTCTTCCCATGCCTCTTTAATCATTTCCTCTACATATACGTTGAACAGTACCGGTGACAATGGGCAACCCTGCCTTACACCTCTTCCTAACACTGCCCATCCGGACTCTCCGTTCCCCACTCGCACCTGAGCAGTCTGAGACATGTACAGGTTGCGGATCAGTCTCCTGTCCCTCCAATCCATTCCTATTTTCTGCAATACACGCATTAATTTTTCCCAATTCACTCTATCAAACGCTTTTTCGAAATCTACAAAACAGGCAAAAACGTCCTGATTGTATTCTATATTTCTCTCGACTAGTGATCTCATTACTGCAATGGCATCACGCGTACCTCTTCCTTTCCTGAACCCAAACTGATCATCCCCTAAGTAATCATTTGCCTTACTCTCTATCCTTTTGTTGATGATCCTGAGAATAACTTTAGCTGCGTGGGATATCAAACTTATTGTTCTGTAATCCTCACATGACGAAGCCTTTGCCTTTTTTGGAATAGGAACTAACACCGATCTCACAAAATCTTCCGGCCAGATTCCTTCCTCATAGATACTACGAATCAGTCCATATATGGCCTTCTTCCCACCTTTCCCTAACCATTTCAACATTTCTACAGGAATATTGTCCACCCCCACAGCCTTGTTTGCTTTCATCTCCTTTAATGCCCTTTCTATTTCATCGTCGAGTATGCCTGGACCTAAGCTATCTTCTTCTACCTCATGTTCCTTTTCTATGTCTAACCTTGTCGGCCTAAGTTCTTTACCATACAGTGTTTCTATATATTCCTTCCATCTCTCTTGGATTTTTCCTGGTTCAACTATTATCTTACCCCATTTATCTTTAACTGTTAGCACAGATCTTGCCTTCTTACTTCCCGATAATAACTTAACCTTGCTGTATAGAGCACCAATTTCACCCTTCTTCTGTAGACTTTCCATATCCTCGCATTGCGTTTTCCACCATTCTTCTTTTGCTTTATTTGTGGCCCTTCTCAATTTATTGTTTAACTCTTTGTACTTCGTTTTGCCTAACTCTGTGTTTACATTTTTCCATCTTCTTCTCTCGTCCATCTTTGCAATCATCTCATCCGTTACCCATGGTTTCCTTATCCTTTTCCCGTTAACGGTTCCTATAGTGTCTTTAGCGGCTTCCAATATCCCTTTCTTGATACATTCCCATTTTTCTTCGATAGCACTCAGTTCTTTACCGTCATCCATCATTTTCTCTACAGCCTCCTGATACTCCTTCTTCGTTAATTCATTTACTGCTTCTAAATTCCATTTTTTAACCCGCCGCCCTTGCCTTATCTTCTTGAAACGAACATTACATTTCATAACAACTAAATTGTGGTCAGAGTCCGCGTCCGCTCCTGGGAAACTGTGCGAATTTATCACACTGTTCCTAAACCTGTGCCTAACCATAATATAATCTAACTGATACCTTTCTGAGTCACCTGGCATTTTCCATGTATACCTACGCCTTTTGTGGTGTCTAAACCATGTGTTGGTGATGACTAACCCCTGTCTCCTGCAGAATTCAATTGCTTTCTCTCCGCGTTCATTCCTCGTGCCTAACCCATAGTCCCCCACCTCACCACCATCTCTGCCTTCGCCTACCGTCGCATTCCAATCCCCCATCACTATCAAATGTTTCCCTGCAGGAACACTCGCGATGATATCCTCTAACTCATCATACATCCTATCGACTTCTTCCTCCTTGTGATTGCTCGGTGGCATGTATACCTGAATAATGACCAAGTTCGTCGGCTCTGCTTTAATCTCTACGAGTAAAATTCTATCTGTCGCTTGCTCTATGTTGACTACGCTTCTTCCTACCCCTTTATTTAAAATTACGGCAACCCCTCGTTGGCTCTCGTCCCCGCCGCTGTATATTACTCTATAATTGTCACTCCAGTAATCCCCGCTATCCTTCCATCTCACCTCGCAGAGGCCTAAAACATCTATGTTACCTCTTTCCATCTCTCGCTTAATATTTTCTAATTTGCCTCTCCTCAACATTGTCCTGACGTTCCAGGTTCCTATTCTTACTACTTTCGCCTTCTTCTGAGTCTTCTGTCCTGCTGAAGTTATTTCTTCCCTGCAAGGGTTTCGTGGGATGACGACCGCGGAAGCCTTGCCTCTCCCGCTGCCGGGCACGACACACGGCCTCTTGGGCCGAGTCCCGTAGTTGCCAGGACTCATATTATCTATAGTGCCCATCATAATATTCTTGGGAATCATAATTGAGGTGGTTTCCCGTTGCCTTCCTCAATAGTGTTTTTAACGTGACACCATCACTTAATGGCCGCCCCACTGGGGTCAGACGCCATTGCAGCCGCCTCACTGAGGAACAGACGCTGCGTGGACTACCTTTCGTCTGGCTCCTAACCTTCGACCTATCTGGCATGGGTGACCCTTCCAGGAGTAATTATTATTACTCCCGCCAGCACAGCTCTAGGGGTCATCGGAACACACAAGCCCTTCCACCACGACAAGGTTGTAGTCCATGGGAGGGATATATATATATATATATATATATATATATATTGTACACACACATCTCGTATATTATCAAGGGGTTTTCCCCGTATTGCGACTTTTTGTGTTTGACTGTTCACACACGCACTCAAGTAAGAAAAAGAAGAGCGTGTATATGTACATGATCAATATAAGCGTAAACACAAACATACCAAGCATATGTATGTACGCCACACCCATCTCCTCATGAGGGATACAACAAGCACTGGAAAGCGTGGGTAGGTAGACATAAATGTGAGGAATATGCATGCAGGCGGTGCGCCATAAAGGGGGTGGATAGTCAATATAATCCTCTCTACCTTTTCCCTAAGGTGGGTCTTACATCACGAGAGGATGAAATTGATGCGGATGTTACGGGATCTCTTTCAGGGATATGGGGCTAGGTTTTTTTTCCAAGGGTGGTTTTTACGAGGTTCCCTTTACCCTATCCCTTCGGAAAGGTGCAAAAACTATAAATATTTTTCTCTGTGCGTGGGACCAAAAGGTGGGCTTCTTTAAGAAAGTGAATTTTCCAACATTGTACGTAAAGGAAAGCTCCCAATTTCGGTCTATGGAATAAGATGTATGATAAGGATGAGTAAATTTTTAAGATAGAAAACATCACCAGGCTGATCCAAAACAAAGCTTTTCAGCAAAATGAATAAGCAAAATAAGTAAAAATCGTGATAAAACTAGGTTTATTTTTTATTTAAAGTGAACATTTAGGTAACTGTTTCGTCTTTAGAAACCAATTTTGAATTGTCACGGGACGTATCCAATTATTTGTTGAGTGTAAAAAATTTGTAAAAATTAGACTAATTAGCATTATTCAAATCAAAGTGTGTTGGAGATGAAATTTTATGAATATATTAAAAGTTTTCAATGCTTATATTAATTTTCCAATTAGGTACCGTCGTTTTTATGTTGCTTTTATGGTAAATATATCAGTAACTAGATAACTGGCTCGGGAATTTAACAACTAGATGAACTAACAACTTCGAACATCATGAAAATTCAGTATTTCCTGTTACGTGTTAGAGTTAAACATTACTTTTTCGGACTTCAAAAAGTTTTCTCCTTAGCATTGTTGCATAAATTTAAATTTTTAACCGTCCCGAAAGCATACGACACTCCGATGCGCATTTTCATTCACATAAAAATGAATAAACAGACAATTCAAACGCATGACATGAAGTATGACAAGCACAAATATATACACTGAGGCAGGACTAAAATACAAACACGAGACGCGAAAATTAATCGCTTGAAAAGAAGAATAAGGGTTTGAAAACGAAGTAACTGACATTGTTTTTCAATAATAATGCACACATTTAAATGCACATATATTAAATATTCTTCAGGACAACCATAGAGTGATCACCACTGTTATGTTTGCAAACGATTCCCGCTGCTTCTCATTCCTGTTGTTTGTTGAATCGTCAATCTTGTTGGTTTTGTTTCCGGTTCAGTAATTTTGCACGGGATACGCGTTGAATATCTGTGGCTGATTTCGTTTCTCCTTGTTTGCTCACTCTGGGTGATTGTACTCAAGCTACTTTTTATTTTATCCCTACTACTCCAATCACGGTATTTCTGAATCTCTTTGCGGAGAAGAGCTGGTTATCTTTGGTTTCACTTAGTCTGCCTTAGCTGTGCTCCCTTATAATCCTTGAGTAATAACAAATACGTTTTCCTTAAGAAGAATGCATGAACCATATTCAAATTTGATTGCCAATCTTGTAGGCGAAAGAAGACAAACGAATTATCCTAATTACCAAAGTTTTTTAAAAACATCTGCTCATAACGTGAAGTATAAATAATTTTTACTATGTTATCTTCTAAAAATTGTAATAAATAAATTTGAATCCTTATGAATACATCATTAGATATCATATAATGTAAAAACCATATATGTGGTGATTTATTCGCATATTTTCAGGTGTCTGAATCGGTACTCGCTCAATCAGATGTGATTAAACTTGATGGACGTATAACATGCCATTTAGAGTTATGCAAAGGATTTATCTGCGAACTGGATCGGAATAATTTTGAATAGCGTCATTTAGGGTTGGCTGAATAGAAAGAGTTTTGGAGTTTGTTAATTATTTTGTCACTTGACAAAACTAAAGAGTTTTTGTATTCATATTTGAATGTGTTTTATGTTACTGAAACAATAAAATAGCGTATTATCTCTTGTGATATTTCGTGTACTGTCATATTTTTTGGTAGCGACCATCGTTCGTCTTTGAACAAAGTAAATTAAGTCTATGGCTACAAAGAAAATTGGCTTCAAAAATATGTATTAAATATTTCACTTTCAGGATAGCTTTATTTGAATTTTAAAATACATTCGCACTCCAATTTAATTTTGCAGAATTAGGTAACTAAACGTCTAAAAAATAATATTTTGCACCCTTTCTTTAGTAATTATTTTCCTTTAGTAACTATTTTCCTTTCCGTAAGCAGATGAAAATGTCACCAATCACTTGTACAGTACAGTAGAGAATACTTTATGATAACATGATAGAAAAGCCTAATTTCTGAAGTTATTCCTCCCATTATTCATGAACCTTAGAGCAAATTTCAATCAATATTCCTATTTCAAGCATATGGTAACGACCTTAGTTTCAATACTCTTTATTTTTTGTGTACATTCCAATTGAACGCTACCTTTCTAGCTAAATGTTGGGACGGCATCACGTAAGAGAGTTTTACCTTCCAATCTTTAGCGCTTTATCTCAAGCTTTTGTAATTTTGGCAAAGACAAAACACGCGTTGGCGAGTCTCAAAAGAGTCGTAATCCGTGGAGATATACAAAATGGGAGACTAAGGGACGGTGTTTATTTTGACACTGTGAATCAGCGTATGTTCTCGTCTTAATTTTTAAAAGCTCTCATTACAAAGGATAACATTGACCAATGCACCTACTCCCTTTCTCCATGGTTAAATATCAAGATAGAATTGGGGAAAATAAGCGTAAAAAATTATCATTCTAATCCAAAAATATCATAACAGTAATCATTAAAACTTTTTGAACAATCGTTAAATATCAATACGCATATTTGTTATCCGATACAAATAACTATTTAATAATTGCTATACAACCGGGAAGCTTTAGTATATACCAGTCTTGTCAGAACGTTTATTTTTTAGTTACAAAATGAGCCAATTACGTAGAAAAAAGTCCGAAGGTGTCTGAGTGAAGCCTGATTAAACGCCAGGTGTGTTTTCTACAATGACAATTACATATCTCATGTTAGGGAAAGATACAACATTAGGGGACAGTCATTGAATGTACTCAAAACAAAGTTATGAGGATTTAGAATGAGAGCAAGAACTAGAGCAGGAGAACAGCTAAATTATCTTGGAAGCGTTATGGACCAATGACGTAAAATTAGTTGGATCGTATGAGTAAGAACTGCGTGAGGAAATGCATTCACAAGGAGAAGGGAACTGATGATAGGCATTGGGTTTAGTAAGGATGTTAAGAAAATATTAGGACATATTTTTTTTGGAGCGTAGTTTTATACGACGGGGAAAGTTAGTCATATAAGAAATATATTAGGGATAGATTGAATATTATAAGATATGACCAAGGGGTGAACGCTAGGCAAGCGGTATGGGGAGGAAAAGGATGCGAATGGAATTATGGCAGGAAAAAAATACACAAAATTGAAGAGGAGCTTATTATAGTGTCAAATACCAGGTTGTGTTTTGTTACGAGAGCAAGCAAATGTATCGTTGTACTGTTGTATAGGCTGTGTCAACCCATGCTAAATTGAAGAACTGTTTAAAGTAACTTGGGGTGTCAGGCTGTCTTTTTAGGCGAGACTAATCGAGAAACGATACCGATTTATGTTTGTGACTGTCCTAGACCAACCATAAACGATAGAACCAATAATAATTATGGCAATGAGAGACAATATGCACTTTTGGGGGCCTTCCATTAAGAGCAGGCCTAGCAGTTTTCTCGACTCTTATTCATTTCCCATCTATCCCTAATGGCAAAAATGACCTCAGCCTTCGGTCGCTTGCCCTAAAACTACCACTACTACTGGCAGTCGCCTTTATTTTTTTTATTAGCTTTAGCACAATGGTGATACACCAAATTAGATTCACCATTGTTCCATAAATGCACCTATGTATGACTTTCTGACCAATGCCAAAGTATCAATCCCTTCTAGCTATCCGTGATTAATTGTAAGGGTAGGTCAGACTGTAGCTCTTCTTTGACATCCCGATGCCCTTGCACATTTTTTGAATCGTTTCCGTATACCAGGCCACGTTATTGTATTTTGTGATATTATATCAGAAATAATATTTGGATTTCTCCAGTAGTTAATACGGTACGGCAAAATTAATTACATATACAAGGTTGACATATTCAGGCAAGTGATTGTTTATATTATTTTACCACTGCCAAAACAAATGTCGTGTCCAAGAAACATCAGCGGCTATGAAACACAACCTAGTAGGAAGAGGGAATATAGTAAAAACTCATGTAACAACACAAATAATGCGCAGGATTTATTTAAATACGAAGTGATAAACTTAAAATAATATTTAATTTGTTGAAATTACAAGTGATTTTTTGTGAATATAACTAATTCCATTGTAAGGACTCGTCAGAGCATAGCAGAGCCATAAGTCATTACATTTATAACAGATGTAATGTGGAGTTTTTAAGAATTATATATGGGAATGCAAGAATAAAATAGAAATCTAATATAGTTAAATTATCATAAGTGGTAGGCAACCAACGTAGATTACGCCAAATTACATAGCTAACCATTGAGAGTGGCTTTTTTGTTGCAATAATTTTTATAACTTAAAACCCATAATAAAATTACAAGGTGTGCTAAATTCAGTGAAATACTTTGAATGATTGCTTCGGAATGCTACGTGCTTTTGATCTCGAGAAAAGGCTTTGCAAACCTACTAATGACAAAAGTATATACTAGTTTTGATGCCGCTCTGTGAAAAAAATAGAGCTGAGAGGGTGAATTAACATTAATGATAGTTTACCGGGTAAGGTAGGTTTGGTTGGACATATATAACCATTATTACATTTATTAGCCCCATTTAGGCCATCTCAATTGTCTAACATTCTCCCCTTTTAGCACTGCTTTTGTTAAAGTAAAGATATGCTAAAATCACAAGCCGATTGCAATTACTAAGCATTTTTAAATCTTAGACGTGACATGTTTGCTAAAATCTGGAGGCTCTTCCGCTTGTATTGTACTTGCATTTAACTAACACGTGAAAAGAGGTTCCACAGGAATGAAAGGCTATTAAACTGAGTTTCCTAATGCGACACATTCTTGATTCCTGCTCGGAGACAGTACACCCGCATTTCTCACTAATTGACTTCTGTGGAATAGAATTTAATGTATCTAGAAAAATGTTTTCTCACTGTTCTACGTGTTTTTACATATATTTATTAGAATTAACTCTGAGTAAATTCCTTATTCTGGCCATTCAGAATTTTTTTAAAGATTAAACTAGCACAGCTGCCTCCTAATAGCACATGCAACACAGTTACGGTGGCCTGGCAATCACGTCGCCTACCTTTGTTCCATGCCTCGCCTACTACTGCTTTCGGCTTCCAATTATCATTCCAGAATTCTCTTGAGCTACGGAGTTCAGGCGCATGGCTTGGAAGAGGTTTAGCCGAACGGAGGAAGGTTTCACTTAGAAGGGAAACTATGACGGAGTCGCTTTCCTGGGTAACAAACACAATTGCATTTCAGGCACAAGAATTGAGTGAATGGGGAAAGATGGGTTTGAGGAAGAGGAGAAGCGGGTTTGAAGATGGGAGGGAGACGTGTGAAAGGAAACATTTGGTTTGCAAATTCGGTGTTCGTAGGAATTGATGTTTCGCCGCTCCGATCCTTCACATCGGAGAAGTATGTTGCAATTGCGTTAGCGCCTGCTCGAAAATGATTCCGTAACCATATTCAGCCGTCTTATCGGTCCAGCTTCCCTTCATCTACGTTAGACTGGATCTCTCCCTACTTACTCATTCAGCCAATCAGCAGAACATCGAAATCAGCTTTCAATTACGAACAGAGTTCTCTTTGGCCAGCATTAACCGCTCGAAAAATTGAAATTCCAATAATTAATCGTGTACCGTGAAAAAAAAGCACTAGCATCGTTAATTACATCGTTCCGAGAATGGAACGAAGAAGAAAAATACAATTTTGGGTATCCATTTTAGGTAATATTTTGAGCTTTCAAGCTTTTTTAAATGCAAGTAATAAAATGAATTTACCGTAAGGCCAACAAACCTGATGATAACCGAAATAACTTCATTAATTTTGAATTTTAAATGCTATTGAATATTCTATTCTAATGTTCTGCTCGCGACTAAAACTATTTTTTTGGTATGTCACGAGATGAAGGAAATTTTATTTCTGTGTTGTAAATAATGGGGAATTTATCAAATTCGTCCTTCTGATTGACTCTAGTTAACCAATTATAAATAGTGTGCAATAACAGAATATGAACGAATATACAAGAGAGACTATCCATCGAAACATCAGTTGTCTTAATACATAAAAGGAAAAGTATGTGACCTTAGTATTTCGTGAAATTAACACCAAATAGCACATGGAAAATGTAATTAAATATGTAAACCATATGAGTAGTCTTATTTTAACTAATAACGTTGTCATCATGTTTTTCAAAAATATTATTACTTATTTTTGCCATTACTTTTTACAGATTCTGTTCATCTCCATGAAAAACATCTCATTTTGAAACCTCTTTGAGTACTTTTCAAAGTCTCTATTTAGCCCTCTCGAGTTACATTTATTTGTTACTTTTACATTTTCGAGAGAGTTTTTCCCATTAAATTGAACACACGCAATTTCAAACAGTGCAATAGCTGTAAGAAAATCATCTATATTAATATCCACTTCATGGATTGGAGGGACAGGAGACTGATCCGCAACCTGTACATGTCTCAGACTGCGCAGGTGCGAGTGGGGAACGGAGAGTCCGGATGGGCAGTGTTAGGAAGAGGTGTAAGGCAGGGTTGCCCATTGTCACCGGTACTGTTCAACGTATATGTAGAGGAAATGATTAAAGAGGCATGGGAAGAACTGGAGGTAGGAATGAAAGTCGGAGGGGAATTCGTAAAATCGGTTAGGTTTGCTGATGACCAAGCATTAGTTGCTCAGTCAGCCAAGGGGTTGCAAGCATTGTTGAGTGAATTGGAGATTCAGTGCGATAAATATGGGATGAGAATAAATATTAATAAAACAAAGGTTATGCGATTTTCCAGAAAGAAAAAGGCTAAGCTAAATATTAAAATAGGCGGGGAAAAAATAGAGCAGGTAGAACAGTTTACATATCTCGGAAGTGTTTTGGACCAACACGGTCAAAGTGGTAGGGACGTAAGGAGAAGAATTGCGCTAGGCAAGGAGGCTTTCTCAAGGAGGAGGGAGTTGATGACGGGGACGTTGAGTAGGGATGTTACGACAAGACTCGTAAAAACTCTGATATGGAGCGTAGCTATGTACGGCGCGGAAACGTGGTCGCTGAAGCAGGAGGATAGACGTAGATTGGAGGCTTTTGAAATGTGGGTGTGGAGAAGAATGGAAAAGGTGAAATGGACCGAAAGGAAAACAAATGAGGAAGTACTAGAAATGGTGGGGGAGGAGAGGGGTTTGTTGAGAGAAATCCTAAGGAGGCAGGAAAAATGGATGAAGGGCGTATTGAGCGGTAGTGGAATGTTGAAGAGGGTAATAGAGGGAAGAATGTTGGGCAAGCGAGGTAAGGGTAGGAACAGGATAGGGATGTTGGACGAGATGAAGAGGGACCTGATATAGATTAGTTTGCTAGGTGGGGAGTCACAAAATGTTTGTTTGATAGTTGGGTCCATCCAAAAACCTACCTTAACCGGTAGATTACCTAAAAAAAAATATCCACTTCATGTTCTCCAGAAAAGAAAATTTAGTTGAAGGAAGTGTTTAATTCGTTGATAAAAACCAATTTCAGTAGAAGAAGCTCAAAAAGCATCATATATCTGTACTAAAATGTTTGATTAACACTGATATGGAATAAATCAAGAGAAATTTAGTAAATTATATAACTTAATGACATTCGAGTTGAAAGTAAAATACTTTTTATGATATTGACAAAAATAATAAAAGAGATCATGGCGACTCATCAACCTCCTCCTCTTGGCTATTATTTCGTTAATGCACACCCGACAAGCTACGAAGTTTCCTTTTAAATTTGCACAACACTTAAAATATGTGATAAAAATATAAGGCATTGGGAGAATAACAGCAATAATAATTACTTGAATGGACAATTAAATAAGTGATAATGTATCTTAGGAATTACTGCTACGAAGTGCTGTGAAGGGAGGATTTTACTGGTTAAACTTCGAGAACAAATGCAGATGGTGGAGTGTGAATAAAAATGTTGGTGTCTCAATTTCCCATTAACAAATTCACGACCAATATTTTTAAACACCATGAAGAATAAATGGTACCACAAAATTACTCTTATCTCCTATTCGGGGAGAGATCAAAGAGTGAATATAAACAAAATCTTAAAAAGCTCATATATTCCATGAGAAAAAATACTCACAGAAAATATTCAATTTAGGATTTTGAAACAGTATAATTGAAATTAACTTCTATTTGTTATTTATATGGATAAGTT